>MU105885.1:0-155056 GCA_012274485.2 Sinapis alba | reverse complement strand
CAGTCCCTGTAAATAAGCAAATCAATTTCGGGAGTAGGCTCCACCGGTGGAGACAGATTAGAAGGCGGCGGAAGTGTAGTGTAAGAAGGATGCGGTGGCGGAATCATCGAGCCTCCGGTGCAAGGAGGGGACTCTTGTTTCCGTTGCCGAGCCTTCATCTTCTCGTCTTATGATTCTCAGCATGAACACGCGGCCGACGAAGCAATTCCAAGCCGTACGACTCCGTGTTATCAATCCTAGGTCCATCCGATTCCGTTCGTAAGGAGTGAACTCGAGGCCATGCTGAATCACACAGAGAAATATAAAGAGAGAGATGGAGACGAGATGAAAGAGAGAGGGCAAGCCACTTTGTAACACGTGTCTCCTAAGAGACGTATCTTCTACCTCCTAATTAAGATACATGCCTTCAATTAATATCTATTTTTTTTTTTTCTTAATTCTTAAATACATTAAAAGACCCTCTTAAGAGCCTTGCAATAATGATGCTCTAAGTGAAGTACGTATGACCTTATTAATCATTATGATGTTTGGTACGAACTGTTGATAAATTTTACCTAAGTGACGGCCATATTACACAAATACGACGTTAATTACGTAATCGCCTCGTCACGACCAGTCACAATCACATATTGACTGTCGATCATGCATCTAAGAGCAGCATCCATGAGAAACTTACACATGTCTCTCAAAAAATAAAAAAATATCAGTATTTTAGTTATATAACTACTTTTTTTTACAATGTTAAATCAATAAACACTAGAATGTAAAAATGTATTTTCATTTTTGTTAAGATTAATTTCAGAAAGAGAGACGTTCATTTAAATGCTTGTACATGTGTATATATATATTTGTAAAAATGGACATAGAAATTTTGTTTCTATGTCCACAAACTAGGTTGTTTTTAATCATTTTAATATTTATCAAATTATCTATCTAATTTAGCACTTGTTTTTAATTCATTTTAATCACATAGATTATATATTACGTGTAATTATGAAAAGTTTGGATTGAACAATTAAAAATATGAAGTCCATTTTAATTCTATATTTGAAAATCAGAAACTTTTGGGGGCAAATTGAATATATTAAAATGTCTAGAGACCAGCTGTGCAATAAAACCAAAACTGGCTATTGTTATTCATTGAGCTTTTGCGATGAAAGAGGGCCACGTCGGAGAAGCTCAAACCGGTCACGACGGTCTTTGCAGCTCCAGACATTTCTCATGTGACGGTCTTTGCAGCTCTAGATATTTGATCTCTGGATGGTGTTTAATGAAATGTCTGAATAAGCTAATATTGCTATTTGCTTTCTTAAGCAATGAAAAATGATGTTAGAGATGCTTAGATAGTTATTAGACTTGTTATTAAAAATTGTTAGATTGAATTAAACCAATGGAAGCTGATGTTTAATGATTGATTGCAAATGAACTCTTATCTTGGAAAATAACTAGTTTGTTGATTATTTGATTATGTCTAAACTTATAGAACTTGATTAATTGTTTGTATAATCATTCTTAATTAGAACTTAATCACTCAAAGTCAATACCCTTACCCATAAATTCTTATTTTTCTTATTGATTGAAAACCTTAGTTAATTATCTTGTTTAGTTCTTGTTACTTATCAACTCAACTACACTGATTATACTTAGATTAAGTATTTATTTGGCACTATCACTGACAGAATAGACTTAGGATTGAATTGACATTCTTTATACTACTTTGATCATAGGATTAAGCATTTAATCCTTATCAGTGACTGAAACCTAAATGATCAAGTGGCCACACAGTTTCATACTGGAATAAAACCAATATTAATATAAGTAGTTAACCCCTTTGATCCTAGAGTTGAGAAACTCCTGTGCGGTTATTTTTTTTGATTTTTTTGTTTCTTTAAGGTCTAACTCCTCAATACTAAACAATGTCTCATTTTGAAAGATAAATGAAAAGAGAAGGTTTAAAAAAAGGAAAATCCTCAATGCTGGTTGTTAACGAGAAATGGATATATGTAAAAATCTTTTGCGCGAAAAAGATTGCAAAAGACACACGTAAGACCATGATTAACCCTGGGTTCTTAGGTGGGATTTTTAGCGTAATTTAAGAACCGGTTCTTAACTTTAATAAAGAAAAAGTTAAGAACCGGTTCTTAAATATCTTTTTTTTTTTGTTAAAGTTAAGAATCGATTTTTAAATTACGCTAAGAATCTCACCTAAGAACTCAGGGTTAATCATGGTCTAAATACACAAGGCAAAAGTCAGAGGCTCATCAACGTATAAAGCTCAGAATCCAAACTTGCCTCTTTTTGTTTTCTCCAAACCGAACCCGACTAAAATCATTAATGACACACATCATCTTTGATATGTTCCTGTACTTCTTCATTGTCTCTTTTTGGTTTCACTTTAATATTTGTAAACAAACAAAAAAAAACAAAAGTTATATTCAAATCCCACGGACACATGGTGCAAAACTCATTCACCCATCTTTTGGCGGATAGAAAAACCGTACGAGAAAAAAAAAACATGTAACCAAATCAACATATATAACAACCAAAAGAAAGTACTTATAACCAAACCAAGTCCCTTAACGGATACAAATATCTCCGTCATGCATACACACACAAGCACACATATCCATAGTATAACGTGACGTACAATATTGACTAAAAACTTGATTACCTTATTGGTGATATTGTTGTTGCTCGACGACAGTAATAGTGTTGTGACTACTCATTCTCTGTCTCTTAGCATTCACAGAAGAAGAAGATTCTTCAACGTTACTCTTCCCCATCACCGCCTTCAAAGCTTCCTCTACCATCCCTATACAATACTCTTCCATACCCTCCCCGGAGCTCTCTTCTCCGGTGACAAACAACACGTTCTTAACTCGTCCCCCGACGGTGGTTATCTCCGCCTTGAGCGTTTTGAGACGCATCGCTTTCAACGTTTTGATCATGTCCGGCAATAGGTCCGACCTGTCTTCGCAGCAAAGCGACGCTTTAATTACGAATCTGCCATCTTCGGTTTCTTCCTCCTCCGTGAAAGTCACCGTTAACTCGTCGCTCTCCGTTGGAACCAAGTTTGTCTCCGAGATCACTGAAGTCTCTCTCTTCAACTCTTTCACGTGTTGAATCACTTCCGCTAGTAACGACGCTTTATCAGTCTGCATACCAAAAGATAAACACATTATAATCCCAAACATAACATCATCACAAACATAACATAATCACAAACATAACATAATCACACACATAACATAATCACAAACATAAATTTGTTATTATCGAGGAGAAAATGATGTGGTCGACGAAGTGATGATTTGGTCCAGCAATAAGTTTTTTTGTTGCTTTTATTCTTTTTTTGAGCAGCGCCGTTTGTTTCTCTTTATTACATCAACTAACCAAGAAGCGACATCGACGTTCCATATTCCCACACTTTTTATTTATTCAACTGTCTCTCACTGATTCTCTCCTCGGGAATTTAACAAATACACAGAAGATTCTTGATTCAAGAGAAAACCTTTGAAGAACTTAGTTCTTTTTATAAAACCCTAAATGTAATAAAAATAAATAAATAGACAAAATGTGACATGAAGTTTCATGTCACAGCTGCTATGTTTGTCCATTTCAACTCTACATTGTTTGTGATATTATTTTTATGAAGTTTCCATATAAAAACTTTAATTGTTTGTCATGAATCATGGTGTACAATCTATGTGAAAGTTTGAAGTATTGTGACTTACTTTGGTTGTGTTGGGTAATATGCTACGGAGCTTAGCAAGATGATTGTTGATTCTCTCTCTTCGTCTTCTCTCAGCTTCACTATGACTCTTGGAAGCAGCCAAAGCTTTAGCATCCATGATCTCTTGTGCTGTCAGCTTCCCTAACTCACGTTGTAACCCGAAAGGACCCGACCCAGCTTGCACTACTGGACCTAAAGCCTCTGACAAGATCCGAAGCTGTTCTTGATGATGTTGCGTTCCTGACGTGCCTCCACCAAAACCCTCGTATCCAAACTGTAATCCCTGATGATGAGCTCGGCTTCTATTGAAGAAACTCCCGTAGAAAGATGCTTGAGGAGGAGAAGTAAATGGATCGAACTGTGGTTGGGTCGAAGTAGGCCATATTGGGGAAACGGAATCCGGGGAGAATATAGTGAATCCGGATCCGACGTTGGTACGTGGAGCTCCTAAAGTTTTGGATTGAAAAGGATCTTGGTGATGATGGTGAGAGACAAGTTGGTGGAAGAAGAGGTCGTTTGGGTAATTTTGTATGTTGTTCATGGCTCCTGAAAATTCTACTTCTTCTTTCTTTGAGCACATCACTCTTTTCTATGAAGACATAAAGGTCTCCATCTTTCTACTCTTTTCCCTCTCACGTGCTCTATATATAGATATGTGTGTGTAAAAGAAATAAAAGGTTGGTAAAGGAGGGTAGAAGTTGAGAGAGTTAAGACAGAGAAAAAGCTTGCTTTCAAATGCAGATTTATATAGGAACAGTTATATAGTTTATATGCATTTGTATTATATTGCAAGTATGCAACTTGTGTGTTTGTGTTGTGTGGAATTATTAGAAAAGCAAAAAGGTTATTGGGTTTAAGTAGGCATGGACGTTTGGGTACCTACTGGTGTTTGGGTCAGGTTTTTCGGATTTTGGTTCTATTTTGTAACACTTCATAAGTCCCGTTCTAGTAAATTTGTAAGTACGGGTCGTGTTCGGATATAACACTTCGGTTTCGGATCGATTTTGTATCACATCCTAGAACTCATAAAGTAATCATATATCGTTCAGATTCGGTTTGTATCGGATCAATACGAATATACCCAAAGTAAAATATAAAATATAAAAACAAACATAAGAAATATATACTTATTTATAAATAATTGAGTATTTAAGGTACTTATTTAAATTTTAAATGCTTATTGTAAGATAATATATCAAAATAAATATGAAATTAAATATTTGAAGTATATATTTAAGTTTTATATATTTATATTTTATATTAATTTGGACATTCAGATGAGTTTCTTCGGATATTTTTAAAATATTTTTTTTCGAGTTTTTCGGTTACCTGTTCGGGTTCGGTTAATAACACTTCGGTTTTGGATATGTTTTATAACACCTTATAAGACTCATTCAAGTATTTTTTTTATATTTTGGAGCGGGTATGGATCGAATTTTTTGGTTCGAGTTTGGTTTGGATTTTGGGTTACGGATTTTATGCCCAACCCTAGGTTTAAGATTCTTTATATTCTTCATCTACGCATTCGGACCTGAAGAACCGACCCAAAAAACGATCCTGAAATCAGGGTCTCGAATCCGACCGGATCCAGGGTAAATAATTGAATGGGTCTTAAATTGTTGTATCCGAAGAATCAATATCTAACCCAATCCGAACCGAGAACCGAATGAGTATCCGAAGATATCCAAAATATAATTATATATGTAAAAATATTAGTTATATATAATTATTTTAATAATTTATCATAAATTAAATATATTAATTATTTTCAATACTTTTATGTATTTTCAGATAAAATACTCAAATAACCGTGTCTAATGAAGATTTTTGATTATTTTTTGGTACATTTGGGTAGTTTGGATACAAAATACCTGAACTGGATTGGATAATATGGTTACTTTGGGTACTAATATCTTAACTCGTTTCAGATACATTGGTTATTCAGTTATTTTCAGGCTCCTATACATCATAATCGAACCCACCCGAACCCGAGAGGACCCGACTTGAATCTGATCCAAAATTTTGTAATACCCAAATGGGTCTTGATATCAAACCCTCCAAAACCCGATATCCAAAAAACTGATCCGCACTCGAACGAGTATCCGAACACTCATATTTAATTTGTAGATTAATATTTATTTATATTAAAAGGAAAAATAATTAACATTTTTTTACCAAGATGTTAGGGTGAAATCCGTAAACTAAAAGTCCAAAGTTAAGCGTCATTCAAATCTATCAATACAATTAAAACATCAGACATTTACTAGTTCGACCACAGGTATGGATACGGCCTTTACATTTTTACCAAAAAAAAAGGGTATGAATACAGGTCTGGATTGAGTTTTAAAAGCACGAATTTAAATACAAAAAGTTAAATAGACAAAAAACTACAAATTAACAAAACATTTGTAATATTATTAATGAAATTTTACAAGATAAAATATTGTGTGCTTTGAAATAACGTGTCAAAATATAGTTGATTTTAAACTTTGAGAAATTTCCTTAGATAACCCCTTTTAGTTTGTTTGTCACAAAAATAGTTTTTAAAGAAGAAAATGACCAAAATGTTTTTTTTTAAAGTTAAAAATGCATTTATATGCATTTATACCCTTAGGATTAACTAATTTAGACTTTAGGGTTTAGAGTTAATGGGTGGTTTTGGAGTTAGAGTTTCAAATTTTAAAAAGAAAATAAAAAAAAATCAAAATTTCAAAAAAAAAAAGTCTATTTTGATCATTTTATTTTTCTAGAGCTATTTTTGTGACAAAAACTTAAAAATAGAGAATTGCCTTGAACTTTCTCTTGAATGTTTTCCAAGTTTACCTAACAACGCTTAGTACAATTTTACTTACATAGTTACATACTTCGCAAATGTGTTAGAATTAATTAATAGTATTAAAAATATTTCTTATTAGACCACTAAACTTAGTTCTTACTTATTCTATTATATGAGAATAGTGTTCCGTTTTCTCATTGATTGAAACCGTGTTACAAACTAACTACCAATCGGTTAACTATTAATTTAAACTGGCACTATTACAAATACATTAGAAGGCCATGTTCATCTTTGTATCCAAATGCATCTAGATACAAATATTTAGATAGTGTTTATTTGAACAATAATGCACTAATATACTTTCATAATATTTAAAATATCTTGATATCCAAGATATGAAGTTTGGATAGAACATTACATTTCTAAAATCCAAAATACTAAAATACCATTCAACACAAATACATTTTTTAATTAGATTAGTTATTGTGATTATCATTTAGTAATATTTTAAGTAAAAACTGAGTTTTTTCACAAAAATCATAAAATGAGTTTTTTCTGCTAAAACCAAAAGATCATTTTTTCTAAATGGTAAAATTGACTTTTAATGTAAAATCTCAAAATCACTTTTTCTGTCAAATTCGCAAAATCGAGTTTTTTTCTCAAAACCTTAAATTGAATTTTCTCACTAAAACTATTCAATCAAGTTTTCTAGCAAAAACGTAAAATATAGTGTAGTACTTTGGTGAAGAGGATCAATCTGGTTAAGCTTAAACCGAGAATGGTTATGTCAATTAAGCTGTCAAGATGAAGAAGGTGGTTGGTCTGATTCAACTAGGCGGTTTAGCTCATGGTTTATGGTGGTTTAGTCAACTTAATGTCTGTAATTAGACTCTGATATATAAAGAGCATATGTGGTTAATTCCATCTCTCTTGTGAGCTACATTCTGTTGTGAGCAAGAAAGGGATTCTTCGAGTTTTATGATTCACTTGTAAACAAGAAGAAGTATTGAATTGCTGGGAAGGTCCAGCACAAGACGTATGGTTATTACTCTAGATAGAGGGCCCGGACTTGTTAATCATTGTGTGTCTCTTCTCACTCATCCTTTTTAGAGTGTTCATTCAGGAATTGGAGTGTCTGTGTTCGTTGTTTGAGATTGTATCACATGAGAGACTAGTTCCAGACGTATGAAGATGTGAGTTCAGGACAAGTGATTCTAGGAGATGACTTCTTTGTGGATGTACAAGGAGTTGGATCGATGAAGATCAAAGCCTATGGAGGAACAGTGAAGGTTTAAACAATGTCAGGTACGTTCCTAAACTAAAACGGAACCTTATCTCTACTGGAACATTGGATAGACTAGGCTTTGATCATGCTGATGGTAGAGTTAAAACTAGGTTTTACAAGGATGGTAAACTAGCGTTTCATGAAATGTTGTCTGGAACTCTGTATTTGTTTGATGGAGAAACCGTTTTTGCAGGTGAAAGCAACAATGTAACGGCCAAAAGATCAAAAGATGAAACTGAGTTATGGCACATACGTTTGGGACATATGAGCTTGAAGAACTTACATGTTCTTGTAAGAAAATGAATTTTGGATAAGAGGAAGATTGGTGATTTGAGCTTCTGTGAAAACTGTGTAATGGGAAAATACAAAAGGCTAAGCTTTCACATTGGGAAGCATAACACAAGGGAAAATCTCAAGTACGTTGATGCCGATCTTTGGGGTTCTCAAAATGTCACTCCACGTATATCAAAGAAGCAATACTTTATCTCCATTATCGATGATTACACAAGGAAAGTTTAGGTAAACTTTCTGGCCGCGAAGACTGAAGAATTTGTAAAGTTTTGTGAATGGAAGAGGCTTGTTGAGAATCGGGTTAACAAGAAGGTGAAATATTTGAGGGCTAATAATGGACTCGAATTCTGAAATACTGAGTTTGATGAATTTTTCAGACAAGAAGGGATAGAGAGACTCAGGACATGCGCCTACACACCACAACAAAACGGTGTGTCATAGCGCATGAACTGATCCATAATGGAAAAGGTTAGGTGTCTTCTGAACGAGTCTGGTCTAGAAGAAGAGTTTTTGGCAGAGGCTGTGTCTACAGCCGTATATCAGGTCACATAAGTCCATCATCAGCCATTGATAGTAACATTCCAGAGAAGTTATGGTTGGGAAATACACCATGGTATAAGCATATGAAGAAATTTGGTTATATTGCTTATTTTCATAAACATCAAGGAAAATTGAAGCCTAGAGCATTTAAAGGTGTGTTTATGGGCTATCCAGCTGGAGTCAAGGGATATAAAATTTGGCTGTTGGAAGAAAAAAAAATGTGTAATCAGTAGAAGTGCAGTCTTTGTGGAGGAAGTCTATAAAGACGAGGTGAAACCTCAAGGTGAAGAGTCTGTTTCTAAAGACACATAAAAGGGAGGTTATGTGGTACTTGAAACTGAGATTGTCAAGACAAGAACAAAACTGATGAAGCATCAAGAAGGCTATTACACTCAGGTTCGCATGTAAAATTGGAATCTGAGAATGATGAAGATGAAAGCAGTGGTGTTCACACTGAAGTACATGGAGATCATAACATAGTCAGAGACAGATCAAGAAGAGAGAAAATACCTTCAGCAAGGCTTGGTGACTATGACTTGGCTGTGTTTGCTCCAATTGCGGCTATTGAAGTAAGTCTGGATAAGCCGAGAGATTATCAGGAAGCTGTGAGAAGTAAAGACAGTAAGCTTTGGAATGAATGAAGAGATAAGCCGTCTTGAAGTAAACAAAACTTGGAGATTGTTCAAGAAGCCTAAGAACATGAAAGTCATTGGTTGTAAATGGGTTTAAAGGTTGAAGCCTGGGATACCTGGAGTGGAGAAACCTCGTCACAATTCAAGGCTAGTGGCCAACGGTTATTCACAATGAGAAGGAATAGATTACCAATAGCTGTTTTCTCTGGTTTTGAAACATGTTTCTATAAGGCTGTTACTTGCAATTACGGTGAATGAAGATCTTAAATTGGAGCAGCTTGACGTTAAGACAGCGTTAAGAAGTATATATGAAAGCTTGACAAGGCGTTGTATGGACTTAAACAAGCGCCTAGATAGTGGAATAAGTGCTTTGATCAGTTCATTGTGGGTCAGGGTTTTAAGAGAAGTGAATTTGATCATTGCATATATATCAAGAAGTCTAATCAGAGATTAAGGTCTATTTACTCTTGTATGTAGACGACATGTTGTTGGCCTCGAAAGACTTGGAAGAAATAAATTTGGTTAAGGAGTTTTTGGGAATCATGTTTGAGATGAAGAGTATAGGTCTAGCTAGAAGAATACTGGGTATGGACATAGAGAGAGATCGTGAAGGTGGGGGTACTAACACTGTCTCAGTCAGGGTATGTCAAGAAGATTCTTCAAGTGTTTAATATGGATGAGGCTAAGGCAGTGACCACTCCTGTTGGAGCTCAGTTCAAGCTATCAGCGATCAAATATGGTGATGGACAAGAACCAGTGGGAGATGATGTACCCTATGCTAATGCCATTTGAAGCGTCATGTAAGCAATGATAGGGATAATATGTGACTTGGCTTATGTTGTGGCTCTGATCAGTCGTTTCATGAGCAATGCAAGCTCTATTCACTGGTCAGCTGTGAAGTGGGTATTGAGGTATCTAAAGGGAACACAGGATGTGAAACTGGTGTTCATAAAGAAAGAGGAGTTCAAGTTTGAAAGTTTTTGCAATCCAGACTTCTCATCTGATCTTGATAGAAGAAGATCAATTTTGGGTTTTGTGTTTACAGCAGGAGGTAGTGCCATTTGTTAAAAGTCATGGTTGCAGGCTGTAGTGGCTTTATCTACAACTGAAGCTAAATATATGGTAATGGTTGAGGCAATGAAAGTGTTTGATTGAGAATTTTGGTTACAGACAAGAGAGTGTTGACATGTAGTGTGATTCACAGATGTTGAATCTGAAATCGGTAACTTCGTTCGGTGAATCGATTTCGATGGTGAGTTTTAGTCGATAAGATGATCTTAGAGAACGATTTGGTTTTTATTCAATGATTTTGAGAGTTTGTATGAAGAAATAAGCAAGAACAAAATAACCCAAAGGAAACCCTAACTTCTAGGCTTATTCTCCAGAGTTTGCGTGTCCCCCTTCTCATTCAACCTTTCTCTTTATATAGTCACCTTTGAAGTCGGTGTGGGCCTTACGGGCCGACTTTGATACTCTTTCTGGGCCGAGATCTCGTCAAGATGGGCCTATGGGGGTAGATGCAATCTATCCCCAACAATAAGTCCCCCCCCCAGTTCGTCGAAAGTGTCATCTCGTTACTTTCCGATGAATTTCTTCGTATGGGTTCGTTGATGCCGGGATCTCGGTTATTGAGCTTTTAAAGTCGTCCTCGGCTTTGCAGCCTATCTCGGTATGTTCTCCTGTTGCAGTTACGTGATACTCCACTTTCTTTAATGTTACCTCGAGATTCGGAGCTAGTGAGGCACGCGTCGTCATTTATAGGTTTTAGACCTAATTATGACAACTGCTCGTCTTCCGCGCCATGTTTCTTATAAAAACCCTTCTTCCGCTTCTGATTCTTCTTATCTGCGCTCATTTCTTCGATAAGGTATTCTTTCTCTCTGACTTCTCTCTTCTTTCTCTCTCTAGAATTTTTACTTCCGATCAAAGATGACATCTCCCATCCGCCGCTGTTCGTTAAAGGGAAAAGCGATCGCCACCGCATCTGACTCTGATAGCGGCCACTCTCCACGGCTTCTCGGCCCCAGAGCGATTACGCTCGGAGGAATGATTCCGAGACCGACAAGCGAAGACTTGGCTTTATTGAACGAGAACGAGCGTGACATCGTTCAATTTAGTCTAGATCTTGAGGATAGAGATGCTTCAGGTCAGACCGCCATAGATGACGTGGAGGAAGTTTTACCGAGTTCGCATCCAGAAGAGCTTCCTTCTGTTGCCGAGGATGAAGCTGAAACCGAGAAACAGATAAATCTTCGTTTATCCGACTTGCTTCCGATACGTTGGACCGGGACAGATTTCGAATTCGACGAAGAAATTGATCCAGAGCAGGAGCGTCGTCTGAGTGTTAAGAAGAATCAAAGATGGGAGAACCATTTCCCTACTCGATCGACGTTCAAGAGTGTTCGCAGGTTAATTCTTCAGACTAATCCACCTGCGGGATTCTCGTTCCTTATCCCGGCTGACCATCAGAGGCCTTGGACTCCTCCTGCTGGATACGCATGTGTTTACGAGTCGTGGTTCACCAGTTGTTCGCTATGGTGGCCTCTACCGGAGTTCTTGACGACGTACTGCCACAGGAGGAGGATAGCTCTTGGTCAGTATACCGCCAATGGGATTAGGATCCTAGTTACCCTCACTGTTCTTGCTGCCGAGTTGGGAATCTCAATGTCGGTTCGCCTTTTCGAGGAGCTTACGACGCCTAGTATCACGGCGAAAACTGGATTTTTCTACGGGAAGATGGTCCCGAAATACAACGTCATCACCGAGAAGCCGTCCAAAGTCAACTTCTGGAATCAGGCCTACTTCTACGTCAAGATTAATGATGCTTCTTTCGAGGATCCTTCCGTAGTTTTGAATGGCTATTTCAATGCTAACATTGGTATGAATCCCGAGATCTTGACTATTGCAATTCTACTGATCCACTTCATCTGTTTTTCCTTTTTATGCAGATCGGATCTCCAAGTGGTCGCAAGGCGGTACTGAATCTTTTCTTGAAGAAGTAGAGGCCATCAGGACGCTAAGTCATCAGCACTGGCCTGATATCAGCGAAGCCCGCATCCGAACCGCACTAAAAAGACTTAGTCGCTGTAAGATATTTTTTTTTTTTTTTTTTTAGGAAACCCCATCTCGTTACCGACGTTACGGATTGTGCTAACAAGATGCTGGGATACAAATGCAGCTACTGACTCCCTACCAAGCCGCAACTCAAGAATGGGAAAAATTAACCTTGCGTCCCTACCCTCATATGCTGATAATATCGGTACTCCGGTTCACGGGGATGACTTATCCGGATCCGATCGTCCTGCTAAGAGGAGAAGATCGGCGACTGTCGATGAGGACATCTCGAGGAGTAGCCCAAATCGGTCTTCATTAGCTGAAGGGCCACAGCGGGATGTGGAGAATGCTAGCCGACATGAAGACGTCGGTATTGAAGAAGCACTCGTGCTCTCTCCTACTGTTCAAATCGTTGCTACCGAGATGCCGACGGATGAGCACCCGGTAGCTCCCCAAACAGTGGAAACACGTCGTGAAGAACCAGCCGAACCGGCTGCGGCGCTGATAAAAGAAAATGTTGGATATCCTCATGTGGTGAACTTCCAATATCGGCATCTTTCTGTTCCCTTCGTCGAAGACAATGAAGCTCCAGCGCGCTTATTCCGCCAGATTCAACTGAAGAGGAGGGGAATGCCCGAGCTGGACCAAATCTCGCAGGGTAATCGGTATCGTGAGATGACCCGAGCAGGAGCCCTCGTAAGTGTCTTGTCTCCCTATTATTAGTTGATTCCCTCTTTCATTGCTAATGATTCGTAAATTTTTACCCAGTTCTTTGGTAGCGCTAATCTCATGGTTCGAGATTACGAAGCCAAGTTGAAGGCGCAGGACGAGAAGATCAAGTCTAAGACTGAAGCTTTGAAGAAGAAAAGGAGAGAGATTGCTGAGTTGACTTATAAGTGTGGCTCCTTTGAAGAGCAGGTCGGCGTATTAAACGTTGACAAAATTGAAGCCGCAGCACGTGCGGAGGCTCTCTCAAAAGAGCTAGAGGAGCTCAAGGCTCTGAACGAGGGCCTCGAAACTCGATGCCAGAACTTAGATCAGGAGAATACCGAGATTCTTGCACGGTTCGAGACGACGACCAGAAGGTTGAGGGAGTCTCGCGAGCTCGAGGTGAAGAGGGAGAGGCTCCGAGTTGAATCTCTTTTGACGAACCAAGTCGCGCCGGTGTACGAGAAGGTGCGCCAATTTGTTGAGGAGCAACCGCTGATCCAGTCTAAACTGGCTTTGTATTCCCAGGCGAAAGGAATCAGGGAGAGTCTCGAGAAAATCGGCTCTCAAGGATTATCAATGGAGGAGATCCTCCAACAAGCCAGGGCTGACGAGGAGAAATACCAGGGAAAGCTCCAAGGGATGGAGGTTGTGGAGGCCTCAGAGATTGATCTTACCTTCACACGTCTTGACGAGCACGGCTCGAATATGGCGGTATTCTCTCCACAGGACCTTGAAGATCTCCGTTCTGATTAAGATGTTTGTTTTATCTTTTCAGCATTATCTTCTCTTTTTGTGCAATGATGTAAAGACTTATTGCCGAGTTCGGCTTTTAATTTATGAGGACAAGTTTTCTTTATTTGCTTTTATCGGCTGATATGATAGTCGTACCAATATCTGCATCCCGCATTGCTTTGTCGGGCGAGCGAATAGGAACTATCTCGTCAGATAAACCGACATCGCTACCATGCAAAGCCTAGGAAGAAACGCACTCAAAACCTTAGAAAGTGTTTCAGATAGTTTTCCTTTTTCTACTGTGATATGACATCATTCGATTTTTGGAACTCTTAAGCGTCTGATCAGGACGTAAGATAAGTAAGTCCTTTCGGGGTGATGTCCTACTGTGGATTACGTGCCGGCCTTCTGTTCCTCTTTGAGGAAAAGAAGGCGACTGGATTCGACGAGAACCGACTAGCGATCTCGGGGAGATCGCCACGCGAATGCGCGTATAACCGACTTGGGTTGTTGTTTTTTTTTTTTTTTTTTTTTAGTAACTGAACCCGGTTAGGGGCTGCCTACGTACCCGAGAAGGGATCAAGTCACACGTAGTTCCTTTCTTTTTTTTTTTTTAGTAACTGAACCCGGTTAGGGGCTACCTACGTACCCGAGAAGGGATCAAGTCACACGTAGTTCGTTTTTCTTCTTCTAAGCGTTGAAATAACGCTTCAAGTTGATCGAGTTCCAGGACCTCGGTATCGGCTCGCCGGAAGATGTCTCGAGTCGATAGACTCCTGGTTTATCCACGTGCGTGACTTTGTAGGGTCCTTCCTAGTTAGTGCCAAGTTTGCCCGCCCTCCATTCTTTAGTATTTTCAAAGACCTTGCGAAGAACGAAATCGCCAACTTGTATTGGTCGTGAGCGAACTTTTCTGTTGTAGTAGGATTCGGCGAGATGTTGATAGTTTTGAATCCGTAACAGGGCCTGATCCCGTCGTTCTTCAAGTTGATCGAGAGCGTCGATCATCATGTCATGATTGAGATCTTGATGTTGGGGGAGCTGTAACCTTCTGAAACTGGTGACGTTGACTTCGGCTGGAGCCATTGCTTCGACGCCGTACGCCAAGGAAAAAGGGGTTTTTCCTGTAGCACTTCGTGGTGTTGTGCGATGAGACCAAAGTACTCCGTCCAATTCGTCCGCCCAATGTCCTTTCTTTAGATCGAGCCTTTTTTTTATCCCGTCGATAATCACTTTGTTGGTCGCTTCCGCTTGCCCGTTTCCTTGTGGATATCTGGGGGTTGAGTAGCTGAGACGGATTCTCCATTTCTCGCAGAACTCACAGAACTTGGAAGCGGTGAACTGGCTGCCGTTGTCGGTAACGATTTCGTAAGGCAATCCGTGTCGGAATATGATATATTTCCAGACGAAACTCTGGACCTGCTGCTCGGTTATTTGGACATAGGCTTTTGCTTCAACCCATTTCGTGAAGTAATCGGTTAAGACGAGCATAAAACGCCTTAGTCTAGATTTTGGTAGAGGACCGATTATATCCATCGCCCATCGCATGAATGGGTAAGGTGCTGACGATGTTTTAAACAACTCGGTTGGAGAGTGTATGTTTGGGGCATGTCGTTGACATTTGTCGCACCGGGACGCATATTCTTCGCAGTCACTGACCATGGTCGGCCAGTAATGACCCTGGGTTTTTAGTTTTAATGCGAGTGATCGACCTACGCCATGGTTACCGCCCTCGCCCTCGTGGGTTTCCATCATGACGAGCTCCGCTTCTTCCTTTCCAACGCAAGTAAGGAGTAATTTATTCGCCGTCCATCAGTGTAATTTGCCATCTATTGACACGTAATTCGAACTTTTAGCCTTGAGTCGACGAGATTCCCATTTGTCCTCGGGAAGTACTCCTTTGTCGAGGTAGTCAAGAAAGTGTGTTCGTCAATCGTTACTGGTTGATCTTTGGGGACTGATCTCGGCGGTATTTGAAGAGATGGCAAGAATATTATCACCACCGGGTAAGGTGATGCTTGGTCCTTCTAACGTATGCACCGGGATTTTCCTTCTGACTTGATTCCGTTGGCTACTTCCCAACGCAGCAAGTGCGTCTGCGAAGCAGTTCTCTTCTCGGGGGACTTTGGTGAGGTCGAATTGATCGAATTCAGCGGCCAGGCTTTTGGTCAAGTTGAGGTATGCGTCCATCCTTTCGTTTTTTGCTTCGTATTCGCCGCTGTACTGGCTCGCGACGAGTTGGGAGTCGCAAAAGGCTCGTAAACGCTTCGCTCCGACCACTTTTGCTAGGCGAAGACCGGCAATCAGTGCTTCGTACTCGGCCTCGTTGTTTGATGCCGCGAACCCAAGTCGAAACGATTGTTCGATGAGTTCGCCGGTGGGTGACTGGAGGTGGACGCCTATCCCAGATCCTTTATTAGATGAGGCCCCGTCGACGTGCAAGATCCAACTTTCGCCTGGAATCGCGAGTTCAGATACTTGATCGGGAGGAATTTCAATGATGAAGTCGGCTAAAACTTGGGCCTTGATGGTTGGTCTGCCCCTATATGTGATATCATATTCGTTGAGATCGATGGCCCATTTCGATAGTCTCCCTGATTGATTTGCGTTCTGCAGTATAGTCCGCAGTGGGAGGTCGGTAAGGACTACAATAGAATGAGATTGGAAATAAGGACGTAGCTTCCTTGCCGAGGTGACGATTGCGAGGGCCATTCTTTTGAGCGTAGGGTATCTTGTCTCGGCGTCGGTTAGACGTTTGCTAGCGTAGAAAACAGGATGCTGCTCTCCTCGATCCTCTTTGACGAGAACACTACTGACTGCGGACGGGGAGACGGCGATATAGAGATACAGGGTATCGCCCGCGTCGGGTTTTGCCAAGACTGGTGGGGTAGTCAGGTATCGCTTCAGCGTGGCAAAAGCCTTTTCGCATGCTTCGTCCCACAGGAACTTTTTGTTTCCTCGTAATAACTCATAGAATGGGAGACACTTGTCGGTGGACCTAGAAATAAATCGGTTGAGGGCCGCAACTCTGTCGGTAAGACGTTGAATTTCTCGAGATGTCTTTGGATCGGGGAGATCTAGGACCGCAGAAATTTGCTTCGGGTTAGCTTCAATACCTCGTTGGGTCACTATATAGCCGAGAAACTCGCCTGAGGTGACTCCGAAGGTGCATTTTGCCGGGTTGAGTTTCATCCCGTATTTGTTCAGGGTCTCGAAGCACTCGGAGAGATGTCGGATATGATCCTTTGCGATGAGTGATTTGACGAGCATATCGTCAATGTAGACTTCCATAGTGACTCCTAGCTTGTCGGCAAACATTCTGTTGACGAGTCGTTGATAGGTGGCGCCTGCGTTCTTGAGTCCGAAAGGCATTACTCGGTAGCAATAAGTTCCTCTGTCGGTGATGAACGATGTCTTCTCTCGATCGTCAGGGTGCATCATGATCTGATTGTAGCCTGAAAATGCGTCCATAAAGGAGAGTAGTTCATTCCCGGAAGTGGACTCCACCATCTGATCTATGTGGGGCAGTGGAAAGCTGTCCTTCGGGCAGGCTTTGTTCAAGTCGGTAAAGTCAATGCAGACCCTCCATTTCACGTTCTTCTTTTTGACGACTACCGGGTTGGCTAGCCAATCGGGGTATTTGACTTCGGTAATGGATCCCGCTTGGAGAAGTCTGTCAACCTCATCGTTGACTGCCTTTGCTCTTTCGGGGCCCAATTTGCGTCGTTTCTGCTTGATTGGTTTGTAAGTGGGATCGACGTTCAGCCTATGGGCTGTTACTGAGGGGTCGATGCCAGGCATATCGGCAGTCGACCAAGCGAAGGTTGATTTATTCGCGCAAAGGAAAGTGGTCAGCTCGGTTGCTAGACTATCACTGAGTTTGGATCCTATCCCGACCGTTCGATCTGGGTTTTCGGAGTCGATGCCGACTTGGATCGTTTCTTCTTTGGAGGGGTTCAGTTTCTTTTCTGGTTCGATAGCGCAGGTGACCTGTTTGTTTTTGAAATCGGTGATCAACATGCTTCGAGCCAGTCGCTGGTTCCCGACGAGTGTAAAGATTTTTCCTTCTTTAGTAGGAAACTTGACGCATTGATGGAACGTTGACGGGACTGCTTTCATCGAATGAAGCCAGGGTGTTCCCAGAATTGCGTTATACTGGGTTTCCGTGTCGATCACGGAGAATTTGATCAGTTTGCTTACTCCTCCTACGAACACGTTGAGACGAATGGTGCCGAGTAAGGTCATTGATGAACTATTGAACCCTGTGAGCGCGCGGGAGGACGGTTTAATGTCTTTGAGGTCGACCATCATTTTAATCAGTGTCTGCCGAAAGATGAGGTCGACAGAGCTTCCGGTATCGATAAGGACTCGGGAGACTTCACAAGTGCCGATCTGTAGTTCGACTATTAAGGGGTCGTTGTGCGGTTGATCGATATCGGAAAGATCGAGCTCCGAAAACGCGATAGGTGTTTCAACCGCGCGCTTGGCCGGCCAGCGGTGAGCACTCACGGCTTTTCGTTGGTGCTCCTTGATGGCTTTCACCGAACTGTTGCATACGGGAGAGCCTCCCAAAATGACATTGACTCGGCGGAATACACTGGGACGCTTATCCGTTAGCGATCCCCTGAGATCTACCCGTCCTGCACTTGCGCCGGATTTGAGCTTCTGGCGGAGGTCATCCTCTGATAGCTTAGACTTCTTCCTCTGGAGGAGAATGTCGCGCATGTCGGTGCTGGGACGCTTTTGATGGAGATGTTCTCGTAGATCTCGGCAGTTGGCACTTGCGAGAGGTACTGAAGAATGATCCGAGATGAGGTTGATCCGACGTGCCACGTGTGGCCTTTCATCTTTGGTATCCGTATCATCTCGCTGTCTAGGTGGGGCTGCTGCATCTCGGTCTTCCTGTCGAACCTCCTGTGCTTTGGTTTTGTTCTGTTTGTTCTTCGTCCAACTTCCTTTTTTCTTTGTCTGCTTGGCCTTTGGCGGTTCGGTAGTGACGACGCCGTTTTTAAACGCCGAGAACAGAGCTTCCGCGAGTTGTTTGCACTCCTTTGTGTCGTGGCCTTTAGCTTTGTGGTAGGTGCAAAACTTGGACTCGTCGTAAGTTAAAGGTTTTCCCTCTAATGTTCTGTCCCACACATTCCATGGTCGCTCGGTGGGTGCTGCAGAGGAGGTAGATCCCGGTTCCTCGGCTACTGAGTAGACTTTCCCCTTTTTATCATTAGTGGCTTGATGCTGTCGCGGTTCCTGGGGGACAGAAGCCGCTTTCGTGGTTAATTGAGCTTTCAACGCGTTCTGCTTTGCTGTATAAGCCGCGTTATCCTCTTCCATCCGTATGAAACAATTGGCTCTGTGGAGGGCGTCCTCCAGAGTAATTGTGCTATTGGTGTATAGATCAGACCGAAAAGATGACCTGATCCATAATGCGTTACGTAACGCCTCAACCGCTGTTTTGTCCGGCACATCGACTTTTGAGACGAGATTTTTGAACCGTTCCATGAAGTCTTGGAGGGATTCTTTCTGACCCTGGGCTATTTTCCAAAGATCGGTGGCAGAGGCTCCTTGACGGATATACATGGAGTAATGCTTAAGGAACTCGGTTGAAAGCTCCTTAAAAGTGCTGATGGAATTAGCGGTTAATCGGGAAAACCAAGTGAGGGCCGGTCCCGCCAGGCTTTCGACGAAGAGCTGGCAATAACCGGCATCTCGTTCTTCTACAAAAAAGTAAGCCCGGCCCATAGCGATGTTGAAACTGGTCATGTGGTCACTCGGGTCGGAGTCGCCGCGGAAAGATGGGATCCGGAGTTTGTCTTGGTGTCGAACTCGGATGTCGGTTATCTTTTGGGTGAACGGTGTTTTCTGAGTCGCTTCCAGGACTCGATCGATTTCTGGAGCAAAACTGGTGGCTTGATGAATTTTAGACGACATATCTTTGATAGTCCCCTGAAGACGCTGGAGTTCCTCGTTAGTCGCCTGATCGGTTGCTTGGTTGCGCGCTGTAGTCTGGAAGAGACGTCGACGAGCGGTATTTGGATCCTGGTCGTCGGCTTGCGTTGGAGGAAAAGCGGCGGCGATCGTGTCCAGACGTTCCTGAGTCGCTTTGTTTGCGGCTTCTTGCTGATCAAGGCGTTGAATCACGGTGGCGAGAGACGCGAGAACGGTGTTTAGGTCAACTGGTTGTTGACCTGGTGGGTTTGTCGGAGATCCTGCCATTATCAAGATCGACGTTCTTGATCGTTACTATCAACTATGTCCCCACAGACGGCGCCAATTGTTGAATCTGAAATCGGTAACTTCGTTCGGTGAATCGATTTCGATGGTGAGTTTTAGTCGATAAGATGATCTTAGAGAACGATTTGGTTTTTATTCAATGATTTTGAGAGTTTGTATGAAGAAATAAGCAAGAACAAAATAACCCAAAGGAAACCCTAACTTCTAGGCTTATTCTCCAGAGTTTGCGTGTCCCCCTTCTCATTCAACCTTTCTCTTTATATAGTCACCTTTGAAGTCGGTGTGGGCCTTACGGGCCGACTTCGATACTCTTTCTGGGCCGAGATCTCGTCAAGATGGGCCTATGGGGGTAGATGCAATCTATCCCCAACAATAGAGTGCTCTCTGTTTTACAAAGAATAAAGCCCATCATGAAACAACAAAACACATCAGCAAGAAGATGCATTTTGTCATAGACATCATAACACAACGAGATGTGAAGGTGTTAAAGATTGCCACAGTGAAGAACCATGCTGATATGTTGACAAAGGTTCTGCCAGTCGAGAAGTTTGAGAAGGCCTTGAGTTTTCTCGGTATTGCAAGTCACTAAGGTGAAAGCTATGATTTGGGAGTGCATATGTTTGCCACATTAAGGAGCGTAGTCAGATTGATGTAATTAAGGTGGGGGTTTTGTAGTGCTTTGGTGATGAGGATCAATCCGGTTAGACTTAAACCGAGACTGGTTATGTCAATTAAGTTGTCAAGATAAAGAAGGTGGTTGGTCTGATTCAACTAGGCGGTTTAGCTCATGGTTTATGATGGTTTAGTTAACTTAATGTGTGTAACTAGACTCTGATATATAAAGAGCATCATATGTGGTTAATCCCCTCTCTCTTGTGAACTACATTCAATTGTGAACAAGAGAGAGATTCTTCGAGTTTTATGATTCACTTGTAAACAAGAAGAAGTAGTGAATTGCTGGGAAGGTCCAGCACGAGACTTAGGGTTATTACTCTATGCAGAAGGTCTGAACTCGTTAATCGTTGTGTGTCTCTCCCCATTCATCTTTTTTTATAGTAATCATTCAAGAATTGGAGTGTTTGTATGTGTTTGTTGTCTGAGCTCATGATCTTAACATAAAGTTTTCTCACAAAAACCACAAAGTTGAACTTTTTTTTGCCAAAAACACAAAAAAAAAAAAAAATCTGTCAAAACCGCAAAATTTTATTTTCCTGCCAAAATCGTAAAAAACGTGTTTTCTCTCCGAAGTTACAAAATCAAAATTTCCCAATAAAACTGTTAAATCAAATTTTTTTGCCAAAATTGTACAACTGAGTTTTCCCATCCAAATTCAAAATCGTGTTTTTTTGCCAAAAACGTAAGATTGAGTTTTCTACCAAAACCAAAAAAAAAATCGCTAAAACTGTAAAATTGATTTTTTTTTTTTTTTTTTTTTTTTTTTTTTTTTTTGTAAAAAACAGAAAATTGAATTTTCTCACAAAAAACAAAAATTGCATTTCTCACCAAAATTTGGAAATTGAGTTTTATGTCAAAACCACAAAATCGAGTTTCTTTGCCAAAACAGTAAAACATGGTTTAGTGTTAAAATCAAATCATGCTTGTTTTTTTTTATATATATATATTTTGTTCACTATTAACAATATAAATCATGCTTTTAAACCTTTTAATTACTTTTGATAAAAAAAAAAACCTTTTAATTACTAATATCCAAATGCTATTAACAAATAACTTAGCATTTAAATGTTGTATCTAACATTACAAGAAAACAAACCAATTCTCTACAGAATTTTTGACGAAAAGAATCTGTCACTCACTCACTCACTCAAAGGCAAGAGTAGAGCAATGCGCATGTGTGTGGAGTAGAGTGAGAAAACTTGAGAGGGAACTCATGATATGATTTGAGTGAGTGAGTGAGTTGTAATACCGATCATTTACATTAACGGAAAGGATTGGTACCTGAATTCGTAAAAAAGAAAAAGAAGAAAAATCAGTTTTTCTTTTTAGCTATTACTTTGTTAATCATGAAAATGTTTTTTTTTTGTTACCATGAGAATGAGTTTAATCTCCAGCCGAGAGTAATTAAGATTCAAGTTAACTAAACCTCACATAGACAAAATAATTTAAAAGATATAGAACATCATATATTTACAATACTAGTGTCTAGTGCCAATGATAAATTCATCTTAAAGATAACAATTGTCAATTGTTACTAAAATTGTAAGAACAAAGTTTTCGTTCTCACATGGCATAACCCAATTTATTATGGTTTTATATACATGGATCTACAAACCTAGAGATGCATATAAATATCTGTCCTGATACACGGATAAAGATTTTACAGATTCTAGGTTTTTCACAATGATATTATTCTATTCAATGTATATATGGCATGGATAGTGTGCAACTTGGGAAATGACTGTGCAAGTCGTCTTTGCTTTCAACCTACGAAAAGCTCAACTAAGGAGTGAAGCTATCAGAGAAGAAAGAAAATCAAAAAAATAATATTGTCTTATTTCACAGTGATCAGTCCAGATTTTACTTTACATTCCTTTAAAGGGGTATTGGAGAGCACAATAGGAAAAAAAATACAAAAGAAAAATGAATAAAAACACAGAGTGAACACAAGACGGGAAAAGGGTCTATTTCAACCCCAACAATTTCAATCGTGCTAAATACAACCTGAACTAATAGCCAGTGCTAAATACGACCTCAATTCAAATATAATTCAAAAAAACTACCTGAACTTTTTAAAAAATGCCTAAATCTCCCTTAACTCTAACAGACGTTAATCAAACGTTAAAAACATAAAACGACGTAGTTTTGATCTCATTTATTTTTTAAAAATTCCGTTGCTTATGAGGTTTGAACCTGTGACATGATACACATTTAAATGGGTACACTAACCACTGGACTAGCGTAGCTTTTTAAAATATTTTTACAAATTTGAAATTATATAAACTATTATATTTCTTCATCTTATCTAATTAAAAATATAGTGATAATTATTTCCGATTTATATATTTAATAAACTTATATTATAGTAAAATATAAATATTAAAATATTTATACTAATACGAAATTAAATATACTTACAACTTTGAAACTATTTATAAAAAATTAATATTATTTTAAAATTTTAAAACATGAAAAATTATTTTTTCTTTTCCAAAATTAATATAATATCTACAAAATTAACATAATTTTTAATATAAAACTTAATATTCGAGTTTTAAAATAATTTTTAATATAAATCTTATGGAAAAAACAATTTTAAAATTCAAGTCTTAACATTTTAAAATAACTTTTAATATAAAACTTAAGGAAAAATAAACTAATTTTAAAATTCGAGTTTTACAATTGTAAAATAATTTTTAGTATAAAACTTAAGGAAAAATATTTTTTAATATAAAATTTCAAAATAATTTAAAACTTGTGTATTAAGTTTATATTAAAAATTATGTTAATTTTGAGATATTATATTAATTTTGAAAAATAAAAAATAATATTCAAGTTTTATAATTTTAAAATAATATTTATTTTTTTATAAAAAGTTTCAAATTTTTAGGTACATTTAATTTCATATAAGTATAAATATTTTAATATTTATATTTTACTATGATATAAATTTATTAAATATATGATAATTAAAAATATGTTAATGTATTTATATAAATGAGAAATAATTATCACTAAAGAGCTATGTTAGTCTAGTGGTTAGTGTACCCATTTGAATGTGTACCATGTCACAAGTTCAACCCCCATAAGCAACGAAATTTTTAAAAAATAAATGAGATCAAAACTACGTCATTTTATGTTTTTAACGTTTGATTAACGTCTGTTAGAGTTAAGGGAGATTTAGGCACTTTTTAAAAGTTTGGATAGTTTTTTTGAATTATATTTGAATTGAGGTCGTATTTAGCACTGACTATTAGTTCATGTTGTATTTGGTACGATTGAAATTGTTGGGGTTGAAATAGACCTTTTTTCCCGAACACAAGACACACAGATTGTCGGACCGACCAAAGACTAAAAAAAGGCTGGCTGTATCATCATGACCCTAGTCTCAAGCTTGCAATAAAAAATCCCTTTTGCTTTTCTTCGCACTTTCATTACATCGCAAAAAGCTAGTATTGATAAATATTTTAGTCCAGTCGGCTTTTAAATCTTATTCCTTATTAAATTGTTTATCTAGACCATTTTATGTCCTATTAGGCTAATCTCATATACTTTATGTCCTATTAGACTAAATATTTTCAAAATGGCAATATTGCCTTTAATTTCAATTTAAAATTCGAAATTACAATTAATAAAACAATTGTTAAATATCGAAATATAATTTCTAACTAAAATAATTCAAAAAATATATTAACCCCCCCCCCAAAAAAAATTAAATATATCTAAATTATTATAATGTATTTAGATATAATTAAATATTTTATAAAATATATTATTATAACTGAAATTCGTAATTAAAATTAATAAATCTTATAATGGATTTGATATATTTAATATTATAATAAATTATATTATTCATATATGGAAAAAATGTTTTCAAATATTTTCTTCCCATATTTTTATTAAATCAAAATTTTAATTTCAAATTCGTAATTATAATTAATGAATCATTATAATGTATTTAGATATATTTAATATTATAATAAAATATATTATTATAATTAAAATAACTAATAAAATAAAACAGAAATCATTATAATGTATTTAGATATATTTATTTATCTTATAAAATATATTATTATGATTGAAAATCGTAATTACAATTAATAAATTATGATAATGTATTTAGATATATTTAATATTATAATAAATATATTATTATAATTAAAATAACTATAAAATAAATAAAAAATCATTCTAATGTATTTAAATATATTTAAATATCTTATAAAATATATGGTTATGATTGAAATTCGTAATTACAATTAATAAATCATTATACTGTATTTAGATGTATTTAATATTATAATAAAATATATTATTCATATATGAAAACATAATATTTTCAAATATTTTCTTTCCATATTGTTTGGAACTAATTATTCTTATTTGTAGAATACAATAAATCTTTAGAACTCGGTTTCTATGTATTTTTAGATTTATATTAACGTGTAGATTTTGATTTCTACATGTTTTAGATTTATAGTAACATGTAGATTTTAATTTCTACAGATTTTAGAATAATATATTAAACGCAGAATGTGTACTGTAAATATTTTTAGAGAACTATTATTTACGTAGATCATGTATTCTAAGCATAGTAGATTTAATGAAAAATTGAATTTCATTCTCTACTTCTTAAAATGTCAATTTTATTTTTTGTAAAACAAAATCTAAAATTATGATTTAAACATTTTTAGAATTAGAAAAAAATACCACTAAGTTGATATATGTATTTCAGTTGTAGTTACTATTTTTCTATTTTTTTGTTATTTATAAGACTATTTATTTAATTTATTTTTGAAAATACTAAAGGGCATTAAAAGCAAAAATAGTACAAAATAGAAATTAGTCTAATAGGACATAGTTACCATTTTTTAGTCTAAGCAAAAACATTTTCCCAAAATATTATTCCTTCCATATACAGAAAAAAAACTGATAGTTTTTTGACTAACGCAAAAAAGTGATGTTCCAACATTAATTAAAGCATTTTATTTTAAATTAAAATGTAAATATATAAGTGGTCGAACTTGAGAATCAATTTTTTTTAACTAATTAAAAATAAAAAGGGAAAATAATAAATAAAAGTAAATTTCAAATATTTCTTAAACATCATTCTTTCTTTTTCAAATACATATGAAGTACTATTTGTTAACATAATTTCGAATATACAACGGACTGTTGGCAAATTGGCATGTAGAAGCGTACACACAAATATACATGCACGTGTGCGTTTTTATAAATATATATTTCAGCTTTTATTAATGAGAAGAGTACCTTTTATTTTTAAATTTGATAAATGCTACTTTATATCTATCTTTTGAACGTAACGCATGCCCTAGACAATCAATGGCAAAAACACGGTTCACATAAATTTCAGATAGTTATTTGAGATTTCCGTATGGTTTTTATATTGTAATGAATTTCTTTAAAAATAAAGAAAGAAAGATGTTGGTGCTGGTTTTCAACCTGCTCTAGATCCAATCTGAAATTTTAACCTATGAACAATAAAACTTGGATTTGATCATTTTCGGAGCCTAAAAAAAACACTGGTCCATAAAAACGAAAACCCATTTCGAGTTTGAAGAGATGGGCGCGCTCGAATGCGGAAAATCAACATGCAATGCAGAAAAGTTAAATACATTAGAAGTTGCAATAAAGACGTTTGATTTATAGTGGGGATCACGTCACTGTTACAATTCGCCTAAAGATTTATAAGACAAATGAGGAGCCAAGAAGAAACGGCTGAATCCTTCATAGCTAAAATATACACAGAAAACTTGATTTCGATCGTGATAAAACACATATTGTATTCATATCTAAGATTATCAATAAAACCATATTGTTTTAGTTATTCGATATTTATTCTTTCTATTTTAAGGTTTCTTGTCAATCAAATTCTCCGTTTTGTAAACTAAATTTCTGAGTAAATTTAAGATTCATTATTTGACGCTAGATAGAAGAGGTTATACATTGAAATATCTTTTTGAGTACTCGACGTGCGACATAAGATCATGACGCTAGAAGCTACAAAGATGAAGGTTAACAAAACCATTTCACTTCCATTTTCTTTAATGAAACAGGTAGAACCAGCATGCGCCAGAAATGATACGAGGATGCCAGTAGATGACCCTTGGGACATATACCAACAAATGGTGAATCTTTACGCTCCCTCATAACGAGGTTCAAAGGACGATCTCAAACATGGAGGTAATTGATGAGTTGAGAATAACGCTTCTAAAATGCGTCTGGAACTCGATTCCCCCCTTCACATAGAAATGATACTTGATCGCCCTAACACACTCGAAGATGCACTTTACAGAGCTGAAAAGCATGCTAAGGTTGAAGAAGAAGGTATGATTGACACAAAAAAAATACACCACCTGCATATCGGCAAATGGTCAACGTTATATGGGGACCAAATTTGCTAGGCGACAACGTGATACCACTTGAGGAAAACCAACATAAATTCAAAGACAAAAAGTTGTGATTCAACAATCAGGATTTGGACGTAGTAGGCTTACCACATAGCGATGTTCTTGTCCTCGAGATAACTCTAGCTAACATCAAAATTTCCAAAGGCTTAATTAACACCGGATGCTTGGAGAATGTAATCTATAAAATCACCTTAAAAAGACTGAAGCGAGTGGACTATGCTAAACAGTCATTGACCGCATATAACAGGTCAATCACAAAGTCAATGGGAAGTATTTAGACAACGACTTGTATCGACGGCATCAAGACGGAGTCTAGGTTTGCAATCCTAGACTCACTAATAGTTTATGAAGTAATTCTAGGAACACCATGGATCCACGCCATGCGAGCTGTTCCATCGATCTACTATCAATGTATAAAGTTCCCGACTTCCCATGGAATTGTAACGATCCATGGAAGGCAGAGAACGGATAGGATGTGCTGTGTAGAAAAAAAAAGACGAGCTAATCAAAAGAAATTACAAGAAGACTTCGATTCGTCTGGAAACCAGAAATAAAGAAAGACGAGGGTGGCCCTCAGTTATCGGAGACACATAGAATGTGTATCGAACCAGAGGATCGCACTCAGTGCGTAGAGGTCGAGATTATTCGAGAAATACCGTCGAGATTAAGCCTACCAGGCTTCCTCGATGCCAGTCTGAAGGTAGTAGTGGACTCGATAAGTAGAGGCTCGTTCCCACGCCCCAATTCCCACAAGATCACTAGAAAGCCAACGATAGTATGAACATCGCTCAGAGTCAGCTGCGAGATAGCAATACCTTGCCTAGCACAGTATTCACATAAGATGGAAGGAAGAGGAAACCAAAGGTAACATTCCTTAAGAAAAGCCTCATACATTCTAAGATACACCGCAGGGGGCAACCAAGGTATGCTAGACTCCTTAAAAAGAAGTAGTATTCCCTCCACAAGAATCTCAAGCGACTCCCTCAAATATTGAACTGACTCCGCCGTACTGAAAGTCGGAACAGTGGAGAAAGGATCACCATTAGAGGAGACCATGGCAGCACTCCTCGTACCAGGAACCACCGCAGCCCTAGGGGCAGAAAAATAACCGATATGACCAACAAAGCGGTTAGAAAAACCAACATCGGGAAGCCCTTCACCAGACGACGAATCATTGGAAAAGACTTCACGATGGGTCTCTTTGAGTTTTTCCTAGAAAGAGGAGCCATAAGAAATAAGATTCGAATAAAGAGAGAGGGATAAGCAAAAAAAAGAAAGTGATATATTATCTTCTGGAATTAAACTTAGAAGAAAAAGATAATGAAAACATCAAGTTTATACTCAAACCAAAAGATATGACTCGACACCGAAAAGACGCGAAAATAACAAGAGAAGCAAATCCCTCGAGACTAACAAAAGGAATAATTATTACCATTTTTGACTGTTCAGTTTCTAAAGAAAGACAAATCGAATCTCTCTCAAATCAAATCAATTGAAGAGCACGTTAAACACACCAAAACAATATCTCAGATCGGGTCTCGTAATATTCTAAACCATTGTGACATAAGCACATCGTATCAGCTAAATCTAACATAAGTCTTATGCCGTGTGCTAAGACACGCCTGGGGGCAATTGTTGGAGCCGGTTTTCAACCCGTTCCAAACCCGATCCGAAATCTTGACCCAAGATCATTAAAACATGGATTCAATCATTTTTGGGGACAAAAATATACTGGCCCATAAAAACGAAAACTCACTCCGAGCTGAAAGAAATGGACGCGCTCGAGTGCGGAAAGTCAACATGCAACGCAGAAAGGTCAAAGACATTAAAAGCTGCAATAAAGGCGTTTGATCCACACCGGAGATCACATCATCGTTATGATTCCCCAGAAAGATCTATAAAAGACAAAAAGGGAGCCAAGCAGAAAGAGGTCGAATCCTTCATAACCAAAATATACACAGATTATTCGATTTCCATCGTGATAAAACACTCTTGTATTCAGTTCTAAGATTATCAATAAAATCATCATTTTCTTTAGTTATTCGAGATCTATTCCTTCTATTTTAAGCTTTTTGTCAATTAAGTTTTCCATTTTGTAAATTTTATTTATGAGTGAATTTTAGGATTCATAAAAATATTGCAAAAAAGCTTTGGCAAATCCCTTTGAATGTTTCTTTCAATTTGTTAGGGTTTAAAGTTTGACCGACTATAATTTAAACATCAGATACTGTTTAAACCATATTCTAAAGCAAAAAGAAACTGACAGTTAAAGTTCAAAACAACAAAATTATTGAGCACAGCGACGGAAATAAAGTAGGAAGTCAATTTTGTTCATGCGAAAAAAATCAGTGCTCTTTCTCTTGAGTTTCACTTCCCACGCTAATCCTTTATGGCTTCCCCAAAATAACTTTTCATCATTTTGTCTTTGAACGTACTCCTCTATTTGTCTCCTCTATACATAAAATGCAAGCAAGGCTTACATGTAACATGGCTTTCTGCACCTATGTAGTCAAGTTTTAACATAACTATTATAAACTGTAGACTAAAAGTACGTAGAAGTTGTAGTAATAAAAATAAATTATTAGAGTCAAGAGGCTTGATTGTATATTACAGATAACTGCAGAAACGTTATAGCATAAAACAATTAATAACACGAGAGATTTTTGTTGAGAAATTCTTTTAGATAGTATTTTTAGTTTGTTTTTCACAAAAAAATAATTTTTAAAGAAAAAAATGACCAAAATAAATTTTATTAAAAGCTAAAACTGCATTTATATGCATTTATACTCATAAGGTTAATTAATCTAGACTTAGGGTTTAGAATTAAATGGTGAGTTTGGGATGGGGTTTCAAATCTCAAAAAAAAAAAGAAAATTAAAAATTAAAAAATTAAAAAATATTGTTTTGGTCATTTTATTTTTGAGTGTTATTTTGTGACAAAAACTAAAAAAATGATATTTGAGAGAATTGTCCATTTTTGTTTCCTACTCTTTTTTTGTGTGTGACAGTAGATTAAACGAGATATTGGTTAATTTTTAATTTGTTACACTAACCACTTGTTTCGGTCAGCAGATAAAAAAATAAGCATATAAGTTGTTAAAACTAACTTCAACACTATACCAATTAATAAGTTAATAAACGTTTGAGAAATACCATTTTTATGATACTACCACTCCAAAATATCATTAAGACACAATTTCAAAAGTAAAATATGTAAACTGATATATAGATATTTATAAATATTATATTTTATATTTTATGAATATCTAATAGAACCTTATACACATGTTATAAACTTAAGAAAATCTTATATTTATTTGGTGATATTTCCTGAATCCAAATAAAACCAAAAATTCCCACTATTATATATAAAAAAAAAGCATCCTTTTATAATGTTAATATTTTAATATTAAGCCAATACTTAATACTCCCTCCGTTTCATATTACTTGTCGTTCTAGGTTTATTCACACATATTAAGAAAACATATAATTTTGTATATTTCCAAAATAAAAACACAATTACCTATACACCTAACAATATTTTAACCAATAGAAAAATAAAAATACAATTACCTATGAATCTTATTAATGAATTTTGCATTGAAACTCTAAAACGACACTTATTTTGAAACGAAAAATTTTCCCTAAAACGACAAATAATATGAAACGGAGGGAGTATTAATTTTTCATAATCATCTTCTAAGTTCGGAGATCAAACTCTCATTGATCGCAAAAACTAATTAATGTTAACATAATTGTAGAATTTTACAAATATCTAGTTATTATGACTAAGCATGTTTGGATAAATGTTAATATAGGATATGGATCTGATTATTTTATAAGATGTTCAAATGGAGAAAGATAGGAATATATTTTTGATACTGTTTAGTTATATTAAAAACTTCAAATTTTAAAATGTCACTAAGTGTTACTTTCATACTTTTTTAGTTTTTATGTGATTTTCCCTATTAAAATTGTGAGAGTACAATTAGAGTCTAAAGATGTATCCAAACCATTTGGTGAAAGCTAAAGTCAGGGTTTTGAATAAAATATTAGATAACTTTTTTATAATCGACTTGCATGATGATGTTAATTTGCATTTTCTTAGAGAGGGCTTTTTACTTTTGAGAGTTATGCTAGGATCAAGCATTTTGATTAAGGAAAATCTTGTTGGATCCTTCACTATGGCTGTGAGTAATGATCAGTTGAGTACTTAGTTTCATTTCGAAAGAAGTTTTAATTGAGTTTTATTTTTTAACCAACAAAATTGGATGCTAAGATGATTAATGAAAATATTGTTTATTACTCCCTCCATTTTTTAATATAAGTTATTTTAGTATTATACATATAAATTAAGAAAATAATTAATTTCTTATATTTTTAATACAAAAATATATCATTAATTATTTTACTTAACTACAATTCAATCAATAACAAAATAGAATGTATATGACTATTGGTCATATAACATTAACTGCTAAGAGCATCTCCAACCTCACTCTATTTTTTCACTCTAAAAGTGCTTCAATGATATTCTATTTCTCACTCTATAATAGAGTGAAAAATAGGTTTATTCTAAATATATAGTAAGTTATTTTTTTTGTTCATTACTCTATTTTTCACTCTAAAATAGAGTACCATTGGAGCAAACTCCAACTATATTATAGAGTCACTCTATTTTAATGTAAAAAATAGAGTAAACCATTGGAGATGGTCTAATAAAATTTACATCAAAAATTGAAAACGTTACTATAATTTGAAAAAAAATATTCTAAAACGAGTTATATTAAAACATGGAGGAAATATTTATTAATATTTTTTATTTACTTAATTCTTAAATAAAAGTTATAAAAGATTAGGTACGTAATTAATTGGTGATTATTACCATGGAAATGGATTGGGCATTCACTAGTGTTATATGTATAATATTCTTTTTGACTAAAAAAGGTTATGTATAAAATTTAGGTTTGGACAATAGTTATTTTCCTGTCTTTCGTGTTTCTCTGTGATATTGTACATCACCTGCTGTCGAAATATCCCATTGTTTAGCTTAATTCATTAGACTTTGTCCCTTTACCCTTCCCACGGCCACCTCATCTCTAATGTATTTTGATATTTCTACTTTTTAAACAAAAAAGCTTGATAATATAGATAGAGTTTAATGTATCCCTTTAAAAGCATAATATATAATTATAGAGTAAAAAATATAAAATTATCATTAATAGTTCATTCTACTTTTTAAAAATAATTTTATAATAGAATTGGATTCTATCGCTACTTTATTTAGGGTATAAATTAAAGTGATGAATAAAAAAGAAATGAATGATTTTTTATATATAAAGTAAACCCACTTTTTATTCTATTTTGGATTAAAAATAAAATAAATTAACTGTAAATTATATTTTAATTTAAAAATAAATTAAGGTTAGAAATGCTTTAAATATTATTATAAAAGTAAAAATAACAATGATTTTAAAATATTCTTAAATGTAATTAATACTTCTTTATTGATAAATTATAATGCATTAAAATCTAACAGCTAATAAAGTTATTATAAATGATTTTATTTTTAGTAGGATTAAAAGTAAAGTGAAGAGTCGCAATAGATATGAATCTATTCTATTGAATTATCGTAACTAAAATGTTTGATGTACAAAATCATAGGAGAATCATTTTATTAATTGTTTAATATGATTTATTTAAATATTTATATTAATCAAATAAATTTAACATATTCTAAAAAAATCTTAATAATTTAAACTATCAATTTAATTTAAGTTATACAAAATTGTTTATAAAATTAAATCATTTTAAAATAGTTTTAAAAAAATAAATTATTAGTTATTTTTTTAAATTATTAATACAATATTGTAATAAAATAATTTTAGTTAAATGTATTATTAAATAAAAATTATATGCTATTTTCATAAATTTTATAGTTATACTCAATACTATATTAAAAAGAAGAATTATATGAATTATATATGAAATATTATATTAAATTGATAAATTAACCTATTTATTTTATAAATATTTTTATTTAACTAATTAATAAATTATGATTCACTGTTAAAACATGTTAAATTTTTTAAAATATGTGCTATGTTTATACAAAATATAATTTTTAACATATATTAAACTTTTATATCTCCAACTATATATTAATTGTTTTTTTGAAACTCACAACATATGTTATCTAAAAATAATTATATACAAAATATAATAGTATATAACTGACCTTTAGTTCATGGGTTATTTACAAAATATACAATTACAGAACTTCGAATTTTTAATAATTTACCAAAATATTAATGACAAACCAATTTTAACTATATCTTTAATGTTTCTTTTAGTTTTACAAAATTTGTTGAGAAAAATATAAAAAGTCTTTCCAAAAATTCTAAATATTTTAATAAAATAACACATTAATTTAGTAACAATAAAATCAAAAGTCATATATTATTTCAAACTCATATGATAATATTCCAAATTTTATAAAATATAAAATCATAGATGATAAATTATATTTTTAAAATGAAACACAAAAAATAAATTATATTTTAAAAACTGAAAGAATTATATTATTTTAAATTTTATTTTAATTAAAAATCAAAAAACTTAATACCATAACATCTAAAATATCTCATATCAATAAAATGTACAAATGTTATATGATAGATGCTAATATGTATAAAATTTATTAATAAAACCTGACAATATATCTATTTATACTATTATATATAAAGTATTTTTTTGTATTTGAGCTTTCACATTAAAAATTTAACCAATTAATATATGGTATGAATAGTATTTATAGCATATAAAGATAAAAACATAAGTAGTATTATGTCAATAATAGTATGTATAGCATATAAATATATTACGTTGTTAATAGTAAAATCTTTTAAAATTATAATGAATAAAAGGTAATTATTTACTTCTATTTAATTATATATAATTAAATAATTTAAATATTGATTAAGGATAGTAACAATTTCAATCGGTCTAATTTTTTATATGAAAGGTTAAATGCGAAAAATCTCAAAATTTTATGTTTAACATTTTATCATTTATTTACTTTTCACTTTTGATAAGTTTAGTTGTCTAATTAATATATGGCCGGAATAAGAATATTTAATAGGTTTAGTTATTTATTTTTGTTTATTTAAGAATTGTGATTTGACTTAAATAATTCATAGACGGTCAATGATAAAATACTTCGATCAAATGGTAAAAATAACTCAAAAGCAGTGCAGTTAAATTAGTTTCTCTGAATCATGGCATGCAAAGCAACTTGGAGGACACTTGCTTTACCTACGCATTCGGCATTACCCAACGATTACGGTAGTTAAAGTTTTTCTTCCATTCTTCCAGTTATCATTATCTAAACATATTGTATATTGTAATTTTGAAGAATTTTTTTTCCGTCATAAGCATTTAAAATTAAAGACAGAGAAAAATAAATTTCTATAGATATTTTTTAAAAAGATTTCTGGGTAACATGAAACGTTAATCTCTCTTATGATAAATACATTCTTATGTATAATAGATACACATTGTCATCTAAATATTATATACTCTTATAGAAATTATATTATATACTCTTATAGAAATAATATTTTGCAGAACACAGGTTCGCGGTTGGGTAAATTTATATTCGCCTCACTTATAGTATAGATTTGGAAGATATACTTTTTTAGTTGGTGTGTTTAATTCCCGTTACACATACATATGAACATAACAGAAGTTATACTTTGTATATACATAAATGTTTTAAAATTTATTTTACCTTATAAAAAGTATATATTTATGATATGATAAAATTTATTGTCATATATAAAGAGTTTAGTATTCAATTTATTATTAAAAAATTTATATGCATGAGTGTCTCAGAATTTATTTTACATAGTAAAAAATATTTATTATTATGATAAAAAACTTTATCATGATGTATAATTTTTCATTAAACATTTCAGATATATGAACAACAACTTATTATGATTATCCTTAAATTGATGAATCATCTATTTATAAATATTTGTTAAAATATTATGTTCATAGATGCGGACAAAACACCTAATTTATTTATAAAATTCTGCAGTAAAAGAAAAATGATAGATGCTAAAATGTATTTTGAAACACAACATAGAAATACTAATTATCCTAAACAAATATCTTTTCTAATGAATAACTAAATAAATTTTAAAAATGTATTGTATGCAATCTGTAAAAAAAAAAATTTAAAGTAGATTCTCTATTTGATTATTTTATATTATAAATTTATTGTATTGAACTAGAAAATATATTAGTATGTAATAACAATTAATAACAAATCAAAATGTATAAAGAAATCATTATATATTAATATTTTGAACAAGAAACCTAAAAAAAATGATATAATAAGAAAATATATAACATTAAATGTAAATTTATATTTAAAGTATTTACGATAATATCAAAATTATGCATTTATAAAGTGAAAAATATTTGCACGAAAATGCAGGTTAAACTCTAGTAAATATAATACATTAAAATTTAAAAATAAATAAATAAAATATTTCTTATAAAATTAATATAAAATAGTGAAACCGAATTTACAGCTTGGATTAGTTGCATTGAGTTCTATTCGCAGATGATGTTAGGAATCCCCTTTTGTATGCACATAGAAACAGCTTCACGTAAAACCACCCCTTCTGCAACAAGAGGTGAACCAGCGGAGGGCATTGGGGAGCTAGGAGAAAGAGGTCGTTCTGTTGAGGTTAGTGATTATCCAGCCGAGTCTGGCCATCTTCGAGTCTTCTTTCCAGGCCGCATCCGATCGAACCACAGAACAGTTTAAAGGTAAATGTGCTGGGCTCTTGTTACTTTAACTTTAGCTTTTGGTTTCACCTGGCAGAACTCCCATTCTCAACCAGCTTCAATGTCACTTGTCAATGTATCTTCAGGCGAGATCACTCTGTTTTCAAAGGCCAGGATGTTCCGAGATGTCCACAGTTGGCAGTTGCCAAAGAATCTAAGGCAAACTCGTGCACACAGATTAGTCCAAACATTCTCATAATCTATTAATCCTCTAATCTCTGTGGCTGGTGTAACATGTGTTGATGCCCAGACGCGTTTCACAAAATCGCATTCAAAGAAAAGATGATTTAGTATTACCGCATCGTTTGCCCTTTCCATCGTATCAATGTGCGTAAGAAGTAACTGCTCCCCAACCAGCAAAGCATTGTGGAAAATCTTCCATATAAATAGTTTTATTTTTTGGTGAGGTTTAGAGCCGAAGCATACCTAGTTTTAACTGAATATTCCTTAGATTGGGTTTCTAACCAAATGCACTTATATGGAGCTCCACTCAGGCTCGGTTTGATCGTGAGGATACTCTCAGTTTCATGAGGCAGAGTCAGTAGAATATTTTAGCGGTCCCATGTCATTGTGTCTGGGTTGGAGGAGCTCTAAAACCGTTATGTTAAGCGACGATGGCGGAGAAGGCCCCATTGGCCGACTTTGAGAGTTATGACACAGCCACATTGTACGTTCTATTTATTTTTTCTATAATAGAACGTACATCATTCTTTTTAGAAAAAATATAAGATGTACGCAGAGGCTGACACACGTTGATGGGTATGGGGTCACGTGCCCCCGTCTCACTATAGAGAATTCGTGTGTATGAAAGTAAGTTGGCCAAAAAAAAGGGTAAGTTGGCAGACTAGGTCAGTGGTATTCATTGTGCCCCAGTTAATCATGGAGTGAGGAATTTGATTCTCCTTTATACTTAGACCTCGATTGGTACAGCTGATGATAAAGCAGTAGTAGTATGCTACAGAAGCTGTATGCTGTAGAAGCTGTATGCTCTCAATAAAATTTTTAATAAAGTGATTGTTAGAGCAGTAGCATTATACAATTTTAAAATTATAATAAAAGTTAACATAATATATATATATATATATATTAAATTATTATATATATTAATGATATATTTGTTATTAAAAATAATGAATATTATTTAATTATATAAATTAAATTTTAAATGTGAAATATATTACTTTTATAAAAATATAAATTTATTTAAAAATAATATTATTAAATAGATTTATTTTAAAAGTGAAATATTATTACTTTTTGATATAAATTAATTTTTGATATTATTAAATAAAATAAATTAATTATATATTATTTATCATTATTTATTTTTTGGTAGAGAAGTAAATATTTCACCTATAATATTATCATAAAAAATAATATATGATATATAATTTATTTATTTCTAAATAATTTTTATATGTTAATTTTATAATATATAATATATAAATATATACTATTTTATGTTTTATTATTAAAAATAATGAATGATATGTGTAATTTTATAAATTATATTATATTTTAAATGTGAAATATTGTTATTTTAAAAAGTTTCAATATTTAAACGCAACTTTTATTTTTAAAAATATAATTTTTTTTGATTATAAACTTAAATTTTATATTAGTTTATTAAAAATAAATAAATTATATATAATTTTTAAAAAAATTATATATTCTAACTGCAAATGCTCTACTAAAAGCTCTATATGAGAGCATTGAGCAAAGAGCATTTGGAGAGCATTAGCATCTTGTAAATGCTTTTCTGATAAATGTTGATTGGATAGTTACGAGCATAATGCTTATGCTAATGCTCTGCCAATCAACCCTAAATCTTTTTATTCTTCCATATTCTTGTATATTAATATATTTTTTTTGGTAGGAACTTGTATATTAATATAACCTTTATTTTTTCCCTTTTATCTTATGTAGTTTTTTTTTTTTAATCTGGGGGTATCTCGGGTCTATGGAAGGATCCAGACTAAAAGATAGATCATTTCTCCGGGTATGCAAATGGGACCTAAAGCCCGCTTCCTTACCACTCAACCACAACCACCCGGTCATGTAGGTTCGTTCGACTATGGCTATAGTATTATAAACATCTTTTATACGTAAACTGTTTCTGTCTATGCATCTTATAAACCACTTTTTTCCTTTCCCTTTTCTTTGAAACTACTTCATAACGGTATTCAATTTTTATACTAGTGTGTATTAGTTTCTCTTAAAAACAATCTAAGTATTTTTTTATGGACAATTGCCAAAAATATAATTTAATACTATGAAAATTTGGTTATTATTTGACTAATATTATATTATTATATTTTAAATTTAATATTGATTATATATTAAAATTATATACTACATTTATAATATTTTGCCCCCAATTAAAAAGCTTTCTAGATCTGCTACTTGATGTACGCTCTATTATAAGCCTAATATCATTGGCTAATCAGACAGTCATAAACCATTTATGCGATGTGTGGAAGATGCTACCATCTGGAGAACGTATGTGATCGTTAACATACCTGCAATCATCATATACCATATATATATGAGCATGTTCGTCAATGTGCATATATCGACTCTTTAGACATTGATATCTATGTCATACAACACTTGCAGTTTCAAAACAGTTCTTATTGAAGTGGAACTCATAAATGCAACATCAACAGATTTTGGTTTTCGCAAAATCCTAATACACATAGAATGCACAGAAACTATGTTTACACATATTCTACGACATTTATTTATAAAAATCACTTAAGTTCATATGACTAGTGAAATTCACATTGCTAATTTTGCCTCTACATGCTTCAGAAAAAAACATTTACTCTAATCCACTTCTATTTTCTCCTAAAGTAGAGATTGTTATCTTTTTCTTCAGGGTTAAAAAATAAAATAAATTCTTCTATTATGAGTTATATTTTTATTTGAAAATTTGTCCTTTTAAGTTCTTATAATTATAGCTAATATATTTTTAGAGAAATAAAAATATTTTATACAAAATAGAGACGCTTTACATAATAGTCTTCAATATCTAAGATTAAAGAATTATAACTAAAGCAAAAAGATATATTATTTTTTATTCTGAAGTCAAAAATTTATTTTCTTTAAATTTTATTTAAAACAAAAGATTATTAATTATAAACTGATTTTTTAAAAAAATTATACGGTTTTAACATATTGATAACATAATTAATCTTGAGATTAATTCTATAGTTTATATAATATTATAGTTTTATGAAAATCTTGCAAAAATCAGAGCGAATTGAATCAATTTTCAAATTTCATTATTAAAATATATAAGATGTACTCCCTCTGTATCATTTTAAGTGGGTTTTAAGCATTTTTCACCAAGATTAAGAAAATACAAAATTTTATGTAATTAATTGTGGTTACATAAAAATAACATTAAATAACACTAGTTCAACCAATAGAAATAATATACAGTATTTTGTGATTGGACACACATTTCAAATAACAATAAATTTTATCTTGAAAAATGAAAACATCACTTATTTTGAAACAAAACTAAAATCTTTAAAAACCACTTAATTTGATATAGAGGGAGTATTACATTAGAAAGAGACACATATATATGTTCTTAGAGAAAAAATAGAAAAATGTACTCTTTCTGTTCTAATTTAAATGACGTTTTATAAGTTTTCACTTATATTTAGGAGATTAACGTAAAACCCATGCTAACCTTGTGTATTTATTATTTTGCTATATCTCAACATTACGGCAGATCAAGGTTAAAGGGTAAAAGAAGTCATTCTTTATCATTCTTTGTCTAGATTTCTGTAAACGACATATAAAATAAAATAAAATAAAAACTTTAAAACATCACGTAAAAAAGAACGGAGCTATAGAGTATTAGAAATAGTTTTTTGTATAACATTGTAAATAGTCTCTTCTAATGTGAATCGAATCTAAGTGGCGTAAGTAGTTCCAAACGAAACCTCTTTACCACTTCGACCAATGAGTCCAGTCATTAGAAGTAGTCTTACATCACTATAATCGTAATTATAACTCTATTTTCTTAGTAAAGGAGGTAATAATCAAATATTAGATTTGAAAAATAAGAGTATTAGTGGAGAACAACAAAAGAAACAAAGTTAAGTGCAATACACTTATGTGGTTTGAGTGATAGATCAAACATTATGAGTTTTTTTCTGTCTGGTTTGATAAAAAGTATGTTTCATATATAATGCGTAATCAGCCTATTCTAAATTATCTTATGGAGATAGTCAAATACATTTTCATTCAAAAAAAGATAGTCAAATATATTCCATATTACCTAAACAGATGTGTCCCCGAGGTAAGACAATCATTCTCGCGAAGCATTGGTGACACTCTTGACTTTTACGCAACTAACTAACTTTATACAAAGCGACAAAATAATGAAAATATGTAAATAATGGATCCTTTATCAAATATTTCATAATTACTATACTAAATTAATCAATGTATCAAGGATTCTATCCTACCCGTCCGAATCTGAACACCTTCAAGAATCTGCTATTATTTTTGTATATTCTCTCCGTTTCAAAATATTACATATTTTAGACTTTTACATATATTAATAAAACATATTAAATATTATTATTAAATATATAATTTTGTGATTAACTATTTTCATTAACTTTTGACTAATCAAAATTTAATAAATACAATTATTTTTTTGAATTTTATAATTTATTATTATTACCTACTAAAAATTGTATTAAAAAAATGTAATTTTTTTAAAACAACGGAGGGAGTATTGGAGTAATTAATGGAAGTGGGTGTGGAGTGCTTTTAAATCTCCTTTTGGATCTTATGAAATGAATTAGGTCTGCGAAACAGTTGCAAACGATGATTTTTTGTAAATATATTCACAAAATTATTAGAACACTTGTTATTTTAATATTAGTGTCGGGTATGTATATTTGTGATCTAGAACCCAAACTCGTGATAAGTTGGATATTGAGGTTTTCTCGAAGCTACTTGATACATTGTATCCTTCTATAACAAAAAGGTACATCAAGAACCTTTCAGGCCCTTCGATTTGGTACCACATGAATATTAATTTTTAACATGCATGTTTATCATTAATTTTTGCATATACATGTTTCTGCCTAATTATATATATGCACAAAGTGTGTGTCTGTGTGAGAGACAGATCGTATATCTCATATATACGAGACTTCGATGTTGCTTCAGTCTGACGTCTCATAAGTCATAACATGCATTTGCATCATTACTCCGGTCCACACTACCTTTCTTTAGGCGTTAATTTGTGACCTCATTTTTCTTTTTTCTTTTTAGATTAGTTATTTCCAATAAATTATTAGATTAACTGAAAGAAAACCTGGTTGCTGGATTTACACTTCCGTAAACTTGTTGTGAGGGNTATGCACAAAGTGTGTGTCTGTGTGAGAGACAGATCGTATATCTCATATATACGAGACTTCGATGTTGCTTCAGTCTGACGTCTCATAAGTCATAACATGCATTTGCATCATTACTCCGGTCCACACTACCTTTCTTTAGGCGTTAATTTGTGACCTCATTTTTCTTTTTTCTTTTTAGATTAGTTATTTCCAATAAATTATTAGATTAACTGAAAGAAAACCTGGTTGCTGGATTTACACTTCCGTAAACTTGTTGTGAGGGCAAAGCCACCTTACACATAGTACACTATGGGTGCACTTGCACCCCTAATAATATATATGTTTCAGTTTTGTTACACAGACAATTAAAAGTTTGGTAGATCACATGGTAAAACATAGGGTGTATACCCACAGTGACTTCGGTTCAAGTCGTCATTAGGTCTTTCTTTTTTTGTTATTAATTATGCACCTACTAGATAAATTCCTGAATTCGTCTCTGGGACGAACCCTTTTGCTTCTCTACCAAAATTTGTATTTAGGCATATCCAACATGACACAAAAATTGATACTGAAGTTATACAAAATTTGGTATTTTGGTGTCATAATTTTTTTTCATAACCATCCATAACACTAAATTTTATATTAAAAATAATATTACATATTATTTGATGTTTTTAGTTTTAATTTTTCTCAATTTATTATTTATAATTGATAAATAACTATTTTATCACATTTAGATTATTATTTATATTTTTTATTATCTGTAAATGATAATAGTTACTTAATGATTTATTTTGAAAAGAAAGTTAAAAAAATATTTAAACTTTTCTAATTATATGAATTTAAAAATAAGATAATATATTTATTTTAATTACAAATTTGATAGTAGTTGAACAATAATATTAAATGAAACATAAAAATATGTATTTTAAAAATCTGATGCGATGAATAGTATTATATTGTCAATCTGATATAATATTAAAAATGAATTACACCAAATTTAATGTTTTTGTGTATTTCTAAAGATGGTCTAACTATTTATTCACACTGTGCTTATTCACACATTTACAATTCACGCACCTTGCCAAAAGAGCATTGTTTTTTTTATTGTTGCGCTGATAATATATGTCGAAAACCCATTAATTTTGTTCGCCATTAATGTTCCCAGTTAAGTTACTAGTTAAAGCCTAACAAAGATGCAAGAGAGTACAATTAGTATCTGTCAGAATAGATTTAGGTTAGATTTACTTTGGTTACCTCAATATATGAAGAGTTACAGTGAGAGCTTTGCTTAAACCCCAGCTATAGGTTTACTGACACAAACGACGGATGTGTGAAACCGAATCCTTCAAAAGATTTAGTTCCTCTACATACAAAACGTTGTGTACTGACGAAGTTGCATCGTCCTCAAGTCTGTGTGCGTCTACGAAACCTGCTATCCGTTGCATTCACAGAGAAAGTAATTGGTGATGACCATGACGATAACTCGAGCAGCAGCGACGGCATGCTGATCCTTTCTCTTTCTTTAATGGGGTGATGACCATAAATCTTAGAAATGGCTATGGATTTAGTTCTGAAGAAGAAGATACATACATATGTATGTATAAATGTATATATATATATACTATTTCAGATTCATTGACATTCAATAGTTCAAATTCGAATTTAGCTTTTGAGATTTGATGAATCCCAAGCTCTAAGTTGATGAAATTATAGATCTTTGCAATTAATTTTTTTTTTTTTTTTGAAACTAGTTAAAATTTCTCAGCAACCTTTTGAAAAAAATTCTGATGCCTTTACAACAAGATTGGGATTGTTGGGTTTTGGTTTATCAAAATTCAAAATCCATTGATGAGGTATTCAAGAATTATTTCCGATAAGTTTTCTTAGAACTCGTTAGATCGTTTTAGTCTGACAAATTTCCAAAAGAAACTTCATTACTGAGGCTGGAACTCCGATAAATCCACAGTCGTTAAAACTGGCTAAAACTTTATGTACCTTTTCAAACATATTATTATCTTCAACAAAAAAAAATACAAATACTTGAAAATGTTGGTATCCGGATAAAACCTCCATAGCTCAGCTAAAAATAATGTTAGCTACCACTAAGAAAAGTTAGACGTTTAACAGTGAACCTCAAGGAACAATTCCAAAAAGATATTAAAAAATCTATCAAATAATTATACATTAACAAATAAATTAACAGTCTAACAGTAAAACTAAGAGGCTAATATAAGCATTCATATAAATATATGAACATATTTGTTATATTTTAACATTTAAGTAATGATGCTTAACGTAATTCAAATATATGCGTAAGATTATTCTAGCTAAATTTTTTTATTGACTCGAATTAATAGGTGGACAGTCTTTAATTTTATGTTTATTGAGGTAAAATATCTTAACAATGTTAAGTTAAACTAATATTAAACCAAAAATATAGTTTAGTATTGTTTGATATTCAGTAACAATCTATGTTGTACATTATCTTCTCCGATCAAATCATTTGATGTTTTTTTTGTGTCATCATCTCAATATTCATACTTTATATTTATATTCTTCGGATATTAACTTGTTAATGACCATTTTGGTGGCTATGTTAAATTATAGCCAGTAGAATAATTTAAACCACATGTTATTCTTCAGTTTGACGTATAAGTGAAAGATGTTGTTTATTAACCGTGTAAATATTGTACAATAATTATATCTTTTTAATCTGCATGAAATGTGTTTAACTGACACTTTTTATAACACAGAGGCAATACTAAATATACATGTACCAAACACAATTGTTCTGGAAAACTTTTTTTGACAAAATTGTCCAGGAAAACTTCTCTTTTTATCAAGTATACTAAGAAGATATACTTGATAAATAAACTCCAAACATCTTCAAGAGATTGAACTTTGACGAGATGATAGTGGAATCAAACATTAGAGAAAATAAAACCCACACGACAAAAAAAAACCAACACGTTCTGCAACAAAAGCAAAAACTGAGAATTCAGGATCTCTCGCACCCTAAGCGAGGATCATAAAACTAGACCAAATGCACTTTTTCCAGTGTTTGATTCCAATCAGCTAGAAAGTGATGCAGTCCGGTTTTCCCCACTTTCTCAAGTGGCCAGTGCGAAGGGGATGTAGTGCGATGTTGTTGATGCAGTCAGGTCTTCAAGGAAGCGCCAACAGCTTTAGGTCAGGGCCAGCACTGGATGTAGTGCGATGATGTTGGCGCTTTCTGGAAGACGTTGTTTATGACAGTGCAAGAGCTTCATCTTCTCTAACTCTAGTCCCGATTCCTCCACTCCATTACTTCTCTAACATCACCGAGTTTCGCGACCACAACGGCGACTTTCGGCATCGCACTTCTGTCTCCATCTCAGTGTTAATAAAATAACCATCCCCTCTTGTCGGCGATTTGTTTATTCATCGTTGACTATACGATGTCAGACGGTCCAGTGGCATGAGTCCCGCCATAACAATTCTTATTATTCTCTACAAATGCTTTTTTCTTTGTTATAAAAAATGAACATATTAACAATATTCTTAACATTCATACCCCAAAATAAACATATTAATTATTAAAATTTGCGAATGAAGAATAGGCTCCTCTCTAGATTTTTACGGGAAATTAATGAACTAGCACCACAAATTTAATTGCGCAATAATTTACTGCGTTGACCGCCACTTGTCAGCATGAGATTGCATCAATAAGTTAGTTAGACATCATTTACAGCCAAAAAACCATAAATTACTCGTCTAAATATTTCACTTTCATTACTATACTNTAACAATTCTTATTATTCTCTACAAATGCTTTTTTCTTTGTTATAAAAAATGAACATATTAACAATATTCTTAACATTCATACCCCAAAATAAACATATTAATTATTAAAATTTGCGAATGAAGAATAGGCTCCTCTCTAGATTTTTACGGGAAATTAATGAACTAGCACCACAAATTTAATTGCGCAATAATTTACTGCGTTGACCGCCACTTGTCAGCATGAGATTGCATCAATAAGTTAGTTAGACATCATTTACAGCCAAAAAACCATAAATTACTCGTCTAAATATTTCACTTTCATTACTATACTCTCTCTCTCATTCTCATCGATACAATGACGGATACGACAGACGATATTGCAGAGGAAATCTCATTCCAAAGCTTCGAAGATGACTGCAAGTTGCTCGGAAGTCTCTTCAATGATGTGTTGCAGAGGGAAGTTGGAAGCTCATTCATGGAGAAAATCGAACGCATTCGGATCCTCGCTCAGGTTTGTTTTATATTTGTTATACTTGTGTTAAATATATTTATTAAAAATTAAGCCATTAATCAACAAAGTGTACAATAATGGTTTTGGAATAAAGAGGAATGACACAAGTGTTTGTGGTTAAAAACGTTTCAGAGTGCGTTGAATTTGCGTTTGGCTGGTATTGAAGATTCTGCAAACCTTTTAGAGAAGCAACTGACTTGTGAAATATCCAAGATGCCACTAGAGGAAGCTTTGACATTGGCTCGTGCATTCACTCACTCTCTTAACCTTATGGGCATTGCAGACACTCATCACAGGTCATCCATGGTTTTAGAAAAAACATTTACAACAAAAGTATTTACTAATAATGAACAAGCATAATAGATTCTCAATTTTGTTCTGGTTTATAAACTTTTTTTTTTGTTTTTGTTTTTTTAGGATGCATAAACTCATAGACGTTACACAACTTTCAAGATCATGTGATGATACATTCACTCAGCTATTGCAAAGTGGAATCTCCTCGGAAGAGCTTTACGAAACGGTTTGCAAGCAGGTTGACTTCATATTTATATAACTTATAACTGTTCCAAGATGTTTTTAACACGTATATCATATGTCACAACAAACATGAGCTGCGTGTCAAATTTCCACAGTTTGATACTTGATTGCAATTTTTGTTTATCGACTTTAGGGGGTCGAGATTGTTCTTACTGCTCATCCTACTCAAATTAACCGGAGAACCTTACAGTACAAGCATGTCAGAATTGCTGTAAGTTTGGAATGATGTTGGTATATATATATATATATATATATATATATATATATATATATTCTTTAGTCAAAAACTAAGCGTTAAGAACATTTACTTTCTTGTAGCATCTTTTAGAATATAACAGCAGATCAGATATCGGCCATGAAGATCGAGAAACACTCATTGAAGATTTGGTACTCTTCCTTTATAATTCTTTTTGTTAGAGCATGAAAAACTAATAAACCAATTATCATACTTTAAAGGTTAGGGAGATAACTTCTGTATGGCAGACTGATGAGCTTAGACGTCAAAAACCTACTCCAGTTGATGAAGCTAGAACTGGTATTATGTTAGATCGAATTTCTATAAAAATTTAGTTGACATTTCATTCATTTTTTTCTTCCCTTCTAATACACCAGGTTTGAACATTGTTGAGCAATCCCTTTGGAAAGCTGTACCACATTACTTGCGTCGTGTCAGCAATTCCTTGAAAAAGGTATGATTCTAATTAGATTTCTAGTGTTTATCTGGAAAAATAAGTTGCTTAGCAAAGAATTTATTAAGCAATAAATATAACATTCCAAAAATAAAATCTGAATAAACTTAAGTTACTTAACCTTGAGAGTATTGTGATTTAGTTCACGGGGAAGCCACTTCCATTAACATGCACGCCTATAAAATTTGGTTCTTGGATGGGAGGTGATAGAGATGGAAACCCAAATGTGACGGCAAAGGTTAGTCTTTTATGTATATTATTCTAGGTCACAACTCATTTCCCATATAAAATTCCTGCCACTTACTTTTCCATGAAGAACAGCGAAGTTATCTTACTTTAACCATGTGATTTCCTTGATATCTCATACTTGAATGTTTTGATAACAATTTTCCAGGTCACCAAGGAAGTATCTCTCTTGTCCAGGTGGATGGCTATCGATCTGTACATAAGAGAGGTTGATAACTTAAGATTTGAATTGTCTACAAATCGATGCAGTGACAGATTTTCAAGATTAGCAGAAGACATTCTTGAAAATGGTATGCTTCTATCATCAGTTTCTATTGAATTTATATATTTTTCCATTCATAATAATTTCTTACTATAAAACCTTACAAAATTGTTGTTTTCTCCCCACAGAGAGTTCTGAAAAAGATTCTGACAGAGGACAATCAAGTTTCTTAAACCAGCAAAATTCACCCTTGCCAACACAGCTTCCAGATAAAGCTCAAGATCCTTCTTGCATTGGTAAAAAAATACTCTTACATCCACACCTTTTTTTTCTCATGCATTCTTTTTTAATTTTATAACTCATTTCATTACAGAATATGGTGATTCACAACATCCCAAATTTGAAATTAATACGACAGATTTTGTGCCTCCCAATCTCCAGGTAACGCAAAGCCTTTTTGGTATATACATGAAACATAGTTTTGTTTTGCCAAGTCTTTTGATACTTTTGTCCTTATTTTTCTNATTTCTTACTATAAAACCTTACAAAATTGTTGTTTTCTCCCCACAGAGAGTTCTGAAAAAGATTCTGACAGAGGACAATCAAGTTTCTTAAACCAGCAAAATTCACCCTTGCCAACACAGCTTCCAGATAAAGCTCAAGATCCTTCTTGCATTGGTAAAAAAATACTCTTACATCCACACCTTTTTTTTCTCATGCATTCTTTTTTAATTTTATAACTCATTTCATTACAGAATATGGTGATTCACAACATCCCAAATTTGAAATTAATACGACAGATTTTGTGCCTCCCAATCTCCAGGTAACGCAAAGCCTTTTTGGTATATACATGAAACATAGTTTTGTTTTGCCAAGTCTTTTGATACTTTTGTCCTTATTTTTCTTACACAGAAGCAAAATGAAGAAGACTCTCCAAAGATCGATTCGAAGCCAAATGCTGATGATACTAATACGACAGGTCTTACTTCGCGAGGTTCTTTCTCATCTACCTCTCAACTTCTCTTCCAGAGGAAACTATTTGCGGAATCTAAAATTGGGAGGGCCAGTTTTCAAAAGCTACTAGAACCACCTCCACTTCAACGTGCTGGATTGGCTCCTTACCGTATTGTACTTGGAGATGTTAAGGATAAGGTACAAGTCCTTAATATTTTCATCCAAACATAACTGACAAATTTAGAGTTGCTAAATATCAACTTGTATATATATACATGTCTCGAGATAACTTCTTAAACCTAATACAATAAGGTAAGTCGATAGAGTAGAAAATATAGATATATCCAAATATATGGTGATCATATAATAATATTCCCTCTCAAGGTGAGCATGTAATTTTCAGATGCCCAGCTTTTCCAAAAAAAATCTCGAACTCCTTCCGTCCCAATGCTTTCATAAGAATATCTGCAAGTTGATATTTTTTGTTGAAACATAAGCCGGATTCAGAACTCCTTTAACGATTTCATCTCTGATGAAAGGACACTCAATCTCTATGTTCTTCGTCCGTTCATGGAACACATGGTTCAAGCTGATATGGATAGCATGATTGCTATAGCAGTATGGAGTTATTGGTTTTTTGTGTTCCACCCCAATTTCCTTTAGTAACCCTTTTAGCCATAAGATCTCTTTCGTAACTACCCCCTCGCATGATATTCAGCCTCAGCCGAAGAGCATGAGATTGTATCTTGTTTTTTGGTTTTCCATGAGATGGGAGAAGAACCAATCTGAATTATCCAACCAGACAAGGAACACCTAGTAGTTGTGCAAGCTCCCCAATCCGAATCAACCAGCCAGTAACATGCATTGAAGACTTAGCACTCAAGATAATACCTTGACTCAGCATCCCTTTCAAGTCCCGAACTACCTTTAACGCAGCTACCCAGTGATCTTCCATAGGTGCTTGCATAAATTGTGACATTATGTGAACTACATACTAAGGTCAGATCTCATAGCAGCAAGATAAATAAGGTGACCCACCAGACTGCGATAACGTTCAGGTTCCGAGATCACGGATCCTTCAACACGACTAAGCTAATGGTTCTGGTCCACCGGAGACCCAGACGGTTTACACCCGATAAGTCCAGTTTCAGTAACAATTTCAGTGGCATACTTACGCTGACATAAATAAATAAAAAAAAACAAATGATTCTCTAGCCACCTCAATGCCCAGAAAATATTTTAGAAAACCAAGATCCTTCATATGAAAGCACAAAGAAAGATAATCCTTAAGTAATTTGATATCCCGGCGTACTTCCTGAAATAATCAAATCATCCACATATGCCAAATATGAAGCGATACTTCTTTCTCCGAATAGAAAAATAGTAAATAATCGGACTTTGTTTGTGTAAATCCATACTTGAGGAGTACCTCTGTGAGCTTTGCAGACCAACATCAAGGAGATTGCTTTAACCCATAAAGAGATTTTCGTAGTCTACATACTCGAGTTTCATTTGGGTCAGAGAATCCTTGCGGTACCTTCATATAGACTTCTTCATGAAAGTCACCATGGAGAAAAGCATTGTGTATGTCCATCTGATGAACTTCATGATCATGTTTAGCCGCATTGTCTAGAAACACTAACTGTTGTCATTTTTTCTCCCAAAGAAAAAGTGTATGTGTAATCAACCCTATGATTCTACCTATTTCCACATACAAACAATCTGGATTTGTGACGCTCGATGGAACCATCTTCTCTGTACTTGATAGTATGAACCTATTACTTGTCAAGTGCCTTTTTATCCGGTGGCAAATGTTCCAAATCCCAAGTATGTTGTCGTTTCAACGCATGAACCTAATTACCCATAGAGTCTCACCAAACTTTGTCATGCATTGCTTCTTTCAAGGAGCGAGAAATGTCATGTGTTGTAATCGACGCTATAAAGCTGCGATATTGAGCAGAAACATTATCAGAGGATAAAAATTCAGCTGAGAAAACTAGTGAAGTTGACGAGAGAGAGGATCTTCAATGGTGACTATATTAATAACATAATACCGTAAGCGTGTCGACTGAGTTTTTGATTGCATACCTCTTCTCAAAGGTTCTTCAAGAGCTTCTGAAGACGTGGCCACATCAGTCGATGGAGCTGGCTGTGTTACTGGGACAGATGCTATGTCCTGATCTGTATTTTCAAGTTTTATCTCAGTTATTGTCTTACTCTGTTCTCCCACTTAAGGTGCTTCTATAGATTCAGCGACTTTCGGCAAAGCATCAGGTGAAGATGGAAAAAGAAATTGATCCTCAGAAAAAGAAAAGATAACATCTCTGGACCAACCATATTCTTTCTCCAACTGATAGAGTAAACAACCATTTTCATGGTAGGATATCCAATAAATACACATTTTCTACTCCTCACTAGAAATTTATCTCCTTGATTATTCACCGTATGTGCATATGCTAAGGAGCCAAAAACTCAAATATGTTTGAAAGATGGGGCGCAACCATACAATTTCTCAATCAGAGTTTTACCATGCAGCAGCTGAGATGGAGTTCTATTCATGATATACACATCTGTCTTGACACACTCACCCCAATACTCAATGAGAAGATGATCCTGAATGTTCAACGATCTCGCAACATTCAGATATGGCGGTGCTTACGCTCTACTCTTCCATTCTGTTGAGGCATATACACGTAGGAAGTTTCATGATGAATCCCAATTTCTTGGAAGAATCGCAAGAGACGTAGGAATTCTTTACTATTGTCGCTTCATATTGTTTTAACTTTCTTCAAAAACAGAGTTTGGACAAATGCCACAAAATCATCAACAATCGTCAAGAAATAATGTGTGCCAAAAAAGGTTGTAGTCCTATAATTATGGACCCTATAAGTCGTAATGAATCAAATCAAAAATTTCATTAGCATAAGTAGAACTGTCTGGAAAACATTGATGTGTTCGGAAGCAAACATCACAATTTTTAAAGAGAATCTTTACTACTACTAACACCCAGAAGTAAACTAACAACTCTAGAAGAAGGGTGTCCCAAACAATGATGTCATAAAACTGTTTCATCACTAGCACTCGTATGCAGTGAAGTCGCGGTCTCGGCACCACATAGCCGGTACAGTCCCTCTTTCTCTCTTTCACCGTTCCAGTCAGTGTATTCGTAGTGTAGTCCTGCAAAGTCAAAAGTCTATCGGTAATCTGACCCACCAAACCATTGTTGCTGACCAAAGGAGATTAAATTGTGTCAATGCCATCAACAAGATAAACATTGTGCAGTATTAATCGTGAAGTCAAGCGAACTGTTCCTTTCTTTGAGGCAAGAACATTCAAACCATTTGGCAATTTTACTGAGACTAGAAGAATGTTCCGAACATCTTCTAGAATGTCTGCTTGTCCAGCCATATGGTGCATTGCACCTGTGTCCAGGATCCATTCAAGATAATCAATCTTACCACTTAGCGATTCTGCCTTAGGCGTGTTTCCCACCATACGTTGAATGATCTTCCACTGCTCATCGGAGACTCCACTTAGTCCTATCTATCGTGCTTTATAAGATTCCCCAGTGATGGAAGAGTTGCAGGATTATCTCCTATGGTTTGTGTACTGTTTTCCCTTGGCGTCATACCTCGACCACGAACAGATGTACCACGACCATGACCAGAAGCTCCATACCACTCCGAAAATCTCACAACTTTAAAACAAGGACTTGTCTCATGACCCATACAAACGCACACAGAATACTTACGAGAAGGATCACGGTTAGCAGGATGCATTGCAGTGTTTTGAAAATTTCCACTCGGACGGAACCCAGAATTTGAAGAGCAATTGCATGTTGATGGTGTGAGCTGAGACGCAAAGCTCATGACTTGCGTTTCATGAGCAACAAATGATCTAATTGTCTCATTCAGAACCAATGTCTGATAAACACTTTCCAAGTCAGGAAGAGGGGTTATTGCACATATTTGAGATACCCCATGTACTGAATCGTCAAGTCTAGAGAGAAAATCATGGACTCGCAGAATTTCTCGCCCAGCTTCATGGGCTGTGTTGAGATCGCACTTGCACTTCCCGCATTTGCATTGTTTTGAATTCATGCATACTATAATGCCGTCCCACATCCTCATCAATCTCCCAAAGTAATCATGAACCGAGGATCCATTTTCCTTGCAGGTAGCCAGAGAGTTGCCAAGTTGCTGGAGGCGAGCTCCACTCTTCACTGAGAATTTCTTCTTGATTATATCCCACAGCTCCTTTGCTACTTCACGAGTTGAGATCGAATCATCGAGAATCTGATTTTTGGTTCAATGGTTTGTTTTATCCATCCCACCAGTAAATGATTGTTGGCTATCCAATCTTTGAGGGTGGATGATTACAAAGTATGTTACATGTCCCGAGATAACTTATTAAACCAGTATTAGGCTTGGGCGTTCGGGGGTCCCGTCGGATTCGGTTCGGTTGATTCGGATTTTCGGATTTTCGGTATTATGCTCATAAGTCCCATTCGGGTTTTACTAATTATCGGATCGGGCTCAGTTCGGTTCCTTCCGGGTTCGGTTCGGATCGGATTGTAACCATTGTCTGAAATCGTCCAAAAATATATTTTTTAGATCTGAAAAATAACAAAAAAAAAAATCAAAATATATAAATTATTCACAAAACTAATTAAAAATTAGTTAAACTATCTAAACTAACTAAAAATATTTAAAATAACAAATAAAATAAACTACAAAAATATTTAGAATGCTATAAAATATACTAGGCTAGTATATTAAGGTAAGTCGATACAATAGGAAATATAGATATATCTGAATATATGGTGATCATATCGTAATAATAACTTTTACTTGTTGCTTGCATCTTAACCTATTGTAACTCGTTTTTTCAAAAAATTCTTAGTAAGCATAAAGTTTGAACCATATAAGTGTACCATGTGCTCTAACTAATTCTCAAATTGAATGCTGTATGATTACAGCTTGTGAAGACACGAAAACTCCTTGAACTTCTACTTGAGGGTCTTCCTTGTGAGTATGATCCTAGGGTATCTTATGAAACGTCAGAGCAACTTCTAGAACCATTGCTCCTCTGCTACGAATCACTGGTAACAATTCAAACTCCATGTTAAAATAACGTTCCATCAAAACAATTGATCTTTAACATCATTCTTTTACTTAGCAATCCTCCGGTGCTGGTGTCCTAGCTGATGGAAAACTTGCTGATCTGATCCGTAGAGTTTCTACATTTGGCATGGTTTTGGTGAAACTTGATTTACGTCAGGTGAGATTTTTTTTCTATTTTTTGGATCGCTCTTGTTTAGTTGTTTTACTCGTATAATGTATATATATGAATCATTTACCAGGAATCTGCAAGGCATGCTGAAGCTTTGGATGCAATTACAACATACTTGGATCTTGGTACTTATAGTGAGTGGGATGAAGAGAAAAAACTAGATTTTTTGACAAAAGAACTTAAAGGGAAACGACCCCTTGTTCCTCCCACTATTGAGGTCAGAATGCCAATAAGCTTTTACATGTCAAGACCTATCTTCAGCATGTGTAACTGGTGCATTCGAAAAAAGTGAACCAATAAATACTCTCTCCTTTTCATATTACTTGTCATTTCAAGTTTATGCACATATATTAAAAAAACATATAATTTTGTATATTTCCAAAATAAAAAACACAATTACCTATACACCTAACCATATTTCAACCAATAGAAAAATAAAGTGGAGAATCTTATTAATGAATTTTGCATTGAAATTCTAAAACGACACTTATTTTGAAACGAATTTTTTTTCTTACAGTGACAAGTAATATGAAATAGAGTATCACTTACTAATAATATACTACATTTTTAATATCAGTTGTGGTCTATAATATTTGTAGGTTGTTCCTGAAGTTAAAGAAGTATTGGACACATTCCGAGTTGCTGCTGAGTTTGGAAGTGAATCACTTGGAGCTTATGTTATTTCCATGGCTTCAAATGTAAGTATGGTCGGTTTGGTTTCTGTAGAATCAAATGTAGCAATAAGTTATGTTATACGTAAACATTGACATTGATTTGTTGCTAAATTTCCAGGCAAGTGACGTCCTGGCTGTGGAGCTTCTGCAAAAAGATACTCGACTTGCGGTCACTAGTGAACATGGAAAACCGTGTCCTGGTGGAACGTGAGTTTAAATCTATATTTATACAAACATTTCAATGTTAACCACGCATTAGTGGTCGAGTGGTACATTACGTCCCGCAATGATCTTAAGGATCGCGGGTGCGAATCCGTTGCCTTCAGATTATCCTAACGTGTGGCCAAGAGACATGAGTATCTAACTTCCCTTGCAAGCAACCGGATCTGGATGGCGCCGGTGGTCAGGCCTCCGGAAATAAGTCGGTTGGATCACGGTCCGCCGGATATGCTGGGTCACCAAAAAAAAAACATTTCAATGTTTATAATCAATTTATATCGTATTGTTTGACGATATATTCTCTATTTGCTTTAGGCTTCGAGTGGTTCCTCTTTTTGAAACGGTGAAGGATTTAAGAGCTGCTGGTTCTGTGATAAGGAAGTTGCTTTCAATCGATTGGTACAGAGAACACATCCAAAAGAATCATCATGGTCACCAAGAGGTACGTTACAAATATAAATTCAGCCATTTATATGTAGAAGAATAACTAACGCCTATAGAAAGCTTGTAATAATTAATATTACGTGCAGGTGATGGTTGGATACTCTGATTCAGGAAAAGATGCTGGACGCTTTACTGCTGCATGGGAACTTTACAAAGCTCAAGAAGATGTTGTTGCTGCTTGCAATGAGTTTGGGATCAAAGTTACTTTGTTCCATGGACGAGGAGGAAGTATTGGTCGTGGTGGTGGCCCCACCTATCTCGCCATACAATCCCAACCACCAGGCTCTGTTATGGTCCGTTTTCATCTCTCTCTTGAGTACTTATTTTTTCTTCATGTTGAGATTTATGTCACTTTGAAAACCAACACATAACCACAACAATAATTTATGTCAAATATTGATAACTTGGTCTGGCCAGGGCACTTTGCGTTCGACCGAGCAAGGTGAGATGGTTCAGGCCAAGTTTGGTATACCACAAACAGCTGTTAGACAACTAGAGATATACACGACCGCGGTTCTACTTGCTACCTTAAAGCCTCCTCAACCGCCTCGAGAGAAAAAATGGAGAAATCTAATGGAAGAAATCTCAACAATCAGTTCCCAAAACTACAAAGGCACAGTCTATGAAAACCCAGAGTTTATCTCATATTTCCATGAGGCAACACCACAAGCTGAGCTCGGTTACCTCAACATAGGAAGCCGACCAGCTCGAAGAAAGAGCTCAACTGGCATAGGACATCTCAGAGCTATCCCTTGGGTCTTTGCTTGGACACAAACAAGGTTTGTTCTACCAGCTTGGCTTGGCGTAGGAGCTGGTCTAAAGGGTGTCTCTGAGAAGGGTTACGCAGATGATATTCAGGAGATGTATAAAGAATGGCCATTTTTTCAGTCAACTATTGACCTAATAGAGATGGTGTTAGCTAAAGCAGACATCCCCATTACAAAACTCTATGATGAACAACTTGTGTCTGAGAACAGAAGAGGACTTGGTGATATGCTGAGGAAAGAGTTGATGACTACTGAAAAGTATGTGCTTGTGATAACTGGGCGCGAGAAACTCTTGGAGAGCAACAAGAGCTTGAAGAAACTCATAGAGAGTAGACTTCCGTATCTTAACGCTATGAACATGTTGCAAGTTGAAGTACTTAAGAGGCTAAGACGCGATGAAGATAACAATAAGCTTAGGGATGCTTTGCTAATCACAATAAATGGTATTGCTGCAGGAATGAGAAACACTGGTTAAGAAACTAGCACAACAAATTAAACCGAGATTTACAATAATCTACTATCTCTTTTCTTTTGGTTTGTTCTTTTGTGTCTTGTTCTTGTTCTTGTTCTGCTTTTTCGGTCGGGTTTGTTGAACAACAAGGTGATCGTACAGAAGAGAGCGTCGGGATTTTAATTTATCATTGGACTACTTCCACGGTTTTATATATATAGTTGTAATCTTTTGGGCTCAATGGACTTTGTGCTCTGAATTATTAAAATAATGGGTAAACTACTACAACGCAGAGCGAAATATTGCAATGTCTCTACATCCACATGATATTCCTTTTCCTTTATAAAACCTGTGATTAAACTCCATCCTAAAATCTTATAACCGATTTCGTTGATGAATAATCAAAATGCGCATGCATGCAACATTTACGAGAAATGAGTATCCATTATGGATTAGTACAGAAATAAAATATGTTAGTTATATTTCACGCATACTTGAATGTGACAGAATTGAAATAACGTTAAATTTGTTTATAAACTGAAAGAATGTTTAAAATATGTTTAAAATGGGTAACATAACAGAAATTAATATTTTATTGTTTACGATTTCCAAACTAATATTTTTTAGTTTACGTTTTTTGAATTAAATTTTTTATTTTACAACTTCTTAATTGTAACCAGGGGCGGAGGGAGGGTGGTGATAGTGGGGTCAGCTGACCCCACCATTTTTAAAAATTTATTTATTTTTCTTTAAGAAAAATTATTTTGATCCCAATTAAAAATAAGTTTTGACCCCATAAATTTTTTTTGACCCCATAAATTTTTTTTTGACCCCAATACAAAATATTTCTGGCTCCGCCTGTAACTATTGTTTCTATTTTATGTAATATATTATTTTGACACACCTGATGATCTTTTTTACTACTGTTTTCTTTTTTTTTTTTTTTTTTTTTTTGGAACGTACTGTTTTCTAATTTGAATGTTGAAAAACCAGCAGAAACTACTTGAACATTATCTTTCTCGGATTTAAACATCGTTATTTGTTTCATACGTCTATCGATATAAACGAAAATCTTTTAAACAGTAAGATTTTTTTTTGGATAACAAAATAATAATAAAACAGTAAGATTTGAGAACAACTTTTCATGTATAAATCCACTACCAACTTGTCGTCTAAGGTTGAGAGATAAAAATCTCGGTTTATAGTAACTTTAGTTTCCTATAATTCTCTCTAGTTGCCAATTGCTTTTTACTATTTTTTCGTAGAACACTGAAGTCTGTAAATTTTTATTTTTTGTTTATACATCATTTCTCACTCCATTTTTGGAGTAAAATATGGAGTGGGGATGGAGATGCCCTAACATACCTGAAAAAACGAGAAATACAAGGCATGAATCCCGGGGGAGCATATTCTTTAGAATATTATTATCTGCTTGTGTGGTTGAGAAAAAACAGATTAACAGGTTAAATAAACAAAATGAAAAGACAAAAAGATTTAACATGGTTCACTAATTAGTTATGTAAAAAAAAAAAGCTTTTATTAATGAAAAATTATAGAGATTTATCTTTAAAAAAACAAAAATATAATTTTTTCTACAGTTACTAACTAGGTTCAAAGAGGCACAAAATATATATAGTAGTGTTCTAGAAACTCTAACACTAATGGGTCTCAAATCACTAAGGTCTAATAGATTCAATGCATTATTCAACAAATCTCCACCTTGACTTAAATACTCCATAATCAGATGTATCAAAATGCACTTCTTCGTGTTCATAATACAGATGTACCAGACTCTTTTTTTGCTCAGATATTCCGTCGAACTCAAATGTCAGATATCTTGTCGGACCCGACGCTCTTCAGAACCAAATGCCCTCACTTGGGCTAGATGCTCTCTTCGAGCCAAATGCCCTTTAGGACCATACGTCCATCAAGACCAGATTTAACATCTTGAGATGCTTAGAAAGTCAAGACAATGCTTGAACTTACCGTGAGGAACCGGCTTAGTGAACATATCCGCATGATTATCAGTTGTTCCCACCTTCTTCACTTCTATCTTCTTCTCATCTGGCGCAGTGTATCAACGGTAACTCAGCTCAAATCTAAAGATTTAGGTTAAATCTTTAGAGACCTGACTTCTTGAATCGAAGAACTTAATCAAATTCGATGCAAGGCTTTCGTATTGATGACAAAATCAAATCAATGCAAGACTTTAGAGAAAACTTTAGTTTATAATCTTTCAAAAACTGGTTATCAAAGCAAAATAGGAATGCCTTATATAGGCTTATTAGGGTCGGTTACAAACCTCCAAACCCTCGACAAAATATGAAAACTTATAAATAAAAGACAACTTAACTTATCTAAGAAAAGGAAATCCTAATAAAGCCGTTAAACGAAACAAAGGTTGCTTGGCGGTAAAGTCCTCATGATGCTGCATCAGATCCCCCGATGTTAGAAAGATTCGACCCCAAATCGGCCGGTGTGTCTGGATGAACAAAACGTGAAAGGTAACGGACATTAAACACATCAGATGTAGTGATGCCATCCAGCAGCTGAAGACGATATGCATTGTCGTTTATGCGTTCAAGGACTGTAAGAGGTCCAATCTTTTTTGCTTTAAGATTGTTATAGGCATGAGCCGGCATCCTGTCCTTTGGAAACAACCTGAGATTGCACTTTGTGAATGTCATCGATGAAATCATCAGCAACTCCATGAAGTCGCTTGCGGTCTGGAAGAGAAGTAAGGTCCATTGGACCTCGAGGCAAAATTCCATAAATGACTTGGAAAGGGCAAAAACCTGAACTGCGATTTAGAGCATGGTTGTGTGCAAACTCAGCCTGACGAAGCTTGGAATCCCAAGTCTTAATAGACTCGCCAACCAGACAACGGAGCAAGTTTCCCAAAGAACGGTTAGTGACTTCAGTTTGTCCATCGATTTGTGGATGATAAGTGGAACTCATGTCAAGACTAGTACCTAACAGTTTTCAGAGAGAGCGCCAAAATGTCCTAAGAACCTGGAATCATGATCATATATTATGGAAGACGGCAAACCGTGAAGACGATACACCTCATAGAAAAAAGAGTAGCAACTTGAACGGCGTCGGTTGTTCGCTTGCAAGGGACGAAGTGCACCATTTTAGAAAATCGATTAACTATCACAAAGATGGAATCCAACCCTCATTGCGTACGCAGAAGTCCCATCACGAAATCCATACTAATGTCAGTCCAAGGCTGAGTCGGTATTGGCAATGAAAGATAAAGTCCTGCATTAGTAGCATGTCCTTTAGAAGTCTGACATGTAGTACAACGCTCAACGAACCTTTCCACACCGCGCCTCAAAGTCGGCCAATAGTAAGAACTAGAGAGAAGGTGTAAAGTGCGGTCTTGGCCAACGTGACCCTCATTATGAATCTCTACTATCAGCTGCAGCCAAAGGCTACAATCAGGAACACAAAGCTTATCCCCACGAAACAAATATCCATCATGAACAGTGTAGTCGCGGGCAAGGCCTGCCTGCGCGTCGTGAAAGAGACGACCAAAATATACATTTGACGCATACATATCCGTGAATGCTGCGAATCCCGGAACAGATTCATGTAGAATAGCCAAGATAGAATGGTGACGGCTTAGGGCATCTGTGACCCGATTAGAGACCCCCGAGGTGTGTTTGATGACGAAAGTAAATTGCTGGAGATAAGAAACCCATGCTGCATGAGGAGCTGAAACTTTATCTTGACTATTGAGATGTTTCAAAGCATCGTGATCGGTGAAGAGTAATTCTTTATGAAAAAGATAATGTCGCCAATGTTTAACAGCTTGGACGACTGCATAAAACTCAACGTCGTATGTGCTATAACGCTTACGAGCTCCTCCCAATTTCTCACTAAAAAAAGGCAATAGGCCGAGTCCGTTGACTGAGCACGGCTCCAATACCCGTTTTAGAAGCATCATAATGCAATTCAAAAACCTGTGAGAAGTCGGGCAAAGCCAAAATTGGTGCTGAGATAAGTTTGCTTTTGATCACGTCAAACGCTGAAGCTGCGTCTGGTGTCTAAACAAAGTGTCCCTCGCGTTTGATACAGTCTGTTAATGGCGCCATTAAAGTGCTGAACTGAGGAACAAAGCTACAGTAAAAAGAGGCACGGCCATGAAAATTTCGTGTCTCTGAAAGTGTTGTTGGTGCTGGCCAAGACCTGATGCCTTCAACTTTGCCGGGATCAACAGATAGTCCTCGATGGAGACTATATAGCCGAGGAAGTGTACTTGCGTCGAGCCAAATTCACATTTCTTCATTGTTGGGAAAAGTTGATCACGGCGAAGAACAAGAAGTACTTCCTTCAAGTGAACGAGATGCTCGGCTAAAGTCATACTGAATATTAAAATACCATCAAAATAGACCACCACAGACTTCCCGATAAATGGACGAAGAGACTGATTCATAACTCTCATAAAGGTGCTAGGTGCATTTGACAAACCGAATGGCATGACAAGCCACTCAAAAAGACCTTCACGGGTTTTAAATGATGTCTTCCATTCATCACCTGGGCGGATGCGAATTTGATGATAACCACTTTTCAAGTCAAGTTTGGAGAAAATGGTGGCTGTACCTATCTGGTCCAGTAAATCGTCGAGACGTGGAATGGAAAATCCATAACGAACCATGATCTTGTTGATGGCACGACTGTCGACACACATTCTCCAAGATCCATCTTTTTGGGGTATGAGTAATGCTGGAACTGCACAAGGGCTTAAGCTTTCGCGTAAGAAACCTTTTGTTACTAGTTCTTCCACCTGTCTTCGAAGTTCTTCGTGTTCACTAGGGCTCATGCGGTAATGGGAACGGTTAGGGAGAAAGGCGTCAGGCACCAAATCAATGTGATGTTGTATATCACGTAGAATGGAAGACAAGGTGGTAAATCGTCAGGAAAAACATCTTTGAACTCGGTAAGTAAGGCAGTGAATGATGACGGAATTGTTGGAAAAGTTGATGAAGAGTTCTTGTTAACAAGGATAAAGACACGACCTTCTTCGCACAAAGAGGATTCAAATGGCTTACGCTTGAGGATCAAAACGGGTGGTAAAGAGGCTATTTTTGCCTCAGGTAGTGACGGTTGCAGAGTAAAGTTCTGGTTGTTATAGCGGAAACTGTATGTGTTGAGAAAGCCATCATGCTGGATAAGTCGATCAAATATCCATGGTCATCCTAATAAGAGATGACAAGCGTCTATTGGCACTATGTCACAATGAATCTGATCTTGAAACGTACCGATTGAAAAAAAAAAAATAGAGCACACCGAGTAATAAGCAGATCTGTCTTCTGATCAAGCCAAGTTAGTTTGTACGGGTGAGGATGGAGTTCCGTAGGAAGGCTGAGCTTGGTAATCACTTCTTCAGCTACTACGTTTTCGCTACTCCCTGAATCGATAATGAATTTACAGACTCTGCCACCAATGGTGCACTTTGAATGAAAGAGATTTTGTCGCTGAGGGTTGTTATCGGTTCCACGAGGAGCTAAGCAGACGCGTCGAACCATGAAGGATGTGCCAGTATCTTCAGTAAGAGTTATAGGTTCATCAGAATTGTCATCGTTGTCGTCATCATATACGACTTCAACATCATTACCCAATGAATCAAGAAGGAGACCGCGACGGTTCCGTGTGGGGCAAGCAGATTGTCGATGTCCAATTTCACCACATGAAAAGCAACGAAGAGCTCTCGGCCGAGTATTACGATTATCCCCAAGAGGAACAAGAGCTGTCTCTGTTTTTTCGGTACAGAGTCATCCGGAGTTGTTTTCGATGGTTGAGTCGGATTCGTTCGACATGGACGATTGCTCAACCATGGAGAGAAAACGTTTTTTGTTTGAGCTTCAAGGGTAAGTTCTTGTTGATGAGCCTCAGACAAAGTCAACGGGTGAAATAAGTTGATTGTGTGCTGGATTTGTTGCCGCAGTCCTGCTGTAAATTGCACAACAAGTTGACGCTCTCAATCTTGGATGTCAACTCGAGTAAGCAGCAAGAAAAATTCAGTTGAGTAGTCAGCCACTGAACGTGTACCCTGGCGAATGTGATGGAGGCGTTGGAACATAATCTGATCATAATTATACGGTAAGAATGTTTTTCTCAGTTTCGATTTTAGTTTATTCCATGCCATTACTTTAGGTTTGCCTAGACAAATCCTGGAGGTCTTGAGTTGTGCCCACCAAGCTGCTGCTCTATTGCGGAATCGCATTGCAATAACTGGGACACACCGCTCTAAGGGAACTCCAAAATCTCTTCAACAGTGACAATCCAGTCAAGTAATTCCTCTGCATTGTGGTGCCATGAAACTCAGGGATTTCCGACTTGAATGCACTTCCCAATGATAATCATCAGCAGCCCCGTGGTTATTATTCCGCAGAAGTGGAGGATTGTTGCGAAGGGGAGCAAAAGGGTTATCATTAGCGGCATCATCTTCGTCTTCTTCGTCGCCAACTTCAGGATCAGCGATGTCAATCTGGCGCAGCGTATCAACGGTAACTCAGCTCAAATCTAAAGATTTAGGTTAAATCTTTAGAGACCTGACTTCTTGAATCAAAGAACTTAATCCAATTCGATGCAAGGCTCTCGTATTGATGACATAATCGAATCAATGCAAGACTTTAGAGAAAACTCTAGTTTATAATCTTTCAAAAACTGGTTATCAAAGCAAAATAAGAAGTTTCAAATAAGAATGCCTTATATAAGCTTATTAGGGTCGGTTACAAACCTCCAAACCCTCGACAAAATATGAAAACTTATAAATAAAAGACAACTTAACTTATCTAAGAAAAGGGAATCCTAATAAAGCCGTTAAACGAAACAAAGGTTGCTTGGCGGTAAAGTCCTCATGATGCTGCATCATCATCTCTCAGAAAATATATTCCCTCCGTTTCATTAAGATGGAAGTTTTGAGATTCTTTTTTGTTTCATGAAGATAGAAGTTTGTAGTTTTCAATGCAATTTTTTTACTTGTTTACCCATATTACCTTTATTAACTATTAAAAGAAACCATTAAATAATTTTACTTATTTTATAATTATAAGAGGAGACAAATGTTATTTTTGGTATTGTAAAGGTATTCTTAAACTGTGTGAAAGGTCTAAAACTTCCATCTTAATAGAACGGAAGGAGTACTATTTTACATTGATATGCTTGGTTCTCTCATGATGAACATGATCCATGGCTAAACATATTGCACTCAAACTATCACAGAACACATTAACCTGATCATCATGAAGACCAAGATCACTGACCAATCTTCTCAACTATATCACCTCTTTAGCAGCTTATGTTAATGTCATATACTCTGCCTCAGTAGTAGACAAAGTCATTGTCGACTGCAAAGTCACATTCCACCTCACAACAGAACTACCCAAAGTAAATATGTAACAAGTCATAGATCTCATATTGTCTACATCTCCTGCATAATCTGAATCAGAATACTCTGTAACCAGTCTTGGATCCTTGTCTCTGTAGACAAGGCTAACATTAGATGTACCCTCAACGTACCCAAAAATCTCAAACTCAGAATTCATCAGCTTTTTCAGCTTATGAACATCACACATCTTCTTGGCAGCTATCAGCTTGTCATCTACATACAACATTGAGTAAATATATGAAACATCTTTCACCTTGCTCATGTAAATACAACAGTCATAAGAACTCATGTCGTAGACAAACTGACCATATAGATGTTCAACCTCTTGTATCACTGCCTAGGAGACTACTTAAGTCTACATATTGACTTCTTCAACTTGCACACATGATCTTCCTTACCAGGAACCAAAAAAACTATCTTTTATCTTGTAAACCCACTTGCAAATTACAACCTTTCTCCCAGGTGATAGTGTGACCAGATCCCATGTATGATTCTTCTCATGACACTATATATCATCTCCCATTGCAGTAAACCATTTCTCAGATGAGTAACTTGAAATAGCTTCTCTCTAAGTGGATGGCTGATAAGTATCTACTTTCTCTGCAACTTGTAGTGTATAACCCACCATATCTTCGAACCGATATCTCTCTAGTGGCCTGACATCAACTCTTGTTGGTCTATCTCTAGCACTACTGCATTTTTCTGACCCAATAAGTTGATTTCCAGAATCAGAAGACTCTGGTTGATCGTCTATCATCGATAGCTCGATCCCTCCCTGCGGATCAACATGTGGTGCATTTCTTTTCTTAACAATTGTGTGGTATAAATAGGCATGTGCAAACTGAACTGATGTTCTTAAGTTTTCAATTTTGATTCAGTTACTCGGATTTAACTTATAGGCAAACTACTGAAATTGATTTCGATGGGTTTTTTTATTTTCTAATTTCACTATTGATATGTGTATATGTATATTAAATTATACAAAAATGTATATAAAATTTCATACCAAGAAAGCAAGAACACAAGTATCCGAAGCTGAGAGTAAGTATCAAAATAGAGAAAGAACAATAATAAATTATAGTGAGCTAAGCATGAACTGATACACGAGGACCTTTTTGTAAATGTACACGAGCACATATTGCATTATAGTCATTTTGTTTATTGTCGTTCGTTTTTATTTACATGTTGGTAGACTATATGTTAATGAATTAGATAATATTTTTTATTTATTTTATTATTTTAAGAAGGAAAGAGTGTAGTAAAAATTTGCCCAAATTTTAGTAAAAGTAAGGAAATATCATTTCCCCCCCCCCCCAAAAAAAAAATTATAATAAAGATAGATTTTAATAAAAAAGTACAAATTTCTTCATTTTGTTTGTAATAATAACATAACTTACATGTTCTCATATTTTTGTTGGAATGACAAGTAATTGTCGATTTCACTATTTTTAGTGTTACCACGGAACATGATAGTTGTTTGACATATATGCCATGAAAAGATGTTTTGATTGTTGCCATCACTGATCATTCTTACTTTCGCATTGTCACCATTCTAGTTTGTCTAAGTATCTTTTCTCGATATACATTTGTCCTCTACATAACATTAGCATGTCATATACGTAGAAGACATTTAGATATGAACATTTAGTAGCCAAGTGAAGAGGATGAAGTCCTATATCAGTGTTGTTTTGATAAAAAAAAATATTCTTGTATGTCTTTGACATAGTGAGCCTGTGGGTTACCGCCGTTAATACATATACTCATTAGATCTTCGTATCTGGTAAGTGAAGCGAGAGGTTAGTCGGTCAAGATTAAGAGTTATATTTATTGGTACACCTTGTTATCTTTAGCGGCGTGAGCTAACGTTGTAGACAATCGCATGATATCACAGACGGTTGTCCTTGAAACTTTACCAGCAAGTGAGATTATTTCAGTTTAGATATATTGTGGGAGCTTTTCTATTTTTGATAGGGAATGATTTTGTCTAATATTTTTATATTTTTTCAAGTGATGTGATAGTTGTTTTGGATGGATGGATTTATGTTAATTACAGTGTTTTGAACTAAACCAACTGGTTGGACCGTGACTCACTTTTATAGTTGGTTTCGGGCTGTGTTAAAAAACCGTATTTGAACTAAATCAGTAACACCAGTCAAACACTTGTCAAACTCATTAAAACTGGTAATTTGGTTCAATATTAAAATTCAATTTCTAAAATTCAAGTTTAAAAAGTTTAAAAGTGTTAAATTTTTATAAGATTTCATTTAAAAATCATATTATTTTTAATATATATCTAAATAAATTAGTTATTATTATATTTAATATTATTTTTAAGTTATTATTTTATTTTTATATTATCGATTTTTTTTATTATTGTAAAAATTGATTTTTTAAAACTTTAATTATGATAAAAAAATGTAAAGATGAAACAAAATGTATATTATATTATTTATCATGTGCTCTTATTTATCATAAGCTCTTGTTCATATCTAACTATAACTAAACAAGAGCTTATTTATCATAATATGTTTTTTTTTTTTTAACTATGTCTTTGGCATCTTTTACAACAATAACTAAAGAACGGAGTTGGCTTCATCTTTCCTTAAAGTGAAAGTGCCAACCTACAAAAGATGAACTAGTGTATTAAAAACTTCAGTTGAAAATATTGAACCCAATTTTGTTGGTTAGTTGGTCATCCTGTATCTTTTTCAGAAAAACGTGCCACTTGATAGTTCTAGTGAACATCAAACGAATTTCAGTATTTGTAGAACCTAGAAACAGTGCCGGTCCGGAAGTTATAAAGGCCGGAAGCGACAATTTTTTTTTGGATCTATCAACTAATGATTTTAAAAAGAAAATAAAATTTAGAAGGAACGGAGAATTAAACTTAGGAGCTGACATCAATTTTAGAGAAGATTCTATTACTAGACTAACAAGAGTTTTAACTAAAAATTGACCGATGTTTTATATAAAATATAAAGGCCGAAAGTTGTAACTTCCTCCGCTTGTGCTCAGGATCGCCACTGCCTAAAAATTACGAGACTATACTCAATTGTCAAATTAAAGGATCCCCAATAAGTTAGTTTTTAGTTTCGTTTAAATCACGTAACAAGGTAAATTAACTGAAATTATGAGCTTTAATTTCGTTGTGCTAAAAGGGCCTAGTATAAAATTGATTGTCAGTAATCTATATTATTTTATTTTATTTGGTAGAAAGGTTTAATGGTCAGTCTGCTTAGGCATTTAACATTTTTCCCAATTTAAAATTCATTTATATGCAAAATACTGATATTTATACAAAAGTTGGCGAAAAAACAAAATAGCCCGAAACTAAGAACCTATAAGAAACGGTAACTAAAACCCACACCAGGGCGAGCATAACCCATATCAGGGTGAATTAAGAACAAACATAAAACATAAAAACAAATCAACACTAGCATCAAAAGAACAGTTAACATCCAGACAAGAGCTACATCAGAACACCTAGCAGTTTATTGAAAATAAATAACACCAATGGTCTGGAAAATACCGCTGCTGCCTATAGCCCGTCACCCGGTACCCTCCACTTATGCATCCAACCCACACTTATCGCTGATGCCTCACCCGCCAAACGATAAAACCAAGACCCGGAGACTTCATAACTTGACAAAGGGAACCACTGCTCGGTCCACACGTTTTGGATACATAAACGCTCTACAGTCTAAGAAAGAAGTTCACCCAAACACCAAGAAGATGAAGCCTTGCCAACCGAACCTCTCCAACACCGGAGAAGAACTGAAGGACAAGCAACCAAAGGACACATTACTCTTAGAACAAAGGCTGCTAAGTCACAACCATCAAGACGATTGTATCAAACGACTGAGCAGAGCCCACCCAAAAACCACCGCATAGACCGACAAACACCACCTAATCTCAGACCACATACGTCACCAACCGATGCAACAAAAAAAAACAGCGACAACAAGGCCACTGCTAATTCAGCGCACAGAACAACCTCCTCCAATAGCCTAACCAAAATAAAGCACATCTCACACAACCACAAGATAACACACAAGAAACAACTCACAACAACAACGCATCAAGAAGAGCACGCGCATCTAAAGATAAGACTTTTTCACCGGCATTTCAATCCGCTATCATATCTAGAACCAGATCTGATATTCTCACCGCTAAAACCAAGCTGAAGCTGGGATAAGACCTTCTTATGCCCACATTGAGGAGAATCGAAGCTAACCGACTCAAAACATCTTACCTTATACGAGATCTACATCAAAGACACTGAGGTAGGAGGCTTCATCACCCATGCCCAAAGCTACACACTAATACACCGAGACTGAAAAAAGGACTGTAAACGGAGGAAAACTGACTCCGGCAACGGCAACGCACACCTCCACCGCTAGAGAACCCATTGCACTTTATAGCTTTCTCTCTCAGACTTTATCGCACTTTGGCATTTAACATATATATCCTCTAAATAAAAATTTAGGTTTACTTAATATGTATATCTGCTAAAAAAATATTTGTATAGTCTCGTTTATTGGTAAAAAAAAATCAAAATATTTTTTCAAAACCAGTTCTAAAAGAATTCCAGTTGCATTTTCTAAATCTAGTTCTCTGATCGTATTTATCAATTTATGATAAACAGTTGTTTTTCATAAACTAATATCAATTACACAACATGTTTATGTTTATCGATACCAGCCAGCGGAAAAGGTGAAGACTATTTTGTTAAATCCCGAACTAGTGTAGTGTAGAACTCTTTCTATGGTAGTTTAGTTTTAAAACATGTACCGTCTTTGTGAATTGAGTCTTGCGTGTTTATTATTATTGATTGTTAAACTGGAAATATGATGTAAATGGTTCAACGGTTGTCTGAAATGATTGATGTTGAAGATTGTTATATAAATGTATACTATATATAGTTATATAGTAGGGACTATGTGAGGAGTGCAGGGGTTTAGAGACGTTTGAGCTAGCGACACAGCGGGTTGTGTGGGGGGGCCATAGACGCCTGAGCTAGCGACGCAGTGGTGGTGTGCAGAGGTACAAAGACGTTTGTACTTGCGACGCAGCGACTGGTGTGCGGGGTACAGAGACAGACTGTACTAGAGACACAACTGGTATGTATATCCTTATGAGGAAATGTATGGTGCAAAGAGTAGCTATATACTATAAGTGCATGGGTTGTAGTCAACTAGTGCACTAGACTTATTTTGTTTGATTTGTGAGGTGTATTTGGCACTGTGTTTGTCTCATGCTAGCGTTATGGCCACATAGTCGTAGTGATATGTATTGAGTCAATGGTTTTCGGTTTAACATATCATACCTCACTGAGTGATTCCCCGGTTACTCACCCTTCTTCTTTCCTTCTTTCAGGTGAGCATGACGAGTAGTCGGATATCTAAACAGTTTGATGTCCTGAGATTGTTGTGGTTTAATTAGGTTTTAATTAACTTTTTGATTCAAACGTTCTGACTTTTAAATTATAAAAATGATTTACCACGTTCGTATTTTATTAAATATTTTATTCAGTTTGAATAATTTTGTTTACTTTGATATTTTACCATAAAGAGCACACTAGTTTCGAAAGAGACGAGTGTTATAATTATAAACTTTTTTAAAAAACTAAATAAATTATTTATGCAAGATAACATGGCAAAGATATATATATATATATATATATATATATATATATATATATATATATATATATAGATACATATATTATTTATATCGTGATATGTTAAAATATTTAGGAATTTTTTTAAAAGAAAAAAACAGCGGATTACTTATGTCCTATGTCAATGATTAATTGCATTTCATGCACCTAAGGAAACGCTTCTGAACCGGAAACTTCATGTGAAAACACGTTTTTTAGGAACATAACTTCATTAATAAGCTTAATTGGTTACAATGCTAGAACGCAACATCAGGCATATTCAAGCCTCGTAAATACAACCACAATACAATTAAAACACTAAATGATAGATACACAAACTTGATAGAGTGTTAGAAGGAGTTTCGAAGATGCCACTTGCAGATAGAATCACACAGAATTCCAAATGCACTTCAGAAGTTTCTAACTTTAAGATCTATCATCTTAAATTGTGGTTTTGACACACACTTTAGAACCTCAGTTTTCACCGGAATATGTTATGTTGCATCTACCGGTCCCGTACAAAGCTATACACTGGATAGCAATATGATTAGGAAAAGGATTGATTTAGTCAGATTTAGATCAGGAGATGGTATGCCTCTTATGAAGAATGCGAACAATGCACAAATTGTCTCTTTGGCGGAGTAGTCAGGAAGTGGTCTCTCTTAACCCCAACAACAGAGGGTTTGATAGGTTTTCACCAATACATTGGCGGAAAAACATAGCTTACCAAGATTAGAAGAAAACATAGAAGCAGAGGTCATTCAAAGCCTTCCAATACCTACATTACTATATCGGAATCAGACAGATTTCATGAACCAACGCTGAACTGCTTGTCATCATACTTGGTCGAGCTACGAATGAGGGAGCACAAGCCGATATTAAGAGAGGTGAATAGTATATGTAGTGCAGAAATATGGAAGTCCAGAGCTTCACTCATGGCCATACTCATAGTAAATGATGAATAACAAATCTCAAAGTGCAGGCACATTATACCAGTCGTCGAGTTTTCAGATCCGATAGACAGGTAAATCGTGGAACCCACACACACATGTTGCCATAAACAGATATGGAACAAGCATATAAGTCATGTTCATACCAAATACAATCCAAATGAGTAGTCTATGCAGGGAGAGTAATCATCTTTCAGAAGCAAGAGGATATTATATATTGTTGATTATTCAGATCTGGACTATAGCTGAGAAGGGGATCACTTGCTTAACTTGTTAACTTGCGGGTTGAGCTATTTTTTAATTCAAAAATCTAATCCGCATAAATTGCAAAAAAATATTTATATCCAAACCCATCCTGCCAAAACTTACGAATAATCCGCAGGACCCTACAGTAATTTTAATTATAATAAGATAAATATTTTAATTATATATTAATTATTATAAAAAATTATAAAAAATTATATATTTATAATTCAACTAATATAAATATTTCTAATATTTTATATAATTTTACGTAAATATATATTATTTAAAAAAAAAACTAATTTATGGATAACGGGTATTCACAATTAAAATTCGGTCAATCTGTATTTTTTCGTTTAAAATAAACTCAACACAAACCCACAACTCAATTGTTTCAAATCAATTGATCCACACCCACCTTGTTGCGGATTAAACATGGCTTAACCCACAGATAATGACTCATATATATTCTCAAAACTAATCTTGACGCCCAATCAAACGTGGAAATCCACAGATATAAGTCATCAAAGCTAAATTTGAATCAAGGATATTCATGAAAATCGGAAAGGAATTGCAAATGAGAAATAAGATCCAGAGGACATGGATGTGGCATTGAAAACGGCAAGCAAAAATCTCAAAAGAAACCCATAGATCCAAAACTTCTAGATATCCATGGAGAACCACATCAGAAGAGGAAGAACAAAAAAAAAGCGCAAGAAGTAGGAAAAAAAAATAAGTGGAACTGCCGGCGAACTGTGTAACTGTTGGAGTCAAAGAGCATGGTTGATTTGATTTACTTCAATAAACGTGTCTAAGAGGTTTCAAATGCAAATTTTTGAACAACTAAAAGTTTCATTAGGATAATTTAAGAGATATAGAGGCTTGGGCCATAATGTAAACATGCTTTAGCATATAATGAAGGCCTATTAAAGTTTTTCTTAATGAAGTTGAAATGACAAAGTAGGAAAGTAGATGAAGAAACCGAAGAAATGTTTGAATACACACTATATAGTTCAGTTGGATATCGCCCCAAAGATAAAGCTCCGAGAGCACTTGAGGGTCTGACTATAGCAAGATATTTTTGATATGAGGTTGATCGTATGCTGAAGAGCTTGCCTGATTGCAAGAGCCTCTGCCATGCAAGCTGAGGAGACATGAGTCTGAAAGATAGATCCGCGGTTGAGCTCTGTTCCATCTTAACGGGTTTCAAGCACAAATAAAAACCTGTTAGTTTGACTGATTTATCTGCTTGAGAAAATGCTTTCAAACATAAAAGTTCATGAAAAAATGTATCACGTTTAATTATAACTAGATCATGATCCGCGCGACAGCGCAAATTTTATTTTAAATTGACTAAACAAATTTTATAAATTAATTGAGTATTGTTAATTAATTGAATGTTGTTTAGTGCTAAGAAAAATTTAAGTTGCATAATATTTATTTAATGTGACATAAATAATATTATTATAATTATTTTATGTAATTTATCTTTTTAATAATTTGGTTCATATTATAATCATTTTAAATTTATTGTTTATAATTAGTTTTAAGCATTTATCTTTAGATAATATAGACTTTGAACATTTTCATAACTATTTTCATAACTATTTTTGTTATTATATTTATTGTAGAACGTATTCATTTTCAATGTATCTTCAGATAATAATATATGTAAAGATATTATTTAACTTAATTTTTAGTTATTTTAATTCTTTTTGATTTTTAATAAAATCTGTGTAGTATATGCATTATATATTATTTTGATAAATTTTAATTATAAAATTTATTTGTTAACAATTTATTACATTTTATCTATATACAGTATTTAACTTAATATGAAAGTTTATTTAAATTTAAAGAATGTAGTTTTTATTTATGAAAACATAAATAAAACAATTCATTAGTTTAATTGATTTGATATTGATTAGTATTATTTTTTAGTATCTAAACCTGCAAAATAAGTTATACTTATTTTTGATTTTTGAAAAATTATTTGAATGTTTTAGTCAATTATTTGATCTATGAAATAATTTGAAAGAAAATTGATAAAAAAAATATTAAAAAGATGAGACCTAATGTTTTATAGTGTTTGGACACAAGACTAATTATTTTATTATTGAAAATATATATAGTAGTATAATATTGTTTTCATAATTATTTTATAGTAGAAGGAGGTATTTAATTGAAAATCCTATAAAAAGATTAAGTCCAAGAGGATATTTATGTTTAAATAATAGAAATTTATATTCTATAAGACATCCATGGCTAAGAATTTCTTCCAAACTGGATGTATGTCTTTTGGTGACAAAAGTATTTGATTTAAACTAACATCCGTTTAACTATAATTTATATATTAGGTTCTATATTTAATTTCTTTTTCAGTTATCTAAGAAATTCTATAAACTCCAGAATTGTCTTAGATGATTCAGTGAATATTAAATTTCATATGTTAAAACAAAATTGGCAGGTAAACATATAAAGACTTTTTATATATAACACCTGCATGCATTACATGATGAATACTTGAATAGTATCTTAGAAATTGTCCAAACACATGGATATAGTTCAAGTAGAAATACATCACAATTATAAAATACCTTCAAACCTACTTTTTTCTCTAGAGGATCGTGTGTATATATATTCTCTTCTCAACGATTCGAAGATAATTGATTCTTAACAATCGGCTTGTTAGAATCCGAATCCAGACACAGGCAAAACTTCACTAATCCATCGCTGCCTAATTTGAAAGGATATGCTAAACGTATACTAATTATTAAATCGTCGTTGTTACTTTAAATTGTAATTATAAATAAATAAATATTTATGTGTATTACTATTTAATACTATATACCATAGAATTGCACGTGGGCAAAAGTTAATAAAACAAAATAACTTTAGTGAGAATTGGCTAGCCAAATAAGTATATATTCTTTAGACTTTATATATACTATTTAGACAATGAGAATGGCGTATGCTTACGCCTTTTGGTTAAAATACATCTTTGTATTTTCCAAATATTAGCTTATTCAATTCCGGAAATAATATAGAAATTTGGGTTCATGTATATACTAAAACATGACATTAAATATATAATCATAACAGAACTTAAGTTATAGTATTTGTGTAATAATTCTTATATTATCCTTGACATATACATATTTTACGTTTTAAATAAAAAAAAATTCTTTCTAACAAATATGTTTTCTTTTTTTAATTGCTTTAAATTTATGTTCGAATAGTTATTAAATTTTTATTTTCATAATAAAAAAATATAGATTTCTTTTACATGTAATATGTTTTAACTTTCAAAATAAACATATATTTTATAAATTTAATATAATATTTTATAAACGTGATTTTAAATTTATAATTTTATATATATATATAATATATTTAGATTTTATTTCAAATGAGATATATTGTTGTTGTGTTCTATTTTATTTAAAAACACATAATCGAAACGTAATATACAATTTATTTTTATATATATATATTATATTTATGTACTATCTATTTACAAAATATAATGTAATATAATATTGTGTACAAATAGTCACACAAAAAAAGAGAGAAATTCGTCAATTTTCATACCATATTATCACACAATACATGGTTTTATTGATTTGGCATAAAACTTTTCCATATATATTGATTGGTTTTTTTAATGTTGAGGTAAATAATTATTAATTTCTTTTTCAAAAACAAGCTATTAGTTTAACTCAAAATCTTATACTTGGATAATAAATTATTTAGTTAAAATATTTTTTATATTTTGGTGGAGCTGACTACAAAATGACGCATAGTTTTTTTTTTTTTTTTTTGACTAAAACACTCCTTAGCCACTACGCCAAGCAAAATTTTCTTGTTTTTATTTTAAAATATATGTTCTTGTAAACCATCTTTACAAAAGCATATATATTATTTTTATGCTAAATACAAAGCGTCTATTATAAAATGATCTTTGAATAATTTTAGTTAATGTGCTTATGAGCTGCCTCGATATCATCCTTGTTACGATATCAACATTTGATATAACCCTTGCTCAACAATTCCAAGTAGTTTAATATTGCCATATAATTATATTTTAAGTATGTTTTCTTAAAATTTTACTAAACTACTTACATGTATATATATGCTTTTATTTTATGCTTATATATATTTAATACTTACGTTAATTTATATCTTCTGCATCCTTTTTAATTGTACGATTGGTTAGCATCTCATCACATAATATATTTTTCAGAAATTTCCTCGTATGATACGCCATAAGAAAAAAAAGTTGAACAACAAGAAGCATCTGATATATATAGAGAGATTCAACGTACATATATTCCCACATAGGCTAGAGCAGAGGCCTACATCAAAGAGAGTGTACTACTGAAGGTTGGCATCTTATTCTAACAAAATGGATTTTCTTAGGTTTAGCTAAAGTTTCTCACATGATTTAGAATTGTATGATTTGGCTACCCTATTTATCTAACTCATATATTCACTAGTACATGTTGTAAAGAGAAGCCCATCTAAGCCCAAGAAAATGAAGTGAATGTCAAAGCCCAAATGTGTAGGGTTTCCTCTAGTATGATTTTCATATAAATTGAGTTTATGTTACTGAGTATTGTAACTTTGGCTGCTGTAAATGCAGCCTTCTTCAAACCTTTTATGAATATCAGATTTATAAACGTTTAGTTCTTGCAGACAATCTCAACTTCTTTCTTGTCTTTATTTTCATGCACCAAATAAAGCTTTAATAAGCTATTTGCATTTCTGTTTAATAAAGCTTATGCTTGGTTTTAGATTCTCTTCACATGTCACCGGTTACGTTTGGATTCCCCTTTTTAGACAAAGTTGTTTGGATTCCTTTTTTACAAAAGTAACAACAAAATGAAGGAGAAATCGCACCACAAAACTAAATGGGATATGCTATTATTAAAAAAAAAAAGGACAAAAGTCTTGAACTAGCTTTGGCTAGACGTCTCCGTATACATCACTCTTATTTAATACTACCTGTATTACATTAGTCTACATGCTATTGCCATCTGACGAGTCAAATAGTGATGATATATTTTCGCTTATGATTGTTGTAAAATGGGGTTCTTTGACAACACCAAAAAAAGTTATTGTAAATGTAGAAACTTGAGTGGTTCTCAATATAGGTATTTGGTCGTTTTATCAATTACCGCTGGCTTTGAAGAAGAAACGTACGGTGGACCAAACATTGACATAAATTTGAAGTTGGATATGTAAATGATAAGGAATTTCTCTTTTTAGTCAGAAAAGGGTAAATACAAATACTAATCTTGAGTAGGCATTTCATTAGAACATTGCAGTAAAATATGTGACAACCCGTTCTATGGACCCTGATTCACAGTCCTGCAGAACATCGACTCTAACCTTTTACTGTGGGAGAAAATGCCTTCACATCCATCGGTAGGTTATTGGTGCGCTTGACGTTTCTTGAACCCAAGATCTCACCCTTGTCATGTGGGAAAGTTGTTAAACGGTGAGATTTTGGGTTCGAAGAACGTCAAGCACACCAATAACTTACCGGTGAATGTAGAGGTGTTTTCTCCACGATGAAAGATTATGATCGGTGCTTTGCAGAACTGTGAACCTAGGATCTATGGAACAAATTGTCACAAAATATTTCCAAAAATAAAAAATAGACATGTGAATTTGTATATTCTGAACGAATAGCGGATATAGATCAATAATTTACTGTACAAACTATGTATCGTTTAGATCGCGTGGATCTCGCGCACTCATCTTCGATTTGAGGATGTCATCTCCAGCATCTTGCCGGCCCATGAGACCGTCTCCACCCTTTCTTGTTTCATTTTTGGCTTCTGATCATGATGGACAAATCAGTTGTAGTTCATGGGGTTGTGAAGGCACTTCTCCTTTCATGGAAATTTTTGGTCCTGGTGGCTCTCGATTCGAAGGCTGATTCTCTCTATTTGATCTCACATTCGCGTAGTCCTACATATTTGGTATAGTAGGATTATTTGAACTCAGATCGCTTGGCTTCCCAAAATTCGACCATTCATGTGTGGTTGCTTTGAAATATTTATCTCTTATCTGCAAAATATATACTATTATTGTTAGTAGTAGTAGTAGAGAGAATAGAATATGTATTGTGCACATTATGATCCACTATTAAGTTTCAGTTCCCTCCATTCGAATGGTTGCTCAAAAACGTACTTTGAAACTGCGTGCATAAAGCTTCATGAGCATCCTGTGCTTTGTAATAATACTTTCCCTAAAATATCAGATAGAAAATTTCACATTTTTTTACTGTAAAACAAGCAACCATAAACAGAATGAAAATGTTAGCTCCCTTAGAGAACACTTTGAAGTCCCATAATAGTTTTTAACCTCATACTTAATTATTTTTCCCAATATGGAAACTAGAATGCGAAATTATATGCTCTATGATATTAAACAATATATGGAACGTTTGCAATATACGTTTTGTTTTTGTTTGCAATAGAACGTGAACATTTTCAAAAAAAAAAATGTTGTTTTAAATATGTCAAAACTTACAGTTCTGTATTTCTGGAAGTGGGTTATAAAGAACATTAATACATGTTCTGATTGGCAAAAACTTAAACTACTTGACTGACTATTAACATGGTTTTGGCAGTATCCACAACTGTAATATGAAACTATGAAATCAAAATTTGATTTGTGGTTCTTCTTCTTTTTTTCTTCTTTAAGATATATATGCTTTCAAAATCTCATTACCATCCAAAACAAATGTAGTGGAAATCGAGCTGTTTCAACCTTAGTCCATCTTTTGTGTCTCTCGGGTCCTTTTGGTCCATTTCAGATATATCCTTTTTTCCACAGAAAAATATTACTAAATTACAATCTACTTACTATTTAAGGCTATCACATTTACGATACCCACATTATATATACCCTTACCACCGTTCATAGTTCGGTACAAACTTCACTCACAGTTGAAACATTTTAGATGAAACATTTTGAGTGGTGAGAGAGGTGCAAGAAGGCCCGGAGGCCAGAGAAGTATCGGTGTATATAATACCGGTGAGAATCAGAAGGTCCCACACGAGACAAGATTTACCTATCTAAAAGCACAAGTGGAAGAGAAGTATATGATTAAAATTAGTACATGAGATTTGGTTTTAAGAAGGATATTTGAGAATGTGCTTTGTGAAGCATCATCAGTAGAAGCAAACAAGCCCAGTTACATATATTCTTCTCTTTCTCTGCCTTTTCTTTTTTGCCATTATAAAACAAACTCTTTTTCTTCTCTTGTCCTACACTCACAGAACAAACACACTCTCTTCTTCTTCTTCTTTTGAGTTTAAAGAGTTAAAGATAGAAAAGATATGGTGCAGTTCACAAAGCAATTCGAGGGACAACTTGTGCCTGAATGGAAAGACGCCTTTGTAGATTACTCTCAGCTCAAGAAAGACCTCAAGAAAATCCATTTTTTAACCAATGGAGTTGAGAAGGAACACACAGAAACTTCTCTCTTCAAAACCATTAAGTCCTCTTTAAGAAAGCTTTCCCTTGTCGGTAACAAGGAAAAGGAACACTCTCATGCCATCAAAGTACTAAAATTAACCATCATCCTTTGTGATTGTTTTATCAACTATTCATCTTTTTCTGTACTAATGACTATAATGCTTTTTTGAACAGGTTCATAGAAAGCTTGCTTCTTCTGTAAGTAACAGTGACTTGTATGAGACGGAACTCCTGGAGACGATCACTGATGATACCAATGGGGCAAAAGAGTTCTTCATCTGTCTGGACATGCAGCTCAACAAAGTGAACCAGTTCTACAAGACAAAGGAGAAAGAGTTCCTGGAGAGAGGGGAGTGCTTGAAGAAGCAAATGGAGATACTCATTGAGGTCAAAGATGCTTTCACTCAAAAGCAAGCCAATGGAGAGTCTACTGGAGAATCAAAAGAACACGATTCCATATTATGCACCATCTCTTGCGGTATTAAGAACATACAAAATATTTCATTTTTAAGTATCTCAAAGTTCATTGGCTGATTGTGTGGATTTCAAGAAGTGGTTTGCTCTGTTTCTGGATGCAGAGGAAGACTCTATTAAAAGCAGAACAGAGGAAATAGAACTTCAAGAACGTTGCTTAGAGGATCTGGATAACAATGGGGAAGAAGCATTGGAGTCTCCGAGATCAGAAGAACCAATCAAAACCAACAACGAGGACTCGAAGCTGAGGACAGTTTCTGGCCGTGTTTTCAGCTGTCAGGGGAGGAATCTCAAGATACAGATTCCATTGACAAATCCTTCACGTAAATTCTCAGCTATAAGTTACTTCATCAGAGAAGATTTGATAAACCAGTCAACGTCAAAGAAACGTGGTCCAGATGGAGTAAATAAGCTGCGAATCAGCAAGAAAACCCTAAATCACGCCGAGAAGATGATCAAAGGAGCTTTGACAGAACTCTACAAAGGCTTAAATTATCTCAAAACTTACAGAAACTTGAACATGCTAGCCTTCATGAACATTCTAAAGAAGTTTGATAAGGTAAGCAAATTTTAACCAGAGATTCTATAAGTTTTTTTTTTCTTTTTTTCGTTTAGATTAGGGCATCATTATCCCACGCGAACCCCACACACCATGGGTACGTCTGAGGTACATCAACTACGAACTTTTTTCAATCGTGGGTAAAAAAGAGTAAAATAAATACGATTTTGATTTGGTTATGATGTATAAAGTAAGAAAGATTAGAATTGGATCAACGAAGCTAAGAACCCCGGTTAAGAGACCGGGGATAATGATGGCTTAAGACCAACACTTTGATGTTTCAGGTTACTGGAAAACAAATCCTTCCAATATATCTAAAAGTGGTGGAAAGTTCTTACTACAACAGTTCAGACAAGGTAACTGGAAACCCTACGTTAGTTTTTTTTGTTTTCCAAGTTTGTGCAAGCGGAAAATCGAAACCTACTGTTCTGTCTTTATCATTTATTGCAATCATGGGACATGACAGGTGATAAATCTATCAGACGAAGTTGAAGAATGGTTCATCAAGCACTTCGCAGGAGAAAATCGTAGAAAGGCAATGAAATATCTGAAACCGCACCATCGTAAAGAGTCTCACTCTGTCACCTTCTTCATAGGTGAGCCTTTTTAACTTTAATATTTACCTGTTGATGTTGTGACGTCTTCATTTTATCACTTTCAAACCCAAAAGCTTTTTGTTAAAAAGGCTTTGGACCCCATCACACACATTAGGATTCCATAATGTAACCTTTAATGTTTTTTTGGGGTTTGCTGGTTGACAACTAAGAGCGTCATGTTCTGTTATACTCTCTGTTGCATGACATTATCTTGTCTGCTTAAGAATCTTTGCAGATCATATGGTTTGGTTTAATCTTGTCTTCATATTTAATCTCTATTCAGGTCTATTCACTGGTTGCTTTGTTGCTCTTCTTGCTGGCTACATCATTGTGGCTCATCTGACTGGAATGTATACAAAAGAATCTGAGAACACTGTCTACATGGAAACTGCGTATCCTGTACTAAGGCAAGTGATCTAATTAAAATCTTAACTCTTAATGATTATGGTAATCTATAAATAGAAGTTAGTGTTAATTTTGTTCTGCAGCATGTTTGGGCTCTTGTTTCTGCACTTATTCTTATACGGTTGCAACATATTAATGTGGCGAAAAGCGAGGATAAACTATAAATTCATCTTCGAACTTGGGTCGAAAAATGAGCTCAAGTTCAGGGATGTATTCTTGATATGCACAGCTTCAATGTCTGTGATAGCCGGTGTCATGTTTGTTCATCTCTTGCTTCTTGCAAAAGGTTACTCATCTCGACAAGTTCAAGTGATCCCTGGCCTTCTATTACTGGTCCTTAACAAACACTAGCCACTCTTAATCATCTGTTTTTATGTAAAATTGTAATCTAATATGTTTTGTGATTTTCGCGGTTTTGTAGGTCTTCTTCTTAATACTGATTTGTCCCTTGAACATTTTCTACAAATCAAGTCGTTACCGGCTTATATCAGTCATCAGAAACATTGTATTTTCACCTCTTTACAAAGTCGTGATGCTCGATTTTTTCATGGCTGATCAACTTTGCAGTCAGGTAACAATTCCATGGACCAAAACTGAGCTAAGAATCTGGTCTTAATCAAAATCTGATCTTGGAAAAAATGGGTTAACTCTTATCTTACAGGTACCTATGCTAAGGAACCTGGAATACATAGCCTGCTACTATATAACCGGTAGCTACACAACACAGGACTATGGATATTGTATGAGAGTCAAGTACTACAGAGATCTTGCCTATGCAGTTTCCTTCCTCCCATACTACTGGAGAGCAATGCAGGTAAAAAACAAAACTTATCATTGCTTCTTCCCCAAGTATCTGTTTCTTATGCCCTAAGTTTGGATTTCCACTTTATAAAATTACTGAAAAAGTGTTTTGCCACAGTGTGCAAGGAGGTGGTTTGACGAAGGCGAAACGAGCCACCTAGTGAATCTAGGGAAGTATGTGTCAGCGATGTTAGCCGCTGGAACCAAAGTGGCTTACGAGAAAGAGAGGAGCATTGGTTGGCTCTGCCTTGTGGTGGCTATGTCAAGTATAGCCACAGTTTACCAATTGTATTGGGACTTTGTAAAAGACTGGGGTTTACTCCAACATAATTCCAGTAACCCTTGGCTTAGGAACCAACTCATGCTTCCCCAAAAATCTATTTACTACTTCTCAATGGTACAAAATCAAAATCTTTTTACAACCCAAATGACTCAAGAATCTAGTGGAAATCTTTAATTTTCCTCTGTTTTTCTCATATTTTCTGATTTTTTTTTGTAGGTTTTAAATCTTGTTCTAAGGTTGGCATGGCTACAAACAGTTTTGCACTCAAATTTTGAGCATGTGGATTATAGAGTGACAGGATTGTTCTTGGCTGCTCTTGAAGTCATCAGGAGAGGTCACTGGAACTTTTACCGGTAGTTATCTTCTTGGGTATTAGATTCAGGATATATATATATATATGTATACTTATATGCTTGTCAAACAAAACCATTAATGTTGCAGATTGGAGAATGAGCATCTAAATAATGCAGGGAAGTTTCGAGCTGTAAAGACAGTACCACTTCCTTTCAGAGAAGTTGATGAAGAAGACTGATCTAATCGAAATCAATAACCATTACTATTAGCTTTGTCAGAGATTTGAAAGATCAAAAGGACGGATGTTCTTTCTTGATCAACTATATTTTGTGATCTGATCAAGAATCTTAATAATTATTCTTACAACATCTCGCCGGAAGAAATATATTTATGATGCAAAAAAAGAAGAAGCGAATTCTATGAATATTTTAAACACCTAAAGACTTGGAGAGTAGTTTTGCACATTTATGCAAGGGAACTTTTTAAACTTAATAAAATCCTAAGCAAGAAAAGTAATGAAGTTAAAACAAGAGAAGGTAAAGAGAAAAACACTTTGATTTTATTAAAAGTAGAAAAAGTTAAAAGTTGAATCTGGGAATATATGCTGCGCTAGCTAAAGAGGCGAGGGACTCCCAACTTCCTTGACGTCATCAACCTTCTTCTGCGACATCCAAGGAGATAAAGAAAACTGGGAAGAAACCTTGTCCATAGTGTTTTTGAAACAAGTCTTGTGTTCTTCCATTGGGGTATTGACGAATTCACTGAAACGATCCTTGAGGTTAGCAAGGAAAGTGGCATTATCATCATTCACATGCTTCTTGCAAGATGTTGTCGAAGCAGGAGTTGTGGTCTGGCTCTCGGTATTCATCTCTTCCTGTTCCAAAGAAAACAGAAACAAATCTGGTAAATATTAAAATACGAATAATATATCCAACTGAGTTAGAAGAAAACCACAAAGCCTCAAGAACAAAGACCTAATATACTTTCTCCTAAACCCTAAAAATCTCTTCAGAATTTCTTCAATCTCTTCTTGATCACAAAGTCACACGTAATTGATAAACATAAAACTGAAGGAAGAGAATCGAAAGTAAAATTAACCTTAAAATCTTTGCTTCTCTTTGGCTTCTACTACTTCTTTATATTTTCCTTCCTCTGCAAGCTGAGACTCAGCGCCTATATATATACACATCTGTTTAAGTGCAGAACACGCAAAAGAACAACCGAAAAGTTAAATATAATTGATTTTAGCTAAATTAACATAATACTTTGTTTTCCTTTTTTGTAATTTTAAAATTTTCTTGTTTTTTTTCTTGGTCAGAAAGTTTTAACATATTTTTTTTGAAAAACATATTTAACTTTATGAAAACTTTCTGACCAAGAAAGAAAAAAACTTTACTTGGTCATTCTTCTATATATACCTAGAGTCAAAGTCATCAAATATGAATGGCCTCGATCCCTATCAGTCCTCCTCACTCGAAAACATGGGTCTTCTTACCATGTTTGTATCTTGGGGGTTGTCAGTTAATTAACTCCATTTCCCGAATTAAAGAAGAGGTTTTAATTCAAAGCTGATGTAGAAGAATGTCAGTGATAGTTAACCTTTTTATCGTCTTGCAACATGATGAACTGGAGCTGGGGCATGGTGATGCCTTTTTTGTTTGTGTTTTTTTCTTATGCTTGGCATGAGCTGGTGGCAGAGTTATTGGCGTAGACGCGCTTGTGCAGGGGGTGGAGAAGATGGTGCGGGTGGTGGAGAGGTCAAGCCAAGAGAGAAGTTCAACATCAAGTCTTCATCAGAATGCTGCGTTGCTTCTAACTATGTAGTAATAGCTACAAGTATCAGGCCACACTGCCACAGTTACGCACTAATCAAATAAAAATTCAGCATTCTTAATAAATCGTGTTAAATCATAAAACTAAATGGGACCGATGCTTCCTTCCTTCCTTCAGACCTAAACACTGGTCGAGTCTAGATACACTTTCAAGAAACTGTATATAGATCAATTGCATTACAATGAACCAACTTCAAAGGTTTTAAACAGATCAGATAAGAATGCAAAACGTGTTTCCGTGGTTTGGCTGCGTAAAACAAACATGACTACAGAGAGAAACTGCTGCATTGTCTGTGCACATTCTGATCCATTTACTTCGGCTCCAAGGAACATCCTTTTTCAATGATGTGATGTTCCACAACAAAATTTCCAGTTATCGGTAAGTTTCAGATCTCTCGGAGGAGCATAGAGCAAATAGGCCATTGAACTGAGTTTGTGTATGTATTGAACATACTGCAGGCGAGAGAGAAGAGGATGTCACTCAGCTAGTCACTGATTGACTTGTATACTACGTTTCGTACTAGGCCTGTTACATATATTGGGCTTCATCTAAATTTGTTTTAAAGAAAACCCAGGCCAATATGCAGCTCGCCCATATGTAACCGGAAAAGTCAAAAGAGTACGGTTTTTTTACTCATTCAACCTTTTTACAACTAATATTTCATTAGGTTTTGTTTTTTCATATATCCTATGGGGTGATATGGTCCGATTCAAGAAAAAACACATTTAATACTACAAAGTCATGAACTGGTTATTACATTGTCTGACCTTAATTCTTTTTGACTAATGTCAGAAATAACTTAATCGCATGCTATTGGAAGTGCATCTGACGAAGTCTAAGTCCAAACTTTTTAATTGGCTATGATTTTCTCTTTTAACAAAAATGGGACAAGTGTTGTACCACATTCTCAAATTTTATCTACCATTTGACGAGAGCCATGTGGCCTTCATTATATTTTGTCACCTAAGAGTATGATTAACCGAGAGTTTTTAAGGTGGGGTTTTTAACAAAAGTTAAGAAACAGTTTCTTAACTTCCGCTAAGAACCCCACCATAAGAACCCGGAGTTAATCATAGTTTAAGGGTTACAAAATATTGGGGAAAAAATTGGACAACAATGAAACTACTCCATTTTCTATCATTATTAATTGATTTCCTAGCTAGTAAATCATCACAACTATAGCTTGATCGATTTTGTAACAAAAGGTTATCGAGAAAACTTATGTATTAGAGTAAGAGGAAATGTTGAAGCCTTGGATTGTCCATGTCCCTGTTGAGGTAGTAGTTGATGTTGGCGTTTTCATTCAAAAAGTAACATTCTTTTATTCCATGGACCAACACATTGACTAGGTCTGGGAACTTGAATCACTAATCACTCTAAAATAATAATTAATATAAATTAAAATAAATATTTTAAATAATTGATATTACATGCGGATCTGGTGGATTATTTGTGGATTTTGACGGGATAGGTGCGAGTATGAAATTTTTGGTTACGGGTTATAAAGATTGAATTTATAAATCAAAAAATGATTTGATCCGCTGCAGGACAGGGCAGGTTGACCCGCGAACTCAAACCAATCAATGACCATATGAGCATAGTTAGTACAGCTTATTTATGCTCTATCATATAATTTCTCCATTCCACACTCGAAAATTATAGCATTGCCATATCTTACTAGTTACTATCCCGTACCTTGAAACTGCATTACCTAAATGGTAATAAGCATCGTAATTATACTTAATCATTTCTAGTAAACCTCATTCAACCCTTTACTTGCCGATCAATAATTTTATAACCTTAATATAGGATATTTTAAAAAACCTAATAAATGGTTTTTATATTTTAAAAAAAAAAACTATTAGACTCTTACCACTTTTTGGTATTTTTCAATAAAATGTTTTCAATTATGGTCTATCAAAACTTGTCCATCATAACCTACCACCTATAAACTTGGTTCATGAATGACTTGTTTGTAACTTGTAAGATACAGATACAAAATGTACTAGTTTAGTTGTGTGCCAAATGTAAGTGTTTAGTTAAAATCGACCAATATTACCAATATATAACTTTAAAAATATATATATTACCAATATATATATGTTAGGTGTTAGGTTTGTATGGTCAAGTTTGATGAACAAGTGTTGATAGACCACATTTCAAAACTACCTAATCCTATAGGAAATTTAGAAAGTGACATTTTCTCATCAGTATTTTTTTAAGGTGTGACGCTAAGAAAATGGATTGAAACGTGATGTCAAATGAAGGAGCAGGGTGCCTTACCATTGGCTTATGAGCTTCTTGGCACAAGAGAAAAGATCAAACACCATAAAATTCTTCATACATAAAACTATCCGATCATTGGTACATGAAATATCTCGTCTCATTACAGCCGTTTTTGTTGATCCAATAGCTGTTATATTGTCATGTATACGTACTATGACTAAAATAATGTTTGTTCATTTCATAAAGAAGTGATGAATATACTATGATGATGTGGATGTTGGTTTTGTTACGTGACTTATGTGTATGTATGTACTTATAGATAATAGTACTAAAAAAGTTGGTTAGATGTAGATGCTAGGGACCGGTGAGAATTATAGGTAGACTGCCATGTGTTGTTGGACACTATCCAACTGGGCGTCTCTGTTTGCCTTCCCATTTGTATATATGCTCTTTATTTCTCCTCTATTGCTGAGGCCAAAGCATTTGATTATCTGGTAATAGTTTGGATTCATTCAACATAATTAAAACGTACAAAAATATGTATATAAAACAAAAAAAAAAATGGATTTAGCTCGAAAAAGATTGGAAAGGGATGGAGGAGCCCAAACAAAATAAGACATGCTAAAGATATATATAACTGGTCAAAAGGGTGATGAAAAACAAAAGAGCAAAGATGTTGTCCTAACAAATGGTATCATTTGGAAATGTCTAAAAAGTCTCCTATACTGATGATATTCCATATATATCAAAGACAATCTTCCACTAAGTTCTGAATGGTAAAATAAGATTTGATCATTGAGAGATTAGAAAAGTAGCACAATTATTAATCTAACCAAATTCATTAAGAATCATACATTTATTATGTAGTCAGCGGTACCAAGTTCTCGTTTGCAAATAAGATGTTGATAGTATCCAACTATCCATAGCATTATCGTTTTATGTTGTCATTTAGATTCACATATGTATAATAAATATTTTCGAAGACAACACAAAAAATATAAAGAAAAGAGAATGTCAAGTACAAGGAGATCCAAAAGAAAACTGATCAAAATGTTAACAATTTTCTCAAATCACATTTTAGGGGGAATATTTGTCTCAGTTAACTGGAGATTCCGTAAACCGTATGGATTTCACCGTCAACATCTTAAAGTCATGAATTTCTTTAGAGAAAAAGTCCCATAAATATCAATCACAACTTTAGACTTATGGCTACCAACTTTATTTAATTATTTAAGCACCAAACTATCGAAGAAAAAGAGATATATATTCCGTATGAACTAAATCTTCCTATTAATTAAGATCCGAATTGAATTCAGTACTAGTTAATAAATCACAAGTAAACAAACAAACGTGGAAATTGTTTTTTATATTGAAGATGATGAAGATGAAGATGAAGATGAAGATAAAGATGAAGATGAAGATGTAACCAACAAGATCGTAGGGTTTTTTTTTTTTTTTTTAATTCGTAAGGCTTTTTTTTCTTCTAAGAAAATTGTTTTTAACATTTCCAACGGAAAAACTGGGACGCATTTCAGCTCCACGTCGACTAGATAATTCATTAGGGCTTATGTTGAATTGGATTCGGTTGCATCCTAATTGGTACTGGTCCTGCGGCCGTACAGATATATTATTTCCGTTTGATTTTAGTTATCGTTTTAGATTTGGACACAAAAATAAAAAAAAAACATTTAAATTTTGTATATTTCCAAAATAAAAATACAACTACCAATACACCTAACAACATTTCAATCAATAGAAAAATAGATTAAAATAAAAAATTAATAAATTTTGCATTGAAACTATAAAACGACACTTATTTTAAAACAAAAATTTTACTCTAGAACGACACTTAATCTAAAACGGAGGGAGTATAACACTGAGATAAAGATTTTTTTTTTATTCACCCCATAACTTTAAAAGTATAAGTATTTATAAAAATAGATACTTTTACATAATTAAAATATAAAGTGTCAAACACATTTATAGATTTTACAAGAAAAAAATAAACTAAAAGTATAGGTACTGAATTATGTTTCAATTGATTATTTTCAGAACATATATATATATATATATAATTGTTATAATAAATAAATAGAGCATAACTATTTGACATATATTTTATATATTAAAAATAAAATATTTTCAAAAAATTGTATGGCTTTTCTTTCTTAAAGTTAATTAAGGTAGCATTTAAAATTGTAATCCGTTTTGTGTTTTGTTAATGTTTTGTTTATCATCTCGAAAATACGTCTGAAGAATATAAACAATATTCTCTCTGTTTCATTTTAATTTTCGTTCTAAGGTTATGCACACATTTTAAGAAAACATGTAATTTTGTATATTTTAAAAATAAAAACATAACTATCTATATATATAACTATATCTTAACCAGTTAAAAAATAAATTAAAAATTTTTATTAATAAATTTTATATTAAAAACGAGAATGCTATTTAATTTATGATAAAAGATTAAGTCTAAAACAACAAGTAATTCGAAAAAAAGAGTAATAATTATGGTCTTTTGCACCAAAAAAAAATAATTATGGTCTTTATTCAATTGTTAAGTATCTTAAAAAAAAAGTTGTGGACGTTAGCTTTATGTCGGCTTCTAACATTATCGTGGCAAGCTCTCTTCATATATGTCAACATCAGTTGTTTTTGTTTTTTTCACGTCAACATCGTTTATTCGTTTTATGTATATAAATAATCGGTACCATGCATTATAAATATGTTTATATATTTATACGTATGAGGTGTTCAAAAAAAGTTCTATAGGTATTAAATTTTTAGAAGTTTCTTTTTATTGTCTTTCGCGCCAGATACCAACGAGGCGACAACCACTGAAGATATATGCCGACTAGTATACTTAACCATTACAATATTCAAATGTTAGGGAAGATTTGTAGCTTGCTAGTTTGATGAATCGTTTTGATCATTTTTGGGGCTGTGTATGATCCTTATCGTGTATGTTTACAATATCGTTTATGTATATGAGGCGACAACCACTGAAGATATATCACTTGTTTAAAATATCTATTAATCTATTGTATGTTTCCTTAGTAAAATTATGCTACGTTTGAAAATTGTTGATAAAAAGGAATAGTTGAATTAAGATATTATATGTAACTACTAATTTACTCATGTTTCGGAATTGCGTTATGCGAGTAAATCGGCGGTCGAACTGGCCTAGCGAATTAATGAATAACGCATAGATAAATGAATGGTACTCAAAGTTTATTTTTACTTTTATCGGAAATGTAGCTTGTAGATTTTTTATAGGAAAAAAATATTGTAAAATAGCATTTCAAAAGTTTTTGTCACAAAAATAATATTTAAAGAAAAAAATATCAAAATATTTCATTAAAGAGGTAAATATACACTTATATCTCTAGAGTTAACTATTTTATACTTAGAGTTTAGAGTTCAAAAGTAGAGTTTTGGTGTTAGAATTCCAAATTTTAAAAAAATAAAAAATAAATATTAAAATTTTTAAAAGAAAAAATATATATTTTGATTATTTTCTTGTTTGATTATTATTTTTGTGAAAAACTTAAAAATAAGCTATCTGAGAAAATTGTCATTTTTTATATTTATGAAACACACAAAAATACGGATGGTTCAGTGGTAAGAGTGTGTGTCTCTCGATCTCAGGTCATTTCGTCTTTATCTTCTTCCTGCCATCTGTGCGAATCTGAATCCTAAAAGATCAGTAGCCACTTGAAGTTAACATTTTTATGGTAACAATTGTTTCATCAAATTATGACTTCTCATATATTTCAAAATATATTTTTCGATCTGTGTGATAAAAAAATAACAAAAAACAAGTTTATAAAAATCAACCGATTATGGTGAAATTGCATCGGTTCCTTAACATGGAACGAGTTTTGGAACATGGGTACTAATTACTGATCAAGCTACTTTCGTTTTAGCATGGGAATATTCCAAAATTCCAATTTGATTGACGGTATCGCAAAAGTCTAATTTTCCTTTTTCCATGTCTGACATTACTGTGACATATGACATATCACAAAATCATATTTATATTACAACTTTATTATAGAAAACTAATAGACCAATAACTCGAGCAGATGACTAACGAATCCGACCGTGGAATGAATGAAAATTGTTTAGTGCCAAATGGTCACGTACACATAATTGCATATAATTTGGCAAATTATTAGATTACATCTATATTTTTAACTATAATGTTTTTATTTATTTTAAATATAAAAAGTTAAAATATGCCTAGTGATTACATGATGAATTGTTTTCTATTTTATAAATTATATTTTAACCAAAGAATAAAATTAAAAAACAACAATTAAATTAAACCGAGTACTAATCAAACTGAACTCAAACCAAACTAAATCGAACAAAAATAACTTTTTAGTTAATTTTACTTTAAAAAATTAAAACTAAATAAATCAAACTAAAATTTAAACTGAAATTTAAACCAAAATGTTTATTTTACAATTTTGAATTTCAAATTTATGCTTTTCTATTGAAAAAATGTTCAATTTTAAACTTTAAATCTGATATAGGCGGCTGATACAATTTTGTTTTCTGTTTGAATTTGTTTTTAATCAAATTTATTTGTAACTGTTAGATCTTTTTCTCCTTTTTAGGCTCAGTTCGGACACAAATTCGTTTTCATATTAAGAACATGGATATATCTATTACACACATAATCAAATATAATTTTCTTTATGGATTTATTATTTCGGTTAGGTTCAACATTGCATCGAATCGATTTAAATTCCTCTAGAACTAAATAATAATATACCTCAAAACTACAGACTTTGTCATGTTTGGATAAAATGCATATACAAAGTATATGGATAAAGTGTATGGATAAAATGACATATGAAATATTCTATGTTGTCACGGTGGTTATAATGTAGATATAAGAGTTGAGCAAAGATATCCAGAAAATAGTGAAAAAATCCCAAATTCAGATATTTTAACAAAATCCCAAAATTTGAATTAGGTATACGAATCATATAAATTTTAAATTTAATCGCTAACTTTTCGAACGACTTTCTGGATAAGCCATGCAATATATAACGTCGCATACATTATATCATTTCGTTTAAAAAATTGAAATATATTATTATATATAATAAAATACAAGTCGACCTCGAAAGATTGGAGATAAGTCATGCGACAAAAACAATGCAAAAGTCAGTTACAGGAAGATGCGTACGCATACCTTCGCCGTAAAGTGAAATTCACTTGGTGCCATAATGACCATATGATCAATTGCCATGAATGATCAATTAAAATGTTCTAAAGACATTTTCAATGTTACAGAAGTGAACTACAAAAAATTATTCTCGAGAAAAGATGAGATAATGAAAATATTGACAGAGTGAATACAACAAACAAAATCGTTTATATAAAAATACAAAAACTACCACCCATGATAATGATGGTGAACTCTCTACACAAAATATTTTTACCCACAACGTTTTACATATCCTTGTATATAGTTTGTGACTTTATAATAGCTTCTATTGCTAACTTTTGTAATAAACAAAAATATGTTTATCGTACTTTCTCTTTGTATTTTTAAACACACACATTAAAGAAAATTTACGAAATACCTACTTTGTATTGGTTATCAACATCGTCAGTAAGTAAACGAAAAAAAAAATCTTTCAGTAAGTGGATCTGCCTTCCGAAGAGTTGTAATCCCAATCGTAGTAATTATTTATATCTTTCAGCTTCCTTTATAAGCTCGTTAAAACCCAAATTAGACAGATCGTATTTTAACATGAGTATTGAGGAGTTTTTAGGGTGAGACTTATAGCGTAATTTAAAAATCGTTTCTTAATTTTAACTAAGTTAAAAACTGATTTTTAAATAAGGTATTTAAGAACCGGTTCTTAATTTTTCTTAGTTAAAACTAAAAGACAGTTATTAATCTACATTAAGAATTTTATCCTAAAAACCCCTAATAATCATGTTCTTCATGATGAACTGAATTTCCTCTCTACATTCTAAATCTTCCGGCCAGTCGCATTTTATTCTAACTCACTTTATTGATACTGATAACCAAACTAATTTTGTAACTTTTTCATACACACTACTGTATACCAAAAATTGAGATATTGCAGTCTCGTATATACTAAATTTAAAGAAATGATTTATTTAAAGCAATGTTAATTAGAACGATTTTCAAAATACGATGATTGTGTGTGCATGTAACAAAACTACATACAATAATTTTGGTAATGGTCTTCAGAGTCTATTGGTAGATCTTACAAACTTTTCATTGTTTGGTGTATACTAACGGCAAAAACAAAAGAAAACCTACGAGGCTACAAACAAAAATTATGCCTCTTAAAGTGACACCCTAGAAACAGAAGTTTTTTTGTCAGTAAGAAGAAGTCGATTGATCGCATAAACGGTTAGAACTGAGCAAATTTAACGATTTAGAAATCAATAGGATATTCAGTTTTTATCTTTTAAATTGATCTCTCTTATGAAATGGGACCGGCAAGATGAACCCCACGAGGTATTTGTGAACCGGGAATTACATTTAGGTGAATCATAAAAGCAATATCCATGCATTAAATGATGCTTACCAAACTATACAGAAGCCGGTGGCATGTTTTGTGCATTAAAGTCAAAATTCCTCTAATAAACCATACCAAATCCTAGAAAATATAAAGTCATTCCCCTACTCATTACCATTGAGAAAAATAAGTTTGCTAAAAATACAGTATAACCAATCGAAATTCAACCACAATCGGTTTAACAAGAAAAAACAAAAATAGTTTATGATAATTTAAGTCTTTGTAAAATTATGAATTTATAACCAAACAAAAATTTGCATATGGAGCTGTACATTTGTTTTCTTTCACTATAAGCAACTAAAAGAGTAATAGTAATGATAGGAAAACATCCAACCAATGATCTCAAATCCTACTTCGTTTTTCATTTTAAAATTAAGTTTGGAATAAAATCTTCTCTAATCCTATTCCATTTTCTATTTTATAATAAAGTAAAAAATGGAATTACTCAAAAAATAAAAATGTATTTATCTTTTACTCATTATTTTATTTTATTTTGAAATAGAATAGGGTTAAAAGTTATTTAGTTACATTATGAAATCACTCCATGGAAAAAGAGTGATACATTAGAAGTACTCTAAAACATCGACTCCAACGTGAGTTGCATTTTAGTTTGATATTTTAATATTCAAACCTTACTCTAATATATGAGTTTGAAATCTGCATAATTTGTTTTGTTTTCCAAGTCATGAATTCAACATATTTTTAAAGAACATAGAAATAGAAAGATAAAACTTAGGAAAAGGTATACAAATAAACTAAAAAATAAGATTTACGGATATCCATGTCAATATAAGAAAGAAAAATATCATTTGCTAAAGAGAAAGTGAAAATGAAAATTATATGAACAAATTATGGTTTTAATATATAATTTATTTTCTTTTGAATAAATGATATCACCTAATTTCTCTAATTAAAAGGTTTATAGTCACACAACTATTTATGGTTCGGGTTACCTCCTAATGTTGCAATAGTTTGACAACAAAAGTGTAGCACTTGATGATATATAATCAAAGAAAGTAATTAGAGAGAGAGTTATGAGTTAAAATAAGAGAATTCATGCATCTAATATAAGTGGATTTTTCTGTTTGGTCACATTGACTGCGCGCATCTAATGTTCCTCCAATCGTTTCTTCTTCTTTCCCGGCGGTCTCTATTGTTTCTGACACTAAAAGTCTCTTAGAATCTGAAACTGGCAGATCATATTGGTCTCTGTCTTTTTTTTTCTTTGTGTTCTTCAACACAGAGACCATTATCAGATCGCCAGATTCCCATTTTCCCGGGAAATAAAAAACAGACTATTTCCTTGTCGCATCTATTGAATGTTTTTTTGTTTGCAGCATTTGATTTGCTGTTCTTATTATTCCATCAAACATTATAATTATTATTATTCTATTACTTGTCCCAATCTTGGCACCTTCTCTCTGTTTTTTCTCTTCCTCGTCGTCTGAAGATAAACATTGCCTATAAAATAAACAGAGGAAGCGAAAAACTCATGAGATCTCACTCAAAGCTCCATTTTCTTGCCTTACATGATTAAAAATCTCATATTTCTAATAGATCACAAGCTTTCTCAGATACCCTTCTTGATCTTGAAAGATTCACACAACGTTTGCTCCTCTGACGCACTCAATTTCCCGAGAAAAAGGTAACCGGAGAGTTGCAGAAAACGAGGTCGGAGAAAATATAACCAGTCACTGTCTTGTCTGCTTTTCTCTTCGGTCCTGCCAATATCGGTATTGTTTTTTTTTCTTTCTTTCTCTTTAAAACATTTTCTTTCTCTGTTTCTAAATTTTAAAATGTTCGGTTGTCTCTCTCTGTTTCATACTTGTTTTGCGTGTCTGAATTGTTCTTTTTAAAAAAATATAAATTTCAGGGCTCTGCAACTTGTTTTCAGTAAAAAAGATTCAAACCTTTGCCTCTCCTCTAGATCTTGTCAATGGCAGGAAATGGAATAAAGAGACCAAGAAAAAGAAGAAGAAGGATACATCTAAGCAAGCTATACACACTAACATGCACTAAAGCATGTTTCAAACAATCCCATTCTCAAATCGGAGGACCTGGTTACTCTCGTGTCGTCTTCTGCAACGAACCTGATTCACCTGATGCTGATTCAAGTAACTACAGTGACAACTACGTCAGAACCACTAAGTACACTCTCACTACTTTCTTACCAAAGTCACTCTTCGAACAGTTCAGGAGAGTCGCCAACTTCTACTTCTTGGTTACTGGGATCTTGTCTTTCACTCCTCTTGCTCCTTATACCGCTTCTAGCGCCATTGTTCCTCTCCTTTTCGTCATCGGTGCTACTATGGTTAAAGAAGCTGTTGAAGATTGGCGCCGCAAGAAACAGGTACTATTTCATTCTTTCTTTCTTACAATCTCGTGGTCTTGTTTAGTGCTGGGCATTCGGGTTTACCGTTTGGGTCGGGTTATTCGGACGGGGTGTTAGGATCCTTTTAGGAACCAAACATTTTTCGGATCGGATGGGCTCGAGTAATGTCGGGTTCAGGTCAGTTTTCTATTTTTATAGGGTTTAGAGAAATATGAACCGTTCTGGGTTTTGTAAATTTTAGTCCGGTTTCGTTTTTTCGGTTCGGTTTTCGGTTCGGTTCCAGTTCGCTTTTCGGGTTTCGGATAATATGCCCAAGACTAGTCTTATTCTTGATCTTGTCTGAAAGATACAAGTGTTTTCATGTTATTAGGATATTGAGGTGAATAATAGGAGAGTTAAAGTGCATAGAGGAGATGGGAACTTTGATTCTAAGGAGTGGAAGACTTTGAGTGTTGGAGATATAGTTAAAGTAGAGAAGAATGAGTTCTTCCCTGCAGATCTTGTCTTGCTCTCCTCTAGCTATGAAGATGCTATTTGCTATGTAGAGACAATGAACCTCGACGGTGAGACCAATCTGAAAGTTAAACAAGGACTAGAAGTAACCTCTTCCTTGAGGGAAGACATTAACTTCAAGGGCTTTGAAGCATTTGTCAAATGTGAGGATCCAAACGCTAACTTGTACTCCTTTGTTGGAACCATGGAGCTTAAGGGAGCCAAGTACCCTCTTTCACCTCAACAGCTTCTTCTTAGAGACTCAAAACTCAGGAACACTGATTTCATCTTTGGCGCGGTTATCTTCACTGGTCATGACACAAAGGTTATTCAGAACTCAACAGATCCTCCTTCTAAGAGAAGCATGATTGAGAAGAAGATGGATAAGATCATCTACCTCATGTTCTTCATGGTGGTTTTGATGTCATTCATTGGTTCTGTCATCTTTGGAGTTACAACAAGAGATGATTTCAAGGATGGTGTGATGAGAAGATGGTACTTGAAACCAGATAGCTCAAGTGTCTTCTTTGACCCCAAAAGAGCTCATCTTGCTGCCATCTATCACTTCTTAACCGCGGCTATGCTGTACAGTTACTTCATTCCAATATCTTTATATGTCTCAATAGAGATTGTTAAAGTCCTTCAGAGCATCTTCATTAACCAGGACATCCACATGTACTACGAGGAAGCTGACAAGCCAGCTCGTGCAAGAACCTCTAACTTGAATGAAGAGCTTGGTCAAGTGGATACAATTCTCTCAGACAAGACAGGGACATTGACTTGTAACTCCATGGAGTTCATCAAGTGTTCTGTTGCAGGGACAGCTTATGGCCGTGGTGTCACTGAGGTTGAGATGGCTATGGGAAGAAGGAAAGGTTCTCCTTTGGTGCTTCAGAGCAATGAGAATGATGATGTGGAGTACAGTAAGGAAGGATTTATTGAAGAATCAACGGTGAAAGGATTCAATTTTAGAGATGAAAGGATAATGAATGGGAATTGGGTCACAGAAACTCATGCTGATTTTATTCAGAAGTTTTTCAGATTACTTGCTGTGTGTCATACAGTGATACCTGAAATAGATGAAGACACTGAGAAGATCTCTTATGAAGCTGAGTCTCCTGATGAAGCAGCATTTGTTATTGCAGCAAGGGAGCTTGGGTTTGAGTTTTATAACAGAACTCAAACCACCATATCTGTAAGAGAGCTTGATCTTGTGACTGGCAAACGAGTTGAAAGGTTGTACAAAGTCCTGAACGTTCTTGAGTTCAATAGCACAAGGAAAAGAATGTCAGTGATAGTGGAGGATGAAGATGGAAAGCTCTTACTACTTTGTAAAGGAGCAGACAAGTAAGTGAACTGTTACTTTAGTAAACCATTTCAAGATTGAAACTCTTGTAACTTACTTTACAAACTCTTTGTTCTGTTTCAAGTGTTATGTTTGAAAGACTTTCCAAGAATGGTAGAGAGTTTGAAGAGGAAACAAGGGACCATGTGAACGAGTATGCTGATGCAGGGCTGAGAACTTTAATACTTGCATACCGTGAACTTGAGGAGAAGGAGTACAAAGTTTTCAATGAGAGAATCAGTGAAGCCAAGAGTTCGGTTAGTGCTGATAGAGAATCACTGATAGAGGAAGTCACAGAGAAGATTGAGAAAGATCTGATTCTTCTTGGAGCTACTGCTGTTGAAGATAAACTCCAAAATGGAGTAAGCAAGCTTCTCATGTTATTCATATATAAACAATTCTTAGTTGCTGAGCTGACATATCTTATCTTCTTCCTTTCAGGTGCCTGACTGCATTGACAAGCTAGCTCAAGCAGGAATCAAGATTTGGGTTTTGACTGGTGATAAAATGGAGACTGCTATCAATATTGGGTATCGTTTTCTCGGTATCACCTTAATATTATCTACTCTTTTGAGTTCCTTCATACAATTTTTGTTCATTCTATGAACCCTTTTGTATGTATCTCTTTGACAGCTTCGCTTGTAGTTTGCTCAGACAAGACATGAAGCAGATCATAATCAACTTGGAGACCCCTGAGATCCATTCACTAGAAAAAACTGGAGAGAAAGATGCCATTACAAAGGTTTATATAAAAAAATGTTATTTATGCACAAGATTATGTAGGTGAATGATACAAAGTGGTTGATGTTATCTTGCAGGCATCAAAAGAAAGTGTATTGTTGCAAATAATCAATGGAAAGGCTCAGCTAAAGTACTCTGGTGGAAACTCTAATGCTTTTGCTTTGATCATTGATGGAAAATCATTGGCTTATGCGTTGGATGATGATGTTAAACACATCTTCTTAGAGCTAGCCGTTGGTTGTGCTTCTGTCATTTGTTGCCGCTCATCACCAAAACAGAAAGCTCTGGTCAGTTTCTTCTTACTTGTTCTTCGGCTAATACTTTTGCTCCTCTCCAGATTTACTCAAGAAGTACTGTATAGGTGACAAGACTAGTGAAATCCGGAAACGGTAAAACAACATTAGCCATTGGTGACGGCGCAAATGATGTTGGGATGCTTCAAGAAGCAGATATAGGTGTTGGGATTAGCGGCGTGGAAGGCATGCAGGTTGAATCTTGATGCTTTCTGATGTGTGTTTGTTTCTTTTGTGTGGGCTAATCTTGATGATCATTGTTTCAGGCTGTAATGTCAAGCGACATTGCCATTGCTCAGTTTAGATATCTGGAGCGTTTGTTACTTGTCCATGGACACTGGTGTTACAGACGTATCTCAACAATGGTATATATCATTTTGTATTGAGACTAACCATTTTTGTTCCATGAGCCTCTTTAACATAATTAGTACTATTGGCTTGACAGGTTTGCTACTTCTTCTACAAGAACATTACATTCGGTTTCACTCTCTTCTTATATGAAGCATACACAACATTCTCAGCTACACCTGCTTACAACGACTGGTTCCTATCTCTTTACAATGTTTTCTTCTCGTCTCTTCCTGTTATTGCTCTTGGTGTCTTCGACCAAGATGTATCTGCACGGTATTGTCTCAAGGTAAGCTTGTTTTGTTATTACAACAGCTTAATCATCTCACATGTCAAACAAGTTGTAACCAAACTTTTTTATTACAACAGTTTCCACTATTATACCAAGAAGGTGTGCAGAATGTGCTCTTCAGCTGGCGCAGGATACTTGGATGGATGTTTAACGGGTTCTACAGTGCAGTAATCATTTTCTTCCTCTGCAAAAGCTCTCTTCACTCTCAAGCTTTCAACCACGAAGGAAAGACACCAGGAAGAGAGATCCTAGGTGGAACAATGTACACATGTATCGTTTGGGTTGTGAACTTGCAGATGGCATTAGCTATCAGTTACTTCACTATGATACAGCACATTGTCATTTGGGGCTCTATCATCGTTTGGTACCTTTTCATCACAGTGTACGGAGAGCTTCCAGCAGTCATTTCAACCGGTGCATATAGAGTCTTTGTTGAAGCTCTGGCACCATCACTTTCTTACTGGGTCATCACTCTCTTTGTGGTTGTGTCTACTTTGATGCCATACTTCATCTACTCTGCGATTCAGATGAGGTTTTTCCCAATGTACCATGGGATGATACAGTGGTTAAGGTACGAGGGTCAGTGTAACGACCCTGAGTACTGTGATATGGTGAGGCAAAGATCGATAAGGCCTACAACTGTTGGTTTCACCGCAAGATTAGAAGCTAAAAAGAGATCAGTAAGGAGATCCGAGTCTGCATGACAACCAAATATTTGTGGATTGTCTCCTCTCAACTGACTCGCAGGACGTATATATATATGGAAGCTTTCTTGCTTCAGACCGGAGGAGAAAGCTGTTAACCATTTTCTTGTACATTTTCTGACGAAGAAACATCTGACTGTGTCAGTAAATTGCGTTAAGAACAGCTGAAGAGTTCAAGTAGAGAGATAGCCAGTGGAGTTGCATCTCTAAGACTTTTCTCTTCTCAAGATTCCTTTAATCTATACTGCCATTCTTAGAGAAGTGTGTAGAGTGCATAGGGTAAGTTATATATACCTCTTTGGTTCGGTCCTCTTAACGCTTTGTTATTTGGATTCTTGAATCCAATAAGACATCTTATGTAATGAACAATGACAAGGAATGATCATTGTTTGCAGATACTTCGTATTGTGAGCTTCTGAAATCCAAATCGTTTGTAGAGTCTCCTTGTCGCCAGAAACTCCCAAACACAAACTCTCCCTCCATGGAAAGGTGCTGCAACATCTCCTCGATATCTTCCATGCAACTAACTCTCGACCCAACACCAGACAAATGTTCTTCCTCTCCTCCGCAATCCTCCTCCTTTGTAGGTAGGAAGGTTTCCACGTGTCTTCTTTTCTTTCCTCGGAGCCTCCTGGTCACAAACCTCTTCATCCTGTGAGCAAGTTTACGAGGAATCTTGAAGAAGACAAAGAGAAAGAATTGTAGCATAAAGCATTCGCAGCAGCAACAGAGGATAACACAGTCTGCTGCAAAAGCACCACAATCTTGTTCCATTATTCTTGATGCATCAAGTTTGTTAAGGTCACAAAACAAAGATGTAAAGGAAGGAGATGCAGAAACAGAGCTCAAGAGGTTGCAGCAGATTGTGTCAAAGGAATATATTCCTTTTGCCAATATTGGTATCAACAATGCAACGCAAAGCAACACCCATGTGTTTGTGTGTGCTCATGTGGACACTTTTAAAAGCATTGCTGAGGAAACTTGAACGTCAAAGCAACTAACAATCTTGCGTTTCCTTGGATTCTACTACTTACTCTCCATCACGGTGGCCCTTGTTTGATTCACAAGGGCAAATCAGTCAGTCTCTCTAGATGTAGAAGTTGAGCGACAATAAAGAGATAGAGAAAGATCCTTGTTGATTTATCATAAGTATAAGAATGAGACAACATTACGAGGAGGTAATGTCACAGAATGTGCAAACTTGTAAGATAAAAGAAAAAATATTTTAAAATAGATACAAAAAGTACTTTCATGTACGAAAAGAAACCTCCCTTGTTCTCATCTTCCTACCACATGCTCTCTGAAACTCCTCCTTTTCTGGAAATTGTATTTAGTTAGTTTCACCAAAATGGAAGCAAAAAACATGAACACAAATCAAGAGTAGACAAAAAAAAAGAGGAGACTCTTACTGTTTTGGGTACTCAAGAAGGTTCTGCTTTGAGATGTAAAAAGATGGGAGCTTTTCAGACAAAACTTTGGATGTTCTTGATGGGTTGTTGCCGCTAACGGCGAGAGAAAGAAAAACAAACTGTGTATGGATGGATATTTACACGTTTCCATCTCTGCTGTTGTAACTACTATGTGTGAAAAAATCTGTACTGTAATTTTGGCTACCAAATGCCATTCTCCTGAACAATCTGATCTCTGCTGACTGTTGAGCTGAGTCAAAGACCTCGCTTTCCCCTAGTCTCATCCCGTTGGTGAGGTCTTCCGCAGATAAACTCTCAAGAGCTCTCACAATCTGCACAAAAAAAAGCATTTCAAGATTCCTTCAAGTTTCAAAACTCTTGTATTGAGGAAAAGAAAGAGAATGAAATGGTCTTGTACTTGTCCCATCCGAGGTCTCTTGGCAGCTGAATGGCGCACGCAGGCTCCGGCTGCTTCAATCATTCTAAACATTTCGGAGGCCACATACTTTCCTCCAAGCTTGGGGTCTTCTAGAGAATCAAATTCCTCGGTTTCAATGGCATGGCTTATCAGAGGCCTTGCCTGGATAGCAAAAGGTCAAAACATCATGATGATGACATGAAGAAAACGGTTTACATCTTGAGAAGGGTTTAAGAAAATAGCTGGTGTACCCATTCAACAAGGCTCTCCTCTCCCAGTGGTTGGGATGTATCCACCGGTTTACGTCCAGTGATTAACTCAAGCAGAACAACTCCAAAGGAGTATACATCAGACTTCTCTGTTAGTTTCCCACTTGATGCATATTCAGGAGCCAAGTAGCTGAATGAAACAACATATTTCAACTAAGATGCTAAATATGCGACTCTAGTTGTCCCTTTAATCAAACTAGGCAAGTAAGCACGTACCCAAATGTTCCCATGACCCGTGTTGTGATATGAGTGTTACAGTCAAGAGCTAATCTTGCAAGACCAAAGTCAGAAACCTACGGAAAATGAGAACGTTATGTAACTGAAACGTTGAGAATCAAGAATAGCAGAGTAATGTGTTTACCCGAGCATCAAAGTTGTCCTCTAAAAGAATGTTAGACGACTTAATGTCCCTGTGAATGATACGTGGATGACCTTGACAATAAACAAAATGTTTAGAAGTTAGTTACCCTTAAAGACTTAAGTCTTCCCTACACAAGGAACAACTTACAATCTTCATGGAGATAAGCTAGTCCACGAGCAGCACCAGCAGCGATTCTAACACGTGTTGCCCAGTCAAGAACTTCTTTCGATGCTATTCACAAGACGTAGAAGACAGTGTTAAGTATGGAAACATGAATTGTAATATCAGAAAAATGTGTGTTTTAATTTTACCATGAAGGTGAAAGTAAAGGTCGTTGTTAGAGACATAATCATAAATGAGCAGTCTACGGTCATCAGAGATGCAATGTCCCACAATGGAAACCAAGTGCCTGTGATGGATTCTGCTAAGCGTCTCGACTTCAGCTTTGAACTCTCTGTCACCTTGTCCTCCACCGATTTTAAGTTGTTTCACAGCGACTACTCTCCCATCTGGTAATATCCCTTTATATACACAACCAAACCCACCTTCACCCAATAGATTTTCTTGAGAGAAGCCATTTGTTGCCTTCACAAGTTCTTCGTATGAAAACAGTGCTCTTGAATTGCCTAAGCCGCCGGATTGTGATTGTGAGAAGTATGTGTGATGACTCCCGGAACGCTTTCCAGTTACTACAGGTGCAGATGACTGTGTCCTAAAGAAAGCTGAATCTGTACATATGAATATCAAAAAGAAAATCAAGAAACCACACACACACAAGAAACAGTTTTTACTTAGCTTAATCGAACTAGTTACCTGGTCTTGAGGAGGAGGAGCTCATTGGTGACGGTGTAACATAGCCACCACTAACAGCTGAGAGCCGTTTTTCCCGTCTTCTCACGCACCAGACAATGAGTCCAATGAGACTGAAAACTATGAGGGCTACACCGACACTGATGCCAACAACAGCTCCAGTACCAATGCCACTGCTATTAGTAGAGTTTGAAGTATCAGGAGCACTGGGAGGGAGGTTGTTTTGAGGTGTAGTGTTAGAACCTGGTGGTACAAGTATCTCGGAAGGAGAATCTTGAACAGGAGGTGGAGAAGAGAATGTTGGTGGTGGTAAAGTATCTGAAGGCGGTGGAGTAGTATCCTCTGGTGGTGGAGGAGGAGACTGAATGGGACGACCTGATGGAGCAGGAGGAGGAGGAGATGAAGGCTGTGAAGGAGGAGGAGACTCAATGGGACGCTCTGGAGGAGGATGAGATTGAGTAGGACGTCCTGAAGGCGGTGGAGGAGAGCGTTGTGAGATCGGTGGGGAAGGGGAAGGCCGTGGAGGAGGAACAGATGAAGGAGGTGGAGGGGAAGAAGGCAACGGTGGGAGTAATGCAGGTGGAGGTGGAGTAGAGGCTTGTGGTGGCTGCACAGATGGTGGCGGCGGTGAAGTTGAAGGAGGAAGTGAAGGGATCACAGGCTGTGGCGGAGGGGGAGATGTCTCAGGTGGTTTAGGCAGAGGAGGAGGAGGTGGTTCATTTGGTGGTGAGGTTGTAACCGGAGGAGGAGCACTATTTGGTGGCGGTGGTGATGTCACCGGTGGTGGTGTGGCCGGAGGAGGAGACTGAGACGGTGGTGGTGAAGTAGCATTATTACTCGGAAGAGAACTGCCTAACGGCGGAGAAACCACCGGTGGAGACGGTGGAGAAGTTGAAACAGGAGGCTGAGCCGGCGTTGTTGCCATCTAAAATTCCGACAAGCTACAAATCTATACTTCTTATCACCGACAAGCTTCTGGGTCCATCAAAAAACCTCAAATTCTCATCAAAGATTCAGACTTTTTGTCGGAGAGATTATGAAGGATCACTGTCAAACCTAAAAATGCAGAGTTTTGAGTATGACAGTATCCTGAAAGCACCAAACTTTTACCAACCCAAACAACACTAAACGTGACGAAGCGGCAATCTTTCCAGATCAAACACACAGCTTAAACCCTAAATTACTCAAACCTCTAAGCTTCACGACGAAGCAGAGAGCTTCTTCAGATCTGCTTTAACCTCAGATCTATCCGTAGGAGCTTTCTTCACTCAAACACTATTGAAAAGAAAAAAAATCTGCGTTATAAGAATATTAAAAGTTGACAGCTTTACACATCTTCAGCCATTAAAGACCAGAAAACAAAAATAGAAGTAGCTTGTAAAAACTTGTTTCAAACAGCTTTACACATCTCTCTTGTAAAAACTTGTTTCAATCTTTGATTCTTGAATCTCTAACAATGAAGCAAATCTTAAAGACCAGCGAACAAAAACGCAAGTAGCTTTCTCTCTTGTAAACTTTGTTTCAAACTCTTGATTCTTGAATCTCTCTAACAATGAATCAAAACAGACTTCTGAACCACAAAAAAAGAAAGAAAAAAAAATCAAATTTCTGCGTCAAAATCAACGGTCAAAGAAATCAAATATTTAGATTTTTTTTTTTGTAAGGAAATAAATAAATTTCTGTCCATAACCGAAATAAATAAAATTAAGCTACTTACCAAATTCACCACCAAGCTTTTTTCATATGTTTATTTTGTTTTTATTCAAGCTTGTACGCGTCTTTTTGTTTCTTTTAATATAATAACGCGGTTCGTCATCAACCGATCGATGATAATGAGAAATAATCTCACATGACTTCTGACCTTCTTTTTTAACTTGACGTGAAGTAAACCATCGAGTTATATGAAATTATCAGTGTTCTAAATACGGCTGATACGACTGTATATATGGTATATATTACTGTATTGTTATTTAATATACAACAGAATAATACAGTGCTAATTTGAACGAGTGTAAATATATAAACAATGTAATATGGTGTTTATACAGTGTTTATACGAGCGTTTATATATTCACAGTTTATAAGCTATATCTTTAAAGAAATTTTAAGTAAACAATTATAACGTATCCATCTAATTCTTTTGATTTCATTTGATTTTATTCATATTAATTTATGTTTTTCTTTTCAATATTCGATAAATAATTAGAATGTATAACTTATTTACCTATGTTTGCTACATATTTTATTATTTATATATAATTTATATTATTATTTTATTTATTATTATTGTTTTTATTTAGAATATGTTTACCGTATATACTACGTATATAGATCTATATATACATTTAGATACTATATCAACCGTCCGACTAGCGTATATCGTATTTTAGAACACTGAAAATTATAAACTAATTAATTGTGTTGTCATTAAAAACACTAAAAACACTAACCGTTAATCATATTGCATTTAATGACAGCCGATAAAAAAAGCAATTGTAGTAAGTTGTATGTTGTAGAAGCAGTATGATGTTATAAATATATTTAATAATATGATTAGTAGAATATTAAATGATTCATATATAAAATTATTATCTAAAATTAATATATAATTTGTATATGTCTAATAAGATAAATATATTTATATATATATATATTAATTTTATATTTTCATTTACAATAATAAATCATATTTCGTTATAAGAATATAACCCAAAGTGAAAATCTCAACGACAGTCCGAGAAAAAAATAAATTTCGAAAACAAATTTAAAATTAGAAAACATACTGCCACGTGTTACAATTTAAGATATGCAATGCTGAGATGGCTTCAAGGGAGAGAATATACTCATTTTTATTTATATAAGTATTATTCTTTAAAAAAAAAAAAATATTATTTTTACTTTTAATTTTAAAAATATACATTTAATTTTTGGATACCAATATATATATTTGATATTATTAACTAAACTAAAATAATTATATTAAAGTACTTTAACTTTTTTATTCTAAACATAAATGTTCTACCAAAAACTTCAAAAGTATTTTTAATAATTATTAATTAGTAAAATATGGTGTTGAATTTTATTAAACAAAACCATTCTTGAGTGTAAAAATTAAATATGTGTTGAATAATGAGGTAGAAGAAGGAGAAAATGATATGGAGTGTTAAATATTAAAGTGAAAAGTGTTGAATCTTGAAACCAATGTACATAGTTTAAGAGCATTCGAAGAGTATTTTATCTTCTAAATATTTTTTTTAATAATTTTTGATTAGATAATAAAAAAGGCAATTTTTTCAAATATTTTATTTTAAGTTTTTGTCACAAAAATAACATTCAAAGAGGAAAATGATCAAAATATATCATTAAGGAGATAAAAAGACTTTTATACCCTATATATATATAAATAAATAAAATTTGAAAATTTGGAAAATATATATATAAAAAAGTTATATAGTTTCGAATTATATGTTTTCAAATTGAATTTTTTATTAAAAAAAATATTTTTTAAATTTTTAATAGTTTCTTTTTAAAACTCGAAAATGGTTTTTGAAACTATTTTAAAGTATTTATTTTTATTTTTAAAAATTTTAAACCACAATCTCAAAACATTACCCCTTAATTCTAAACTCTAAGTGTAGATTATTTAACTCTAGAAGTAAAAGTGTAAATTTACCTCTTTAATAAAATATTTTGGTCATTTTACTCATTAGAAACTATAATTGTGACAAAAAAAAATTTAGATATATCTTAATGTATTTCTCTAATAAAAACCATAATGATTATGTTAATACTTTACCAGCCAAACTTTAATATTAATTACTTTTTTAATTGAGTATCAAAATCTTGTTCAAGTATTTAATATGTTACTAGAGTTTGATTTGCGTGTCTGCGTGAGTTTTGGTTATTATATTTTAATTTGTTATTTATTTATCATGATTAATGTCATATAAAAATATGTTGTCATATGACTAATTGCATTCAAAAGACTCTGATAAATCGGATACTATAGTTATTTTGGTACAAATATTCAACCCATTTCAGATATATTGACTAGTTAGATATTTTTAGGTTCATATAAATTAGAACTGAACTCATCAAGATTCAAGAGGGACCAACTCAAAATCCATATATAAATTTATAGTATCCAAACAAAACATAATTTCAAAATTCAAAACAACGATATCCAGAAAAAAAAACGTGTACCTGAATGGATACCCAAATATTCATGCCTAACTAACTCTATAAACAAAGAAAAAATTCTTCTTGTGCATTTAGCTAAATTAAATGAAATAGAAAGTTTCTTTTAGTAAGAGAGTTATATGGAATGAAAAATTAAGTGGCAATAAATGTAATATGTTTTATTATTTTGATTTAAGTTATTATTTTATTTATATAAAATATGTTTTTGAATTATGTGTTTGGCTACGTAGTTTTTCACCGATTGAATTAAAATAAAAAAGTTTTAGTAAAAGAGACTAAACTAAACTTTTAATCATATGCAAAACCCGATTATTTTATATTTTTGATTTTTATAATTGGTACATAATTAATGTTGACTAGCTAATAAATAAAAATATGTACTATTATTATTTTAGCAATATAATTAATGATGTAATATATGTTAGTTTCAGTTTTAATAATATAGAATGTTATTTTTTATGTTTCATAATAAGTGTTATTTTAGCATTTTTTCTTGTTACACAAAAAATATCACTTTACAATTCAAGTGTAAACTATACTTATTTTCAGCTTAAAATTAATGACAAACTGCATTGATTTTATAAATAATTTTATTTATCTCAAATACTATTGGTCAAATAGATGTAATTAATAATAACTTAAATATATTTTAGTTATTTTTAAAAAAATGTGAAAATGTCAAAAGTGACATTTATATTGAAACGGATTTGAAACGGAGGGAGGAATTCTTTAAGTTGACTTTTCTATATCAAGTTGTAGTTTGACTTGACCGCTTGAGAAATATTTTTTATCAACCCAAAAGATGCATTATTTTATAAATAGGGCCATTTCTTTTGAATATATATTGCGTTCTTTCAGAAAATAATAATCATACTGCATTTTTAAAGGAGAATGTCTATCATATAGTATTATTTAGTTTCATTATAGCACATGACATCTTTTTTTCTTCTATTTTTTTTTTTTGAAACACGAAACTACAACTTGATATCGAAAAGTCAACTTAAAAGATTTATTAAATACTTGGACAAGATTTGGATATTCAATTAAAACTTACAGCACATGACACCTATAAAAAAAGTTAACATTAGAAGTTTCGGCTCTTAGACAATAATTTCACACGTGTCAATTTCTGAATATTCTGATTTGAAAAAACAACTGTATATCAAAGATAGTTTTTTTTTGTTCACAATCAAAGATAGTTTACACTCAGATAACAAAAGAACTAATCATCTTGTAATATACTAATATCAGTAAGGTACTAACATTTTGGTCTATTACATATTTACATATATACAATTTGAAAAAAATTGGAATCACACAATATAGTTAAAAAGTTAACACTTTGCTAATTGTGAATCTTCTTTAGTTGTGTAAAAGTACGGCTATCTATAATTGTGAAGAAAATTATCATCTTTTTATGTTTTAACATTTTCGTAATCCTTCAACCAAATTTTGTCATATTTAAATATATCATATTCAAAATTTTGTCATAAATTAGATCAATAAAACTCGATTTATAGTCAATTTTGTAATTCGGATTATTTGGTGGAGTGAAATTTCGATGGGAAACCGTAAAATTGGACATTTAACCACTTGACTAAAGTCAATTCCTAGTTTTTCTTGTTTTATTATTTTGCTATGGTAACTGTACTATTAATCCGATATAATATCAATTATTACCAATTTATGAATCTGCTATTTGATAAAAATCCAATAACCACGTGTTTTATATTACATCTTCAATATATTTTGCTACTTTTACTTGTATTTTAAAAAAAAAAACTCTATAAAAGAATTGATTAGGGATAGACACTTCGGTTAGTTTATCTGTTCAGTTTGGGTTCAGTTCCGTTTGATTAATTTGTTTTATAAAAAAAACTGACTGAAATAAATCATAATTAATTTTGATTTAGATCAGTTTCGGTTTGGATTGTATTTGGTTTGGTTTGTGTTTCGGTTTGATTTGTGCTTTGGTTTAATCGGGTTCTCTTAGTTTAGTTCTTTTAAAAGAAATCATATTTTAAAACATAAATGCATGATCATAAAATCATTACGTTGGTGACAATAAAAATAAACTATATAAACTAAATTCAATACAAAACTAAAACAAAAATCTTTAGAAAACCACAAAAAAATTATTTAAGAGGCAGTTAAAACAAAATTAACTAAAGTATATATAAAATGATGCAGAAGACGCGGAGGAAAAGAGACATTGTGGAGAACTTTTGTTTTAAATGATACTTAGTTTTGGTTTTACGGCCTCTGTTTACATATAAAAATTCAAGAGTTTTTTTTTAATCAAATCTTTGGATTACTTATTAGGTTAGAAAATATATGCTTTTGAATAAAAAATGAAAAATATGTTGGTTTAGAGATTTTATTTTAGAATTTTAATATCTTATATATTGCTAGTATACTTAATTCAAATATTAACAAAAATATATTGGTTTCTTAATTTGGTTCTGTTAGGATCGGTTACAGTTGGTTCGGGTTAAGAAAATCTTAAACTGAACTAGTATTTGATAATAGACTTTGATTCGTTTGTAATTCGGTTGGTTCGGTATTTTGCCTATTCCTAAAATTGATATATTCTCTAGTGTATTCATGTAAAATAACAATCTATAAATATAGAATAAAAATAGAAGAATATTATTTTCTATAAATAAAAATATAACAATTTTTATTAGAAAAAAGAAATAAAGATAGATTTGAACATTTTTATCTCTAATACTAGGTCTGGGCAAAAAATCCGGTCCCGAAGAACCGATCCAAAACCGACCCAAAAATCAGGGTCCCGAACCCGATTGGATCCTGGGAAATATCCGAATGGGTCCTAAATTGCTATATCCAAAGAACCAGTACCAAACCCGATCCGAACCGAGAACCGAAGGAGTATCCGAAGATATCTGAAATATAAATATATATAAAAAAATATTAGATATAATTATTCTTATAATTATTTTAAAATTTTAAATTAGAATTTTAAGTTAAATATAGTAGTTATTTTGGTACTTTTAAGTATTTTCAGATAAAATATGGTAGTTTGGATTAAAAAATACCCAAACAAAACTATGTCTAATGAGTATTTTTGGTTATTTTGTATAAATTTGGGTAATATGGATATAAAATTAGAACCGAACCGGGTAGTATGGTTACTTTGGGCACAAATACCCGAACCCGTTTTAGATACTTTGGTTATCTGGTTATTTTCCGGTTCTTATACATGAGAATCGAACCTGCCCGGACCCGGGAGGATCCGATTCGAACCCGACCCGGAAATTTGTAATACCCGAATGGGATCTAATTTCAAGATCTGAAAAACTCGATATCCGAAAGAATTGACCCGTACCCGAATGGATATCCGAACGCCCAGACCTATGACTACTACTATTATAGAAATAAAAATAACAATAAGTTAAAGATCGATCTAAGCACCCCATCCATGAAAATATTCTACATTTTTATAGCCATAATTCATAAATATTGGGACCATTTCTACAACAATTGACCCAGTCTATTTGTATTGGTCCTAATTGATTTTCAGTGTCGTACGGTATTTGTAAGATTAGTGTGTAGACTCCGGTGATGAGATATATGCGTGCACTCATCACAACCTTTGACGTTTGAATAATCTTTTTAATTTAAACATAAACTTTTCATTGGATTAACCTTTTTTAGATTTTAAATTAAATGCATTTTCTATTATACAATTATATTTACTAGGTATTTTGTCCGCACTTGCGGGCTTAATAATTTTACAAAAATTTGTAAATAGATTTATTATCAATTCAATAACCATTAGAATAAATTACTTAATACTTTTAAAATATATAATGATTAATCAATATTAAAACAATTCTATATGATAATTTAATAAAATATATTTATTACGTAAAATAAACTTAAAAATATTCACATATACATAAAACTATATATATATGATTTTTTTTAATAAAATATTTTTGGATAACATAATGTAGAATATTTTAGATAACGATGATTATCCAATTAATGAAATACTTTTTAATGTATGGGTAGTATATTAACAAAGCTAATCTAATTATTTATTAAGGGTAATAAAGATTTTAAACACTTTAACTTTTAGAGTGAGAGGGAAAAAATAACTTCGTAAATAATATTTTAAATATTTTTGAATTATTTGCCAATTTTTTCAGAAATTATTACAATAAGTTTTTTTGATTGTCCTAAAATTATTATTTTAAAAGATAGATGATTCATTCTATCTTATGATATATATTAAAATAAAACCAAATTTAATATTACCAAACCAAATATAATATAAACATATATATACATATATATATAATATTTTAACAGCATTAAAATAAGTATAATATAAATTTAATTATGACATTGTCGTTAGTATTTTTTAATTATTCTCAAGATAATAATAAATTATCACCTAAATCACTAAAATTATTTATTAAGATTAATAATTAAGCATAAAATATGACTAACTTAAAATTATGGAAATCATAACAAATCATCAAATTCACTTCTCAAATTTATACTATTAAATATTAAATAATTCATATAATTAAATATTAAAACTTTTATATACGATAAAAATTTATTTTAATAAAATATATTTATTAGGTCAAATAAAATTGAAAACATTCATATATACATAAAAATATATATACATGGACTTATATTTTTTCTAAAAATATTTTGATGTTAAAAATATGTTGGATAACATAATATATAACTTTTTTAGATAATGATGATTATCTAATTAATGAAATTTGTTTTTAATTTATAGGTAATTATATATTAGAAAATATAATATAATTATTTATTAAGGATAATAAAGATTCAAATTTTTTAACTTTTATTGTGAGAGAGAAAAAACACTTTGTAAATAATATTATAAATATTTTTGAATTATTTTGCCATTTTTTTCCAGAAATTATCACAATGAGTGATTTTGATTATCTTAATTTTTTTTTTTAAATAGATGAATCATTATATCTTATGTGATATATATTAACATAAATTCGGTTTAATATTATTAAACCAAATATAATATATATATATAAGATTAATATTACTAAAGTAGATAATATAAATTTAAGTATGATATTATCATTAGAATTTTTTAATTATTCTCAAAATAATGATAGTTAATAGCTAAATTGCTAAAACTATTTATTAATATCAACAATTAAGCATAAAGATAATATAAAGTAACTATGATATTATTGTTAGAACTTTTTAATTATTTTCAAGATAAAGATAAATTATTAGTTAAATCACTAAAATTGTTTATTAAAATTAATAGTTAAATATAAAATATGACTAAACCTAAAATTATATTTATTAATATCAACAATTAAGCATAAATATAATATAAAGTAACTATGATATTATTGTTAGAACTTTTTAATTATTTTTAAGATAAAGATAAGTTATTAGTTAAATCACTAAAATTGTTTGTTAAAATTAATAGTTAAATATAAAATATGACTAAACTTAAAATTATGGAGAGCTTGACAACTCATCAAATTCACTTCTTAAATAATATTATAGATATGTATCTATGAATTATCTCTCCCTTATGTTATGAGTATTTAATAAATAAATTAATTAACGCTTTTAATTATATTTCTTTATAACCAATATTTTCTAGATTAATCTATTAATTATTATTTTCTTATAAATTAAAACCACCTTACCAAATACATTGAAGGTGATTGGTTGAGTTGTAACTATATAAAATTTACTGTGTAATTTAGTTTGTAATTTTTTTTGATTTAGTTATAAGTGATGTATTTTAAAATTTATTGTTACAATATTTTCTACAGTTAAAAAATGAAACTTTAGAAAATAAAGTTCTTACAACCATTTTTTTATTTTTTTGACTGTAACTGTAAAAACCAGTATAAAGCATAATTGGTGATGTTGAATGTTATGGACAAAAATTAAAATTAAAGTCAGACTCATTATATATAATATAATTATTTTAATAACTAACTTAAGTACATGTCATTTGTTTTTTAAATAAAGTTAAAAACGTAATCTGCAGGGATGCGGGAGTCTAGATCCAGTGAGATCTTTAACATCTTTTCTAATTAACAAATACAAACCCTTTATTATTTTACAATTTACACAGTGCAATTATATTTTACGTATATGTATGTATATATGTCTAATCACCTTTTCAAAACACAATTAGAGTATGAATGGAAGGGCAGAACAAACGCAGAAGGTAGCAGATGAATTGCTTTTTGATAGCCATTTACCATCTATTTATATTTAACAAGCAGTTCATTTTAAAAAATAATAAAATATATATGATCTGCTAGCAGTTCAAATATACAAGTAATAATCATGATTTACACTTTACAGTAATAACTCCTCCACCAATTTGATGTGTTTTAAATGAATCTCCTGCATTTTTTTCCTTTTTGTTCCTTTTTAACATAATAATAAGCAATTTATATTCACTAAATATTATTATACCTTTTTAAGATATCAAAATTATTAAATCTAATTTATTATCCGTAATTATGTGTTGTTTAAATCTTTATAGTATCTAGGTATTGAATTAGTATATTTTTTATTCATTTCTATTTTTCATATACTTCAATTAGAAAATATAAAAATATAATCATTTTGTTTCAAAATATTCATATTTTAAAATTTCATATATTAATATACCATATTAAATTATAATTATAATTTTTCTGATGGTTTTCCCATAATTTTAAACAAATAAAAATTTAATATGTACAATTAAGTTTTTTTTAAGTTTGGAATTAATCATTATTACTTGATAAAAATGTATTAAAAATACAAAAATGTATCTTTATGAAACGAAAGTATATAGAAATATATCTGTACTGAATAAAACGAAATATATTTGTAAAATATTTTAAAATAATCTAAAATTTGATATAATATATTATAAGTTACTCCCTCCGTTTCATATTACTTGTCGTTGTAGAGAAATTTTTTTATTTCAAAATAACTGTCGTTTTAGAGTTTCAATGCAAAATTCATTAATAAGATTCTTCACTTTATTTTTGTATTGGTTGAAATATGATTAGATATATAGGTAATTGTGTTTTTATTTTGGAAATATACAAAATCATATATTTTCTTAATATGTGTGCATAAACCTAGAACGATAAGTAATATGAAACGGAAGAAGTATAGTTTTAACAATAAAAAATATCATTGTCTGCTTAACTCTTTCTAATTTGTCATATAAATTTTAAATCATTATATTTATATAATGTGTGTATTTTAATAATAAGTTGTATTATGTAAATATATAGTATTGTATTTTATATATGTATACTAATGGAAAATATGTATTTCAGAATTGCTAATGTTTTTGTATTTTTATTTTAAAATTGCAGTAACATGAAGTTAGTATCATATTTATTGCTATATATATTTTATTTATATGCTATATATTTTGATCTTTTATTATAACTTTTGTTTTTATATATAATATATTTTATTTGAATTGTATTTATCATTTAAAACGTAATAAATTGTCTGATATGCATTTCTTATATATGATTTGTATTTCTCCGGTATGATATGTTTGATGTACATTGATTATGTTTGATTTGCACTTGTTCTGCTTGATCTGCATCGATTAAACTGTTTTTGCCATTTGAAACCTTAGTATATCATTTACTCATCAACTGTATATCAATAATTATGCTATTTGCATTGTTGTCACCTACAATTGGATTTCAGAATCCATCATAAATGTTAAAGCAATTCCATTGAAGGAGTTCTCACTTCTCAGCTTTGAATATCTAATAAAAATTGAATACTATTAAATATATTAAAACACACATCCAAAATAAAATATTAGTATTTTTTACTATTCAAAGTTTTTTCTTTGCTAAGATTCAAAGTAAGAACATTCATAATGATTTTTTTTTTATAGTGGTAAAGAAATAACATGTCGCCGTCAAAACCTTGAAACCCAAAAGAACATTTACCAACTCGTGATCCCAGAACATTCCAACTACAATATTGTTGCTTTTTTTATAAGCACTCCTCAGTCGGTCACCACGTGACATTTCTCCATAATTACCAAATGAACAAAAGTCGTCAAAGTAAAAGAAGGTCCCAAGTCATCATGTGATTAGTGGTACATGTGGTGTGAGAGCAAAGTGAGGATCTTGAAGGGAATATATACATGATTACTTTGTTAATCTGGCATCATTCCACAAGAGAAGTCATTTATAAACACATGCCACCTATCTGCTGTCTCCACTTCGATATTTCCAGAATCTGGTTGCTACATTGGCTCTATTTTATTGTGTAAATGGAAATATATTCCTCATTCATATCATTAGCATGTGTTGTTGATGTGGATGCACATTGTGTCAAACTGGGTTAGGTGATGTTTCACTTCACATGCATGGGATCTTTTCAAGAATGAGAATGAAAATGGAAAAGCTGTGTGAATACACTTCTCCTTAAGAAACAAGATGACAAATGGACTCATAAGCCAAATCCAGTTTCAGATTCACATGAGTAAAAAGTAATCTTGTAGCAAAATTTATATTAAAAAAAACAAAAGCAGTTTTATTTATTAAATCAGAAAGACATCTGAGAAATGCTGAGCTCTTGATGAATGGCTGCAACTCCCTTTTTTCTTTTTTTCTATTTGCTCTCAGCATCATATATGTCCGTTCTGTGATGTCTCATTAAGGAACAATAAAAAACAAAAGAACATTCGAAAGAGGACTATGAACATTAGCAATTGCATCATGGAGCTACTTAGCCTTGTCCACATAATCGACTCATGTTTCTTCCAATGTCAACTAAACTAAACTATCAAGAAAGACCCAACCAATTTCTCAACACCTTAATCTCTAGCACAACTATCAAGAACCTATGTAACTGTGCTAATCTATGTGGTGGTCTAACCACATAACCATCATTGGTTCCTATGCTCATCACTATATGGAAACCTCAACAGAAACTCCATAAAGTATCAGAATGGAAGTGATGATAGCTTAGTTCAATAACAAAAACTTCGTAGCTCTCTCCTGCTGCATGTTTGCAATCTACAGATTCAATTGTTTGTTAGACATTTCCGACAGCTAAAAACCACTCTTTACTGCAAACTAACTTAAACCCTAAAATGCAATTTTTTTCTATCAAATCTTCAGACAAGGGTGATGAAACTCAACAAGACAAGAAGCAGCTATGCAAGTTTCAGAGGCTAAGAGTTGTAGTTAGGTAATACATTAGAAAGTAAAAAAAAAAAAGGATACACGAGATAGAAGCCATGAGCGAAAGCACCGGCGAGGACAAGACCGAAGAGACGGTCTCTGAGAACAGGCTGATGCCTCAAGGACAAGCGAATCAGAGGAAGCGCAGGCGCGTATATGAGAGGCACCAAGAATTTGATCGGAGCTCCTTTCTTCTTCCTCTCCATCCCTGCTTTTGACGGATCGCTTGACGACGACATTGGAGGAGATCCCTTTTGCTTCGATTCAATTGTTTTTTTTTTTTGTTTTTAAATTCTTTTTGCGATAAAGAAAAAAAGAGGTTTAAGGAATCTCTCTTTATCATTGGACATCAATTTCAAACGGACCTCGAAAGATGGGCCCATTTTTTCAGCCCATGTGAAGTTGAAGAAATATTTTCATTTTTTTTTTGTAAATGGGCTGGCGAGTTAGCTCGCTTATTCCTAAATAAATACTATACTGTCATATATCATACAAAAATAATCTATGACAGCGGAAGAATTGTTATTTGTTTATAACCACTCAAGCAAAAATAGTTGTAGAAAGTTTTAGATTTTGACTGATAAGATAATGTATCTAAAGGTTTCTCAAATGTGGACGAAAAAGATCATCAAGGCTTTTTACCAGAGAAACATCACCACACTGAACCGAATATAATCTCGATATATGTGATAGAAAGAATGAAAACTACAATGCACGTCCAGTTTTGTAAGAGAGTCCTGAGATTCAACATTCGTATATTGTCTTACTAGAGCCACTTAACCGTTAAAAACTACCAGAAATAATGTTTTAGTTTGGTTAAACCGGGAGGGTCTGAGAATAGGATTAGGCTTTTAGTAAGAGCATGATTAAAGGGGGTTCTTAGAGGGGTTCTTAGGGCGATGGGTCCCATGAATAGTGTAAGAACCGGTTCTTAAAACTCTTAAATAAGAACCGGTTCTTAAGAGTTTCTTGCACTATTCACGGGTCCCACGGACACGTGGCGACCCACGATTGGTTAACTTTTTTTTTTTTTTTTTTTTTTTGAAAAAACAGACAAAAAGAAGAATAAAAAAACCTAAGAACCCCAATTGGGGTTCTTAGGGTTAATCATGGTCTAAGTAGCTTACATGTCGTTCCCCTAAATTCCTAATCACTCGGTAACTAGATTTGGCACTTACCAAAACGCAGCGTTTTAACACAGGTGCAACGTTGAAATTCCATAACCACCAGTTTCTGATTTTCTTCATTTATTATTTATTCGTGATTGTAATTGTACGGTCCTGATTACGTCTGTGCGTCGACAAGTGTGAGAAGCATCCACTCGACGGAGAGGAGAGGAGAGGAGAGGCATATGGAGACTGCGATATGTGGGAGATTAGCTCTCGCACCAACCACTCTCTTCAATTCTTTATCAGGTATCATCATCATCGGATTATTTTTTTCTCTGCCCAATGAAAGTTTGAAACTTTATTAGCTAATTGAAGCTATTTGAATTGAATATTTATGTGCTGAAAAAATCAGAAATAGAGGGTTCTTGTTGATGTTTATGAAATTTATTAATTGTTCGTTGAAGTGAATCTGAATGGTTCTAAAGATCTTACAAAACATATTTTGATGTTTCTTGAAATGTCTTTTTTATCAAAATATTCAGATTCTTTTTTTTTTCTTTGTGTTTTTGTAGTCTTGGTTTGGTTTCAGCTATTTGTTTTGATTAAATCTTATCTAAAAGATTTACAAAAGATATGTTGAGGTTTCTGAAGATGCACTTTCTCAAAAAATTCAGACCCTTTTTATGTTTGTGGCTTTTGTGGTTTGTGGTTGGTTTCAGCTATTTGCTTCGATTGAGTCTTATTGAACGTTATGGACGAGATTGTAATCTCCAGACAATTGGTTTCTAAGGCGTTAAGTAAGTTCATAATCGCAGCAATACATTCAAATCATGAGAAAACCTTGGAATGAGTTCATTTAGATCATTGCTGCAACCTTACAAGAAATCATGTTCAATCATTGTTTCTTTGTTCGTTGTCTCTGATCTTGTGTCTGTCATTTAATTTCCATAGATGTCTTCTGATAACATGGGGTCTCTCTGTCACTTACTTGATGTGTGCAGGGGACAAACATTCTGTCTCAAAAGGACCACACGCGAGTAACCGTGGAGTTCTCATGACCATGTCTACGTCCGTAGTGGGTAAAGGAGGTGGTGTGTTGGACAAACCAATTATAGAGAAGACTACTCCTGGTCGTGAATCCGAGTTTGATTTGAGGTATATTTTGCCTACAAGATGAACTCCAAAATGCTAAACTGCATCATTCCTCAGCTGTAGTTCTTAAACTGTCTATTGCTGTTTAGACAATTACAAAGTTTTGATAAAGATATAGTCTAATGTTTTGATTCAACATTGATGTGGTTCAGGAAATCAAAGAAGATGGCTCCACCTTACCGAGTGATACTACACAACGACAACTTCAACAAGAGGGAATATGTGGTTCAGGTGTTGATGAAGGTCATACCAGGAATGACTGTAGACAACGCAGTTAACATTATGCAAGAAGCTCACATCAACGGTTTGGCAGTTGTGATCGTCTGTGCTCAGGCTGATGCAGAGCAACACTGTATGCAGCTGCGCGGTAATGGTCTTCTCAGTTCTGTTGAACCTGATGGTGGAGGCTGCTGAAAACTAGTTTATATTTCGTATAGTTTTCCACGCCTCCCAGGATTCTCTATTTAGTCAAAAGAATATGTATATAAAAATCATAAATTTGGTACTAAGACTGTTACTATATGCAGTGAACTTTGCTTTATAGGTCTTCTCAGTTCTCTGCTTTTTCTGCTCATCATCAATCTACAACATCAAAACTAGTTACAACCCTCTGAACAGTCATGAACCTCTTTGATATTTAGATCCATATTTTACTGCTGTCTTTATTCTTTTGATCATTAGGCTTCAAATCAGAATCCTGCAACAATAAACAAGTTCTGCCAGTTCTTCAGAACCTCTCGATTTGCCAGGTAGGTAAAGAACACACAACCTCTCGAAGCAACAATTAACATCACAAAAAAAAACTGAAAGATTATATTGGTAGTAGGGCCAGCCCGAGATTTAGAGAGCCACTGACATTTTAAAGTAAATTCAATAAAAACAATTATAATTTGTGTGCCGTATATGCATAATAGTTCTTTAAAATTTGGAGGATCAAAGCAAATGTTCATCGGATTGTGCCTAAGACCGGCCATGTTTGCATGCATATCTATTAAGGCAACAAACTCTGCAACAGCTTCATAGGATTCTCATTTCTCAGTACAAGACAAGCAGCTCCTGTATTTTTGATCATCCACGACTATATTTGTCGTCTTAGAGAACTTAGCTCTCTATGGTTAGCCCGACCTAAGAACTAAGAGCATCTTTATCCCTTAAATCCAAATGAGTTTCTTACTTTTTTTTTTCTAAAATAAAAAAAAGTAAACCAATTGCGGGTTGCCACGTGTCGGTGGAACTCGCAAACAGTACAAAAAAACTTTAACAATCGATCCTTCTTCTGCATCTTTTGTTACCGTTTCTTGGGTTTGGTGTGGGGCCCACTCACAATTTTTGTGTAAAAACTCCTCTAGAAACTAGGGATAAAGATGGCCTAAGAACATGTCCATTTAGGAGTTCTTAGGGATGAGTTTTTAGCGGAAGTTAAGAACCGATTTTTAACTTTAACAAATAAAAAATTAAGAACCAGTTATTAAATAAGAGATTTAAGAACTGATTCTTAAATCTAGTATCATTCATCTTTTTCTTTCACCTTTTTCCCTAATAAAAAAAACAGAAGCTAACAAGATCTACAGATACATTATACAACGTAAGATACAATCACGAAACTCTTCAGCGGATCATGCCTGGTACAACTATGGGAGGAGTTACTTTCTCACGGCTCCATTTCTCTACATTCGAAAGCCAACCTGAAACAATCACAAGAAAACAAATTTTGTGATTTCCTGTACACCAAGCTAAATACTTTTGGTTTCTAAAGCCATTAAGATTATACATACTGATGGAGGGATCGGCGCCACGGTTCTTGAGCTCTCTAGATTCTTGGCAGATAGCACAAGAAGTGCAAAATAGATGGACCCAAAAGTCACTGCATGGTTCCTCAGGCAATGCGAAATGTTCCCTAAGCCTTGACCTGCTTGGGAACGCGTAAAGCCAGCAACAACCCACAAACCCTAACGCTAGATGAATCAAACCTGCGTTCATGCAAGCTACATTTCAAGAAAATCAATTCAGGTTTTAGAATTTTTCTTACAAATATCAAATGTTTAATATGTAGATTACGTGTTGCTTACGTATGGTTCCTCTGTTTACAATCTCGGTGTTCTGAGCGAAGGAGACGCATGGCATTATAGCTGTCTGAACACCTTTTCAAGAATTCCATTTTGGGACAAGAAAGAAAGATTAATCAAACAAGAAGAGATTAATGTTTTTTTTTTGAAAAGAGAAAATATGATTAAGAAGGGAACGTACAAATGTGACCATCTTGGTGACAATCACAGAGACCGGTGGTCCATAGTCCCTGAGGAAGTTCTCTACCGTACGGTTGATCCCGGAACGACTCTCCTTCTGCCTTGAACACCGGCCCATCCTCGTACATTTTGCGATAAATTTTCAGTAATTAATAATAATTCTCAAATCAATTGTACTAACAAATAATAATTTATCACTTTCGTTTGATTTTCTCTAACGGGTCAGATGGATAGGTTTTACAAGTTTTTTAAAGAACTTGAAAAACTAAATTTTGTTTTTTCCGGTGAGAAAAACTAGAAAACGAACGGGGGGAAATAATTTAAATATATACTTCTTTTGCAATTGGAGCTGGACATAGGCACCAAAACGCTTCAACAAAAGAGATAAACGTCAAAGTTTTGTTGGTGGAGAACTTATAGACGATAATATCAAAAGGGATAATAACGTTTTTTATCTAATCAATAAAAGTACCAATTTATATATATTTTTTAAAAAGGAAAGCTTCCAAATGACGATTTTTAATCTATATATAGAAATACTGCAGTGTAATATGAAACTAGTTAATTTTTCGTTATTCATACAAAATTAATTTTTCGTTATCATACAAAATAGGTTAGATAAATTTATCCACATTATTATATGCAATCTATAATTTGGTAGAAGTTATTTATTAGTTGACTGCAAAGACGCTAACTTATAAGATTTGTTTAATACATTAATTAAATTTCGTCAATATTTTAAACCAATATTTTTAGATTTTTCTTCTTCTTTCAATTGTCTCATAAAAACAATAAAGATTAAATAATTCGTTACCGGTTTATTGAAGAACTTTATCCTGTTAAACTAAATTTGCTGAACAATTTCCTCATTTGCAACTTAAATATATAAATATATCTCTTAAAAAGATATAAATATATCTCATGTAGTATAAATTACAACATTTGATGTATTGACGACATGCAAAGCTTTCGTTTCTTTCCTCTCTGTTCTCTCTCTATTCATCTTTCACAGAGATGAGATCGAGAAGAAGCTTTCACCGGTGTTGACCGGATTCTGACTCTTGTTCTATCGGGCTCTCGTCTTTGGGAAGTCATGGCTTCTTAAGCAGGCTTCGCCGGCTTTTGTCTCTGGGGGACGATGGCTTCTTTAGCATCGATCTCGTCGGCTTTCTTCCAGGTTTGTCCCGAATCCGTTTGATCTGTGTCTCTGATCTTTCTCTGTTCACTGCCTCTCGATTGATTTTTCTAATGTTTCTTCCCCAATTGTTTATTGGTTTTTACATCTTCAAGCTTACTCATATCATTAAAAATGTCTGTTTGAATTTGCAAGAAAGTGAGAGAGTTTCAATCGATTGTAGGCGGTTGATCTTTTCTCCGATTCGTAGATTCGTCAGTCTGTCTTCTCGGTTCGAGCTTCGGGTAAGCCACTTTGGATGAACGGGTTTCCGTTGTTTCAATTTCGCTGTCAGTGGAGCTCCGTCGCAACCGTATCTGATTCCGGTGGAAGCAGGTGGTGCACGCTCTGACATGTGTTCACTGATCGCTGGGTGATCGGACACTTAGTGGCGACGTGTCGTCCTTTTCTTTAACATGTTCTCTCTATATAGGCTTACGGCCCATAGTTTGGTATACTGTATCTTGACCCGTGTGTTAGGGCTTTTAGTTATGGCCATTTCTTTTGGCCCTTTCATTTGTAATCATGTTGGGCTTTGCTCTGTTGAGCTTAGTCCATTTAATAAAATTTCAGTGAAAAAAGAAAAAAAATTACAATATTTAATACCCAGCCTATTTTCAAGTTTTGAATTATATTTTAGAAGAAAGTGGCAAAAACTGAAATAGTCAACGTTTGTGTCTTAGAGCATGTTTATTGCTGGCTCTTAACATGAGCTTTTAGGCTAATTAGGATTAAAAAAGAGAAAAAAGCATTAACTCAAGATGCGTCTCTTAATTAAGCAAGTCAATGGACGTTTCTTAGAGACAACTGTCATAAAATAATTGGATAGAGGAGAGGCGTCGCTTTCTGTGTTCTTCTTTTCTCTCTTTCTCTCGGTTTGTCTCCTGCAAACACAATTGAGGAGCAGGAAGATGAATAGATTCTCACTGAGTTATCATCACTAGGAGATGAGAGAAGAGGAGAAACTCGCCGGCCGTCGCTCGTGCAATGTGGATTCTCGTCGAAGAAGAAGCTTTGATCGATCGGTTTCGATCACGAGACAAGGATTGCTTGAGGTTGATGAGTTGAAAGCTATCTCCAACACAAAGGTATCAAATTGGTTTTCTATTAAACTTGAATCTTCCATTGATCTCTTATTGTGTATGTGTGTGTGTCTCTGTAGATCAAAATCTCTCTCTTTTATACTTGATGATCACAAGTTTAACATGTGACACAAACTTATTGTGCACATAAGCTCCACGGTATGCCTGCCTCTATTGCAACTTAAAAAAGAAAAACTAGAGTTTCTGTTTGTTTCAAGAACATATCTCCATTGTTGCAGGTAAAGGCGAATTACTAGATGATCTAACAAGCTGGGATGAACAAACTAGAGTTTCTGTGTGTTTGTCAACCAAGAGGTAAGAGTTTGCTTTCAATCACTAGCTGTTCAATACAACAAGGAGAAAAGGAACATTCACAGACGCACACACATGCACAAGTGTTTTTTTTAAGAACCCCTAATGGAGTTTTATCATTGGAGCAAAGAAACAAAAATACTTTAACAAGATCTCTTAACAAAAAGATAGTAATTAAATATTACATAAGAGACACAATAGGGTCTCTCCTATTGATCATGCTCTTAGAAATTGATTATGCCGGTTTCCGAAAAGTCATAGGTAATGACAATTGTGATTTGTATGAACAAAAACAGCAGCAAAAAGGAGAAAAGAAGAAAAATTGAGGTGCCTATCAAAACCAACCATAAACTAGGGGTTTTAGTTATTATTCCCTCAGAATTTTAAGAAATAAATTTGTTTCATTTTAAGTGATGTTTTTAAATAAATTTATATTTTTAACTATTTATATTATGCAGTATAAATTTGTAATTCCTTAATCGATGTGCAAAAACCTTAAAAACTATTTATTTTGATACATAGGGAGTAATATTTTGGGAAGTTTCACCATAATATCTCAATACCGAAACTCATATTAAACCTAAAACATACACCTGCTTTGAACATTATAGTATTTAAGATACTAAACATATAAAAGCCAGCATTGAAAAGAAATATAAAAGGTTATACAAACACAACTAGTTTAAATGGGATCATAGTGGTGGACGAAAAAGTCGATGTGGCACAGCATCTCATCAGTTGTGGTCTGAGCAAGCTGAGACTTACCAAGAACGTGAAACGCGTGACCAACGCCTTTATACACCACGCGCTTGATCACTTCCTCATTACCATCACACATCTCCATCTCTCTATCCATCAGCACATCCATCTCCGCCACGCACACCAGCGTCCTCACCACAACCTTCTTCACCGGTTTACAATACGGATGCTCCCTGTTCGCGCCACGTGGCAAAGCCAGCTTCCACCATGCGTCGGACGCAGCCAGTGTAAGTATCGAGCTCTTTGTATTGTTCTCCACGCTCCTCTCACTCTCCGTACGCGCCTCCCCTCCGAAGAAAGGCTGAATCAGGATGGTTCCTTCTATCCTCAACGGCTTTAGATCATCCTTAGCTGTTACTAATCTTGAAGCGACGTGGTGAGCTATGTTTCCTCCGGCGCTGTCGCCGACCAAGAATATTCTGCTCAAGTCACATAGCTTGGCCCACAAGCTATTGCTTCTTCTTTTCTTGAGCCAATGAATGACGTTGACGCCATCTTCGTAAGCTGCAGGGAGAGGGTTCTCAGGGGCTAAACGGTAATTTACAGACATGACCATGCAACGTGAGCTAGCGGACAATCTGGCTAAGAACTCGTGGTAACACGACCAAGAAGCTGAGCCGACACAGAAACCTCCACCGTGGAAGTAGACAAGCAGAGGAAGGTTAGAGTTGGTATCTATCGGGATATAGAGACGTGCCCATACGTTGGTCAACTTGTCTATGTAAACATCGGAGCAAGCCACGCCGAGCTCCAGGGGTACTGAGGGACCCACACACGGGACGAGTTGAGATCGTTCCACGTGGCCGTCTTTGTAAACTCTAATAAGGCCTTCCACTTCGTCTACCACCGGTCCGTGGATGTTGGTGTTATTAGAGTTAATGGTCATCACATGGATCAATGTGGTTGCTCCCATTTTCTCTGATTTCAGGTGTTTTGTGCAGATTCGTGACACAAAGAGAGCTTTTAATTTATAGATAGTTGAGCGTTCCAAAAAAAATAAAAATTTAATAGATAGTTGTAAGAGAGAGATGGAACTTTTAATAGTCTTGGAGATTGATAGTGTTTGGGGGGGTTTCTTACATAAGAGGAGGATATATAGTGGAGGGTGATGGAGACGGGTAAAAACATATTTAATAAGAATCTTTTAGGGAGGATATTTTACAGAGACGGTCTTAATTTTTAATTAAAAAAGTTAAGAAACCGTCTTTTAAATAAACATGTTCTAAGGTTGAAAATATTTCCACTTTACTTTTCTTCATCAAAATAAAACAATTGAAAACGAACTAAATTGTGTACTCTCTTTATTATTTATTATGGTAGCTTTAAAATATGATTCTCTTTCTCTTTCTCTTTGTAGATACTGAAGTTAATGTCTAGGACCAGATATACCATGTGATATTCTTGAATAAAATTTACAATAACTTGACGATTGGAGGAATTGATCTTCTATAAGAACAAGTTGCACCTAAATAGAAATTGGATTATCCCTGCCTTTTGTTTATAAATTAAATTCAAAATCGTCACTGCTGATACAACTGAAACGTGTGAATAGACTTAAAAGGTCGTCCTTATCCAATGGGTGTGGGATGGCAATGTTCAACGTGACTATTTCTTTGTAAGGTAGTCGATGGACTATAGTGGTATGTACTTTTCTTCAAAATTTCCAATTGACAAATTGTAACTTCCCGAATTGTATATATAGAAAGATTTAAGAGAATTGATTTAACTATTTATGTCATCAAAGTTGACTTACTTCTTTTGTCACACACCCGTTTAGAACTCTACAGTTAAGCGTGCTTGAGCTGAAGTAGTGGAAGTATGGGTGATATATCGGGAAGTGATTCGTGATCGTGCGAGTGAAGCCAAAGCACGAGTAAAGATCAGACGGTGATTGCAGGATCAATAAATAATGATTTCGGGCCTTGGAAAATTAATAGACCGACCGTCAGATGGGATGGGGCCCACAGGCCGAGAAAAGGCATGGATGGTCCATTGGCCGTGGGAGATCAGAGCATTACAAGTGGTATCAGAGCTGGTTAGCCATCTCGGTTCTGACCTGAGAGGCGTCTTGTGACTTGTTGTGGGGCGCAACGAGGACGTTGTGTTCTTTGAGAGAGGGTGAATTATAACATCCTGAGTTGTGATATATAGAAAGACTTAAGAGAATTGATTTGACTACCTATGTCACCAAAGTTGGCTTACTTCTTCTGTCATACATCCGTTTAGAACTCTAGAGTTAAGCGTGCTTGAGCTAGAGTAGTGGAAGGATGGGTGAGCTATCGGAAAGTGATTCGCGATACCGTGCGAGTGAGGCCAAAACATGGGAAAATGCCAGGTGATGATTACAAGATCAGTAAACAATGATTTTGGACCTTGGAAAATTAACAGACCGACCGCCATATTGGATGAAACCTATGAATCAAAAAAGAGGGTATGGATGGCTAATTAGCCATGGCCGGTCGGGGTATTACACAAATGTGTTGTAATTTCTATATAATAATTGGAAATATGAAAGGTGGGCACGTGGGCATCAAATACTGTTATGGTGGGGGATAGTCTTCCATATTTCAACGGCATAGAGTCAGAAGAAGTATGGGACTGGTTGAATGGTTTTGTCAAAATGCACTTAAAAAGATACAATGCCCACTTTTGTTCTTCATTGTTCATGCACCAATCTTTCCATTTAATAATTTTTATTTTTCATGTACATGAGGAAACATTTCAACATGGTGTGTATCAGTGTATATTAGGATCACTATGCGTATATTAGTAATCATTTATTAATATTGGGGCAAAACTCTCATGCTGAAACTAGTGGTATAGAGATTAACAACATGATAGTTTATTCCATAATCCTTTCACACTATGATCTTCAATTGTTCCAACAGTATTAGTTTCCAATGTTACAATTCTACCATACTTTTTTTGTCAACCAAAAAACTCTGACTGGTTAATGCAATTAGATATCCATACACCAAATTTAACAAACCATGTTGCATTGATAGAGAGAAGAGATGGTTAGATCGTTGAAGAAAAAAGAGAAACAAAGAACGAAAGAGGAAGAGTAAAAAAGTGAAAGATCGTGGAAGAAAAAATACTATGCAAAATTTATGGTAGAATTCATGTAGATTTAAAAAAGATATTAACTAAAATATATAAATTTTTATATTTTCCTGATTTGGCTATAATATGTATCATACATAGAGTAGAACACTACATAGTGGTTAAGAAATATATTATTTCCGCATACGTAACATTAGGTAATAGCTAGAACAGGCTATGACGCATAAACAAAAAAAGAGTAAAATGTAGAGTTAATTCTGGAAGTTGTAATCGAGCTTAAGGTAGACTAACAATATCTTGTCAGAATAAAACCGAACTAATATTGGAAATGTAGAATATATAAGAAAGTGTTTGTTTGCGTTATATACTAAAGATAGATCAATGTATAATACTTAATATTCGATTTCTAAACTAAGTAGATGGCTAGAATGAATATTTTATACTCAGCTAGGACATATAAAAAATATGATTTCACTGTTTTTTTTAAAAATTAAACCTACAAATAGTTATATTTATGTTTCTAATAGTTTTCGTATTTTTAAAATTTTATCTTACTATTTTTTCTATAACAGAAAGGTAAAACATGTTCAAAATGAGCTAAAAAATCAGAAGTCTTATTGGGATAAACCCAATATCAAAAATGTCTCATTTTCTAATTCTCTTTTAATTTAATATGCATGAAGTTGTTCTTGCTGTAACAATAACCAAATTTGGTATAAAAACAATGTAACTAATTTTTATGAAGTTGTTCTTGCTGTAACAATAACCAAATTTGGTATAAAAACAATGTAACTAATTTTTATTTGTTAAAAGTAATTTGAAAAGTTGATTGAAGTATGGATCGTGAAAGTTGACTGGTGATGTTTGTGTTAACCAATCAAAGAATGGGCAAGTAGGACGGAGCTTAAGTGGGATATATAATGTATACTATATAGTAAGACGTTGATCTTGTTGACAAAAGTGGGACAAAACCCATTTTCATGTGTTGGGAATTTTGATTTTTTGGCACGTATAAAGCAGGTCTCACATCACAATTATAATATAGACTTTAGTTCCGGTCTTCTTCATATACACACCCACACTACCCAATTGCGAAATTTTAAACCACATTTGAGCATTTCTATCCACAGTTTTATCAGTATTTCACAAACTTCACAAAAATGAAGAAAGAAGTTAAAAGATGTTTTCAGTTGAGAATTCTCCTTAACTTTTGAGAATCCAAGATCACACTTGTCTTGAACTAGTGATTCAACCACCTAAAAGTAAAAGTAATTATAACTGAAATTTATATATTTTTTTTTTATTTTGAGAAACTGAATCAGTTTCTGAAAAATGAGAATCCTCTAACATAATGGTATGGTTGAGAACGAAACTTAACTTTATTAATCTACACTTTAGTAACCAGATACTTTTAAATAAAATCAGAAAAATTAGCACAATTATTTCAAACTCAAAGTTCATTGGATCGATTAGTTTCTTTCTTACATGAAGTTGCATATTGTAATTTTTTAAAAAGAAATAAGGACATTTAAATTAAAAAATTGTGAACTTTTGTTTTTTAAAAAATTAAGATTTTTTATTTATTGAAGTACATATATTTTAATAATAAATCTTCAATCTAACTACTAGTTATTTTGAATTGAAGTTATGTTTGAAATTAAGGTTATGATCTAAATATAAATTTTAGAAAATAATATTTTAAATTTAAATTTTTTTAAAATATTAATATCGTCAACTTTTAGATACTACCTTTATCATTTTTTAAAAAACTTTATATTCACATGTATGCATTTTTATAAATTTGATTACTTGCTTGTTTTATATAAAGACATTAAAATGATATAAACTAATTATTAATAGCTTTAATTAATTAACCAACAATCGTTCTACTTAGATACATTATCATGATTAAGTGTGAATAAATTTTACAACATGGAAACTTTATTAATCATTTTTTACACTGATTAATAGATTTCAGTAAAAATTTAAACATTTAACTATTTACAATTCTTTGATTTTATTAATAGTATCTTAACTTTGTATTTGTTAATACCTACTCATAATTAATTATGACAAAATGTATTTATTTAAAAGTCCATATTATCTATTCTGAAATGATATGAAATTCTTTCTATATTTGTAGTTATATGTATTAGTTTATTTATTTTTACTAGTGTCATTTATGATCTAATTTACTAATAATATATAACTTATTATTATGTTTTAAAAAACTTATCAAAAATACGAATACACAAATGAAATTGATCATGTTACAATTAGTTTGATGTTATGTCATATATTCAAAAATCATGTCATTTTTGTTTTGTGAAAATCAATATGGTGATAACCCATCTTAAGAAAATCATTTCACAGTCTAGGAGATTTATTGAAAAGATGTTACAGTATCATAGTACATTTTAGAAAAGGGAAAAAGAAGAAAAATTCCCATATTGGCTCCTCTAATCTTTTTGGAGATTCCTTGGAAAAGAATAATGGGGAACCTACACCACATGGACACACGGGCAGAGAATATTAATTAAACCGCATGTATTATGACACTGTAACATCCTCTTGTGAACCACAATCATCTACCATGTATCATATTGGAGACTATATTGGAGACTATATTCTCAGAAACACACAAGGCGTTTTGGCAGCAATCACAACGGTTGCAGAACCAAGTTCTTATAAGCATGCCATTTTTCATAAGATATGGCGCAAGGCTATGTCAACTGAAATCAGTGATTTACAAAGGAATTTTACATGGAGAACGGAACATCTTTATCCTGGAAAAAGGGAAATTGGCAACAAGTGGGTTAATAAAGTCAAATACCGATCAGATGGGACCATTGAGCGCTATAAGGCAAGACTAGCTGCCTTGGAAAATTGTCAAGAAGAAGGAGTTGATTACGATGAATCGTTTGAGCCAGTTGCAAAAATGATAACCATTTGAATTTTACTTGAGGTTGCAGCTTTGACAATTGGCATGTACATCAAATGGATGTACATAATGCCTTCTTACATCAAGATTATATATGAATCTGTCTCAAGGATTTCAATTTGACAACCCCAACAAAGTATGATGCTTGCGTAAGTCACTCTATAGCTTAAAGCAAGCTCCGAGATGTTGGTTCCAGAAACTCTCAACCGCTTTGCAGACCTATGGTTTCATCCAGTCTAGCAAGACCACCGGTTATTATGTTACATAAAAAATGGTATTGCACTTCATGTTATATGTTCTAGTGTATGTTGATGACTTCATTATTTCAGGAAACTGTCTTGAGTCACTAGCGACGTTGAAATCATATGTATTAACATGTTTTCACATGAAAGATCTTGGTACTCTCAAGTATTTTTGGGGGATTGAAGTTGCCTGGAACGCGCAAGGATTTTATCTTTCACAAAGGAAGTACGTCCTAGATATTCTCACTGAAACCGGACTCTACGGAGAAAAACCTGCTCCATTTCCTATGGAACAGAATCACCAGATGTCTCTCTCTCGCTCTCCTCTAATTCAAGATCCAAAGCAATATCGACGTCTGTTTGGGAGGCTCATCTATTTATCAGTGACCAGACCGGAGTTATCTTAGTCTGTACACACTTTGCTCAGTCTATGCAAGCACCACATCAAGACCATTGGGATGCAAACCTGTGTGTATTACGATATCAGAAATCTAATCCGGGACAAGGAATTCTTCTTACCAAAACCGGCACACTTCAGCTACATGGCTGGTGTGACTCTGACTGGTTTGCCTGTCCACAGCTCTCTCACATGATATTTTGTTCAGCTTGGAGACTCGCCAATCTCATGGAAGACGGAAAACAAGACACTGTCAGTCTCTCTTCTGCAGAACCTGATACAGAGCAATGACTCACTTGGAAAAGAACTATACTTCATCAAACAGATTCTCTATGATCTCGGTGTATCTCATACACAACCAATGAAGGTGTACTCGGACAGTAAGTCATCCATTGTACTCTCAGTGAATCCCGTAAAACATCAGCATACAGAACATATTGAGAACGACTGCCATTTCATTCGCGATGCAACCACTGTAGGAAAGATCACACCATCTCATGTTTCCTCCCCACATCAAATCACGGACGTTTTTACCAAAGCTTTGGGAAAGAAGGAATTTCACATGTTTCTTAGCAAGTTAGGCATTTACGATGTACATGCTCCAACTTGAGGGAAGATGTTAGAGATATTCTGTATATCTATTGTAATCTCTGTACTTTACGAAAGTAGGTTAGCGCTCGTATGTAAATATGTAGTTGCTGTTCTCTATATTTAATAGACAAGCAATTCTTTAAACCTATTATGGCTCCTCTCTTGACTTGTCAAATTGTTGTTAAATTTACAGATATAACCCAATCTAATTAATTCAACATAGACAATGGATGTTAAAGCGATGGAGAAACCGCAGAGGCAGATGCAGCCACTCGTGCCTGACGCTCCATGTTCCCATGCCACCCAATGGAGAAATCGAAGGCGCGTTTGTGTTATAGTTGCCTATAATCTTGACCAAGAGAGCACGGCTCACAGCAAAAGTGGACGCAAACAATCACAACATGGTCTCTGCTTGAGATTGTATTGGGCTCTAAGTTTGGTTCAATGAAAACAAGAGTAGAGACTGGTCCCTCTAAATCCAGTAAACATCAATAAGACCATGTACATTGCTCTGCTCACACCACAAGATGTTGGTCCTCTGTCTACAATCTCTATGATGCGTCCAAAGGCAACACATGGACACCAACACGTCAAGTGAGTTTATGTCCATCCAACATTCGCATAGATCAGTCCACCAACCCTTGGCTCTATCATGGCTTTGGTCTTGTGGATTGTTGGACGAATGGTTCATTGTTTGTGAAACTGTTGAAAAACAATGTTTATTTTCTTATGATTTTATATATATGGAAATGTATACCAGTGTGACAGTCTTATATAGATTAACCGGTAGAAACATAATGGACTACATAAGGACACTATGTTAGACTACATACAATGATTATCAATATTTAACACTTTTTTTTATACTTTATTCGCATTCCATGTTATGTTATCTTTCTTTCACCTATTAATTTAATATATATTTAACTTTTTTACATACAATATTTTTGTTAACTCAAATCATACTCTACCACTTTTATTTCATATTTTTATCATTTATACTTACATTTATTGACAATAAAAATAAAATTATTTACATAAAAACAAATAAAAATTGAATAATATTCTGGGGTCTTATTTTGGAATTTAATTAATAAAATCAAAAATCAAAATTGTTAAACAAATAAAATTCCAAAATACTTCAAATACAAAACAAAACAATAATAATAAGCACACAACATAACTAATAACACATACATAACTTAGATAGCATATTATATTCAAGTGAAAACAATAAAACTTTTAGAATGACATATAAAAAAAAAAAATTTCTTCAGTCATGAAATATTACGATTTTTTCCATATAGTTTGACTAAATCATAGATCAACTGTCAAAACGCCAAGTTAAATTTTGTTTTTGTTTATCATTATACTTTGATTATCAATGGTTATGTGAACTTTAAAAAAAATATGATTGGTTATTTAAGATTATGCGAGGCTTGTGACTAGATCTTAGACCATACATAAAATATATATTTACAAATTTAAATTGAAAAAGCAAAATAAATATAAAAACAAAATTAAATGAATTTTGGCTAAAGTAAAACAAAAAACAATTGTGACCTCAATAATAGATATATACAAATTAATATATTTTAAAATAAATAACCGAATCGATCTAAATTCTAGTACCTAAAATAACATGTATAACTAATCAATCTATGATCATGTGAATAACTTTACTTTTCTTTGTTAACATGTGTATACTATAACAATGTCCATGCAAACATCAAAAAACGTCAAACATCACCTACAAGGGTTGCCAATGGAATTCACAACAGTTTCACCATTGACTTCCTTCTCTTTTAAATCTCCAAAGTACTAGGGTTTTCCTTTTAGATCTTGGTCCTCTCTCCACCGCCGAGCGTCTTTGGTGGTGTGAGAGACACTCCTCCATAATTTTGTCTCATACTGTCTTTTATCTGTGGAAAAGAGATTCAGCCGTTGTATAGCGATGGCCTTTCTGGGATCTCAATATGTTGGTGGTGCAGCTTTGGGGTGAGGAGTTGTGGTGGATCTAGGTGGCTTTGAGGGCGAGCCATGGGATCTTCCTTTTCTTCTTCACTTTGTTGCTTCTAGTGGTTGTTTTGCGGTGGTTTAAGCTTTGTTCGGAGGAGTTGCGGTGGGCCTGAAGTCGCGGGTTTGGCGTGATGGTGAGTGGGCTCATGGTGTGAGGTCTGTTGGATGTCTCCTTTGAGATGAAAGTTTGCTAGGGGACGACGGATTGAAGATACTCGGAGTTATCCTGGTGGGTAGCCTCCTCTGTGGGTATTTTCCCTCTTTTCCATTGCTTTTTCTCTTGTGGAGTAAAGTGAAACCCTCTTTTTCTTGATGTCGTGGTTCTGATTCAGATCTCTCCGTCGGTAGTCTCTACCTTTCGGTTGGTGGTCTCTGTGCCGGTGGTGGAGGTCATCTTCCACTCCGGTCCCAATCAGAAGTTGAATGCTCGAGTCGATTCTCTCCTCTGCTCTTCTCGCCTCAGGTGTCTGGCATCTGTCACTAGAGTGCTTCTTACGGTTTCATTCCTTCACGGCAGCTCTGTTTTGCTGTATAGGGTGGTTTGATGTCTGAGAGTTTGTCGGGTTTCATCTCTAGTTGGGTATGATTTAGATTTTGGCTTGGATCGTTTCTATTTACGGTTGAGACTTTAAACGAAGCCCATTTTTGGATCAATGGTTAAGGTGATTATTGTAAAACAAAAAAAAAAAAACTCAACAATTTTTTTAATATAAAGTTTTGTTTTGAAAGAAAAAGCTTCAAAATCGAGTTTTATAGCAAACATCACTTATTAGCCCAGTGTCTTCACTCGCCGGCTCTTCCAAGCAGTACTTTGTTTAAAATAAATAAATACAATGCTCAATTTTTGAGTGGGAAAATTCCTATAAATACACAAACTAATTTTTATTTGCTAATAAAATACACGAACTATTTTAAATTTCTGTTTAGTATACGAACTAATTTTTATTACCTATTAAATACACAAATTTTTGAAATTCATAGATTGTACACATTGTTTTAGACGATATTAATTATATTTAACGGAAGTGATGACGGTGTTACTATTTAATTAAACACATGTTTAAATTGTGAAAAGAAATTTCCTTAAAAATACACGAACTAATTTTTATTTGCTAATAAAATACATGAACTATTTTGGATTCTCGTTTAGTACACGAACTATTTTTTGTTTTCCATTTAATATACAAATTTATAAAATTTGCAGATCTTACGACGTCAACTATGTTTAACAGAAGATAATATTAAGTTTTATTTAAAGATGTCGTTAAACTGTGAAAAACACTCTCACCCTCAGCCAAAACTTCTAAATTGATTGAACCTTAATTTAAGTTAGTTTCAATTCAACACCCTAATTTGTTCCAACCTCTTTTATTCTCCAAACTATGTTCTGTTTCTTCTTCTTCGCTTTGATTTTCTTTTATATCGCTTCGAAGTGGAGTCGATCTCCATGTCGTGAAAAGGACAAAGAAAACTAGGTAACGTTAAACGAATTTTTGATTTTTGAATTAGTTTAGTGTTATGCATTTATGATTCTTATCACTCGCTTTGATTGCAGCAATAATAATTCAATCAAAGTTAATTTACATTATGGAAGCGTAATGGAGAAGAAAGCTAACAACATAATCTATTAGGAAGATTTTAAGGAATTTTTCCTTCGCAGTTTAATATAATCTATCAGGAGGATTTTAAGGATTTTTTTCTTGGCAGTTTAATATAATCTATCATGTTAAACATGTTGACATCGTCTGAATCGTGTTAAATATAGTTGACATCGTCTAAATTAATGTGTAAAATCTAAAAATTTCAAAAGTTTGTGTATTTAATGGGAAACAAAATTAGTTCGTGTATTAAACATGGATCCAAAATAGTTAATGTATTTATTAGAAAATAAAAATTAGTTTGTATATTTTTAAAGATTTTTCTTTTCACAATTTAAATATGTGTTTAATTAAATACTAACACCGCCGTTCCTTCCGTTAAACATAGTTAACACCGTCTAAAACAAAATGTAAAATCTACGAATTTCAAAAGTTTATGTATTTAATAGACAATGAAAATTAGTTCATGTATGAAACGGAGATCCAAAATAGTTTATGTATTTTATTAGTAAATAAAAATTAGTTCCTAATTTCCTTTTTGAGTTGTAGAGAAGAACATTTCTCTACTTTATCGGTTTAATAGTTGGAACGTACCAACTTAAACCATTCGATAACCAAACTCCTTTTTGTTGATATATAATTTTCACATTTCAATAAAGGATATCAAAAACATTCAGGTCTATATCCGATTTCAAAGCCTGGAACAGATCGGATATCCAGGTATTTTAAGATATTTGAATTCATATCCTTATTCGGCGAATCCATAATTTTACTATCCTTATCCGGATTCGGGGTTCTCGGATATTTGGGTGTTGAATATCCAGTGTCGGATATCTTCCTAAATTTTTAATATATGTCGGATATCCGGATCCGGATTATGATCCTTAAAATAAATAAAATAAATAAAACTAATATTAAAAATATATATATATATAAATATAAACAATAGTTTAAAAATAAAAGTAATATAGTGTTTTTAATTATTTATAAGTATATTATTACAAAACTTATACTTATGTAATATTATAAAAATAAAAATATAACAAATAAAATTAGTTTATATATATATTACTATTTTGAAAGAATTATCAATAAAAATTATGGATCCGGATATCCGGACTAAAAAATCAAGATATCCAGATCCGTATTTGGTTTTGACGGATCCAACATTTTACTATCCGGATTCGGTCTCTTCAGATATCCGAATTTTTGGATCGAATCCGGATCTCGGATAAAAATCTCAGATCTACTTGTAATTGCAATGTACTAAACACCAATTTTGATGTCCTTAAATGCTATGAAGAATATTTCTTATATGGTAAGACATATGGTGTTGCTATCAAGTGTACTTATTGTATAAGCAGTCGTAGACAAATCTTATCGGTGTTATACAGTTTTACACACGGCAGCTCTAAGCGCCTCTACTATCAGTTACCATGTAGTTGACAACGTTTTTTTTTATTCTTTTAGTTACCTACAAAAATTAAGAAAAAGACTCCCGACAAGTTTCTTGTGAAATCGGGCCAAAGAGGACAGAATATGTGGGTCATTACAACATATTAAGCCCATTACAAAACCTAGGTGATCCCAGATACGGATTCTCTCATTGCCCTTTTGGTATATCTTCATGTAATGCAAAATAATAGGCCTAGTCAACAAAGCCCATATAATGTCATATGGGTAGTCAACTACTTTGGAGTTCCACTGCTAGCCTGCAACCATATCTTCTTCCTTATCCATTCTCATAAAATCTACACTGCTCTCTGAAACAAGAAAAAAAATGATGTCATCAGTGGCACTCCACTCCTCTGCTTCCCTCTGCTCTTCTTTCATCCCTCAACATCCAAAACTCCCCATCACTGCTTCTCCATCGTTCCATAACCAAGCCACTAAACCCATTTCTCTAAACCGGAAGATCGTGGCTCTTGCAGCTCCAGAGACACTCACTTCTGAACCAGTCACCGGAACTGATGTTTCCGACACTCCACAACCAAAACAGGTAAACAACAACAACAGCACACTTTTTTTTTTTTTTTTTTTTTGGTGTTCTGTTTCAAACATATCTGAGTTGTTCTAGTGTTTAGGTAGTGAACCAACAAGAGGAGAAGGCAAGAGTGATTCTTAAGTTTGTGTGGATGGAAAAGAACATAGGATTAGGATTGGACCAGCATGTCCCTGGACATGGCACTATCCCACTTAGTCCTTACTTCTTCTGGCCAAGAAAAGATGCTTGGGAAGAGCTTAAGTCCACTCTTGAAGCTAAGCCATGGATCTCTCAGAAGAAGATGATCATTCTCCTTAATCAAGCCACTGACATCATCAATCTCTGGCAACAAAGTGGCGGCAACTTAACTTCCCAATAATCTCTTTTCCTTTGTCTATTGATATTTTGCTATTGCGAGTTATTTGTTACAATCATATCTAAACAGTATCTATCAAATCCAACATAAAATATTGAAAATGTTTTCAAGGGTTTATTGCAAAGAAGATGATAATAAATGCAAAAACTAAGCTAAGAGATATTGAGTTGTTGTTTCTTGGAAGAATGAAACATCCTACGCTTGAAGATGGAGAATTTGCAGAGAAGAGCTTCGCCATATGACTTGGAGACTCTCCGGTCACCAGAATATGTACATGTCAACGTCACTCTCTTCTCCAACACACTCACCAATATTGAATACTCCCTCCGTTTCAAATTAGATGTCGTTCTAGAGTAAAAATTTTGTTTCAAAATAAGTGTCGTTTTCGGTTTTCAATGCAAAATTTATTGATAATATTCTTTATTCTATTTTTCTATTGGTTGATATATGGTTAGGTGTATTGGTAATAGTGTTTTTTTTTGAAAATATGTAAAATTAAATGTTTCCTTAATCTGTGTGCATAAACCTAGAACGACAACTAATATGAAACGGAGGGAGTATGTTTCTGCTTCCCCAAAAAAAGAAGACAAGAAACAAACTGTTGTGAGATAAGAACTAGAAGTGGTCTTATCTGGAGAAGTAAACTTAGTTCTCACCTATCATCCTTGACATTATGTCGGCGATCTTCTCTTGGCAGTCACTACATCTGATGTCTGCTGATAAAACAATCTCCTGTATCTGATAACAGACAAGATCATAACTCAAAACAAAAACTACGAGTTGGATCATTCTAAGAGGTAAGTGTTTAAGAGAGTAGCTGCGAACAAGAGGCATGGATAAGGATGCGACAGTAGCTAGACTGCTTTCACTTGTTATTGAAAGCTTGCTTCTTGGTGATGATGCTCCAAGCTCATGCTCGACGATTTCAGACAGAGAAGCCATAACAGTGTTCGTCTCCTTGTAGAAGGAAATATATATAAAACAGGAAGCAAGAATCCTACATAAACCACCAAACAAAGGAGTTGTCGCTATCAGGAAAAGGATGAGCTAGCAAATCTTCTTAAGTGGATGATAGAAGAAGCCCATCTTTTCTTTTGCTTCACTCTGTGGAGAAAATCAAGTTTAAAGAGACAAGAGACATGCTAACACACAAGACAAGCATATACAACTATGCTTTGGATCCTTGACTTAATGCACATATTTTAAAGGTGAGAAAGTCAAGCTTCATTCATCAGCATAGTTTGAAAAAGATGCTTCACTCAGAAAAATGCAACCCCACCAAGAACATTCAAGTTGAGGATTTCTGACAATTAATATAGCTCTTTACCTTTCTTTCCTTATCCCACTTTGGTATATAGCCAATCATAGAAAAGCACAAAAGTGATATTAGGTACAAAGTTAAAAAAGAGTTTAAGATAAAAACATTCCCCTTTTCATCAAAACAAAGGGTTTATTACAGTCACTCTTACAGTCTTGCAGAGACTGTAAAATCTCAATGAGCTAAACACAAAACTGAATCAATGATCCGTTCTCATAATGGTCCCAGTTTCCACAAAGCATCAGTTGTAACCAGCTATAATTTACAACTTGCAGCCAAAGAGGATCCATTTCACATGTTGGTCCCGTTCGGATGCTGTACAAGACAAACTCTTATGGGGACATGGACAATGACATAATTAATTCTACCAATCATGTGTCCTGCAACTTCGAAGAAATTAAAACAAATGCTTCAAAATTCAAGAAACGCCTTGATCATCAAAATTTTCTTTAGTCAATTACCATATGAGCCTCAAAAATCAGCTCTAAAACCATTCACAGGTAAAGAAAGTATAATATTACATTGGACACTGAAGGTGAACTCAAGGTAAAAAAAAAAACAAGAGATGTTTTATTTGATGATACATATGTTACATGAAAAGAAAAATCCCACCACACCAGAAAGAAAACAAATCTTATCTCTATGCTAAAGATGATCAATTAAAAAAAACACTGTTTAGTGTCCTAAAAGCCTAGTGAGGTAATGCTATCACCTACTCTCTACTGCATCCAAAACTTGCTGCCTGTATTGAAAAGCTCTATGTCTACTTTTACACATACGTACACAAAACGAATTTGGATGCCATGACGAGCTAAACCTATAGAAATCGTGCGAGTCACAATAATCTAAAACCCAAAATCGCATTGAGCAGATGCCCATTAGGTAATATGTACCTCACAAGACGACACACACTCCAGTCCCCCAATCATCATCTTGACATCAACAGGCCAGCCAAGTGCTGCCCTACCGAAGAGCCAAATACAGAATCTCCCATGAACTTGCCATTTTCACAGCTCAATGATTTTTCGCATGAGAAACCATCAGTCAAGCTAGGATCATGCGGTCGGCAACTGACTATACGATTGCGCTTCCTTGGGCCAACAACTGAGGAGCTGAACAGAGAATCTCCCATGGAACTGCACTTCTCACAACCTAAGGATCTTTCACGTGATAAACCATCAGTCAAGCTAGGATCGTGCCGACAGCAACTGGTTCTTTTCCGCTTGTTCGATGCTGTCCACTTCAAGTCAGAAACTAAGACGTGTTTTAGTAGATCTGGAACTGGTAGCTTAGTAGACTGCTTACTGGTTGTGGCTACTGGAAGAGATATGGTTAGTCTAGCTTCTTCCTTTAATGACATAACGCTATCACCAACACCAACTTCACATAGCTCCTCCTCAGGTTTCACGACGACCTCTTTCTTCTTCATCATGGTTAGGACAGAACTCACGAGATCAGATCTTGATTTCATCTGAACCCACTCATCTGCCGACCATTCCAAAGATTGTCTGAGGTCACTACGATCGAAGGAAAACATTTTCTTTTCGCCTGAAAGAAAACAACAATAGTTAGACCTGCAATAAAAATTTTGCTATTGCACTTCCAAACAGAGGTATGTATTAATCCACCTGGTAGGTAAACTTCAAATTTCTCTTCTGAAACTTTCTCCACCACGATGCCTTCCCACCATCCATCACACCACCACACGTCCACAGGAATACCAACATCGACAGCCGACACATCACTTTCATTGCTAGGCTTCAGATTTGGACGCACTACTTTGCGTCCTGGGATTCTAAGACCCAGATGATCACTAGCAGCAACCCGAGACGTCAAAATCCACTCCTGTAACAAAGAAATGAAACGTGTTAATACAATGGGCAGTAGAAAACAAAACCAAAGCGCAGGCTTCCAGATGTGTACCTCTAGCTTTTTTGATTCATCATCTGCATCCATGATGTCTTGGTACTGGACCTTAACCTTATCCTTGTGTTTTTTCACTACCAATGCAATCAACCAACAACCTCTGATGCCACTATCTTGGGAAAGAACTTCGACAAGTGAACCCTTTTTAATGAGATGGGACAAACCATCTTCTGCATCTTTGCACATAGAAGCATCAGAAGCCTCCAAGTCAACGGAATCCAGGCCAGCTTTGCAGTCACCTTTGATGTCATCTGCAGAACGACTCGGTTTCCTTGATCTAATCCCAACAGAGCCAACCAGAGAAGCTCCTGTTGGTGGGTTAGTGCCAAGTGGCAGGACATCTTCACCTGACTTTAGAATGGAAACATTCAAGTATCTAAGCATTTCCTGTCTCCAGTAACCTTGTAATATTGTAATGTCATAAGGCTCTATGCCATCATCTCCATATAATTTCTGGCAGAAGAAAGGTACTCGCTGAATATGCATTGGCACCTTGAGAAGTTCCTCGTAATGCTGAGGACAGAGAACAAAAGCCAATCCATCTATGCACTCAATTTTGATATCTTGAAGACAATGAGAAAAGAAAATCTCTCTGTCATTAGCATCGTCGGTCAAAATAATACCAACTTCATCAGCTTTGTGAAACCACCGTACCACGACCATCTTGTTGCCTTTAGAATCCTCATAAAGGTCTTCCAAATATGCAATGAGTCTCTTATGTTGCTCCGCTAAAACATACACAAAATCATTCACCTGGGATGAGTTTGTGGAAAAGGATTAGTTTCATACATAGCAAATGGCACCAATTAAACTTCAATTAAAACATTAAAATGAACTCACCGAGACTCTGACACCATTCCGGGCGAAAGATGGATAATGCCTACGCCGTTTCTTGCAAGTCCAGGAAGAACCCATCCAAGAGAAGTTTATGGTCGGGTGAATAAGCTTCTCAGACTTAACATTCTGAAAAGAAACAAAAGAGAAACCGATAAACAATTCGTTTTCTAACAATAAAACCACTATACTTAAAGGATTGAAAAAAACTTAAAGAGTTAATTAAGCACAGCACCATAAAAGAGTCAATATTGAATCCTCCAGCCGCTTGTTCAGTCATAGTAGTGGCTGGTACATCTGCTACATGAGGTACCTCACCTAAGAAATCAAAAGAAAACCACAAACAAAAAGATCAGCAATACTTCAACAAAATGATATCTTTAGATACAAAAACTTGAAAGAAAAAACATCAGTTCGTGCAGACATGCTCAGTACCAAAAGGCGAGAGAGCTGATTTGTCTGCAGCAAAATTAATTCATTAACAGATTTAGCTGCAAAAGACGCAACGAAAGAAGGTAAGAAAAATATTTCCACTAAGATAAAACAAATAAGTACCTTAATGACCCTATACAAGACTTTGAATATAAAAACTCCTAGCAGACTATTATAAGAGCCTCAATGAAAACCTTAAAGAGTCATTATCTTCCTCATCTCCACGGACAAGACTTCTATCACATATCCGACAGAACAAAATATGTGAAGGCGATTAAGACCTATTTTGAGCTTCAAGATCTGAACTTTATTTCGTTTCAGGAGAAACCCAATGAAAATCAACAGAGGGGCACATAAATAGGAAAATCACCGGAAACAATGGAATCGAGCCAATCCGTGACATCTTCTAAAGAGGTAAGCTTCTTCAAAACGGAGCGATTCCTTTTCAAGGCGTATCTAAAGGACATGCGTTTAGATGAAGAGCTCTTCAACCTCCCAACAACAGCCAGATCTGCACATCCATCTTTCCTCTCTAGGTAATAATGAACCTCCATCTTCCCTTTCGCGTTCTTCACATGCAACTCGTTCCACCCGTAATACGACGGCGTTTCAGACGACCACGCCATAGCTGCCCACTCTTATCCCCAAATCGTCCTCTCTCTCTCTCTCTCGGAAGAAGAAGAAGAAGGCGGAATTTGAATTGATAAAAAAAAAGGTAGGGTTTCGATTTGGGGATAAGATTAAGGGTAGTGATTGGCTCCACGTTGAGTGTAGATTGTTAATTACGAGAGTGCCCTTGAGAGGGGTTTTCTTACAGCTTTCTCTTTCATCTGTCACGATAAGGAGGCCCGTTTCGATTTTTTTTTTATAACGGTAAAGGACAAAAGACATGTTGTGTGAGATGAAGCGCGTGATTTCGGATTGTTGTATTAAAAAAATAATAAGGGAAGAAGACTCACTCTTTCTAGTTGACAGCTGTTTACACGTCGTTTTGAATTATTTTTAAAAATATTTAAATATCTATTTACATTTATTTTGATTTTGATTTTTATTGTTTTAATTTAAATATAATTTTTTTTTTAAATAACATAATAGAAGCGGATTTTTTTCCTCGCTCTCGATAGAGAACTTCTGATTTCTCTTTAAAAAATTTCACTAGTTATGCATTTCTAATGGATAGTTTGGACTTCCACAGCTACAAGCCATGTTTAGCGCATGAACGTTGCGGCAGCGATGATCATAAATATAAAAGGAATGGTGAAAAAAATTTGCTTCCATAAGTTGCAGCGATCAATTAAATGGTGAGAAAAAGAGAAACTAGAGGAATTTGTTGATCGCCGAATAAAACAACGTCATGCTCCATAACTAATTTGAGTCACCAGCGACATCTTTTGCTCATCCTCTGTTTTCACTAGTGTAATATTTCTACACTAATTTCTCCTTCTCCGTGTTATTTTCTTGTCGCAAGTAGCTACCGCAGCGTTTACATGCCAAACAGGGCTTACGTCGTTAATCCTATTTCCTCTTATGTATGTGTTTCTTAAGTTAAATCTAGGATTTTAGCTTAAGTTTTTGAATTTAATTCTCTAAATAGTAATATATATACCTTGATTCTAAGATCTAGAGTTGGTGGTTGTGCGTCTATAGTTGTGCTTATGTCATCGGAATGTTTGTGCCACTTGAGCGCTACGCCACTTGAGCACTTTTTATCAGATCTAAAGGTCACCTCTGATGGTTCATGGTTCTTCCTTTTTGTTTTTCACTGATGCTATTTGCCTATTTGATTTGTTGGTGGCTATTGTTCTTGTTTCTTGTTTTCTGATAGTGTTATAGCCAGTGTCGGTCTTGAAATTTTCAGGATTCAATACGAAATTACAAATTAAAACCCTTAAATAATTTATATAAATTTTAATCCACAAAACTCAAAGTTATAATAAAATTTACAATATGTCTTAAACTATTAAAATTTATCAGTTCTTAAAAATAACTCTTCTTTCATTTTTTTCCTCCAAAATCATCCATCAAATTTTTATAGTCAAAGTTTTTGATCATATCTTTTTATATAGTTTAGTTGTGTTTGAGTTTTATAGGATGTCTCATCATTTTTAGCTTTTCAGCAATATTATATACTCGTAGATTAACAACAAAACAAAAAAATATGCCCCAAACATTTTATATAAATCATGGGCCCCATGTATGCTTTTTAAAACCGGCTATGGTTATGGTTTTGGTTAAAGAGTTTTCTTCTTTGATTATGTTTGCAACATAAGAGATTTAGTGGTGATTTGTTCTGTCTCTTGCTCCCAAGTTAAGGATCTCCAGTTTATTATCAAGGAAAAGGAGCTTTGGCTCTCTAGCTCCGTGTTCCAGGTTTGATTGTTAAACATATGGTACAACGTTTACTTCTGATGTCCCTTTGTAGCTAAACTTGTGGCTCATGGTATGCTCCGGAGCAATAAAGTGAGTTGTGACTGAGGTTTCATGCCAATAATTTTGGCGTTGTAGACGTTTATCCTTCTTTCCCCTTCTCCCTTCGTTTGTTTATTTGCCTTTATGTATTGTCTTATTGGTGTATGTTTTGCCTTTATGGGTTATCAGACCTGTTAGTAGTTCTAGGCATCCGGTTCTCGGTTCGATTCCGTTTTGTTTTTTCCGGCTTTCGTTTTTTGGTTTTAGAAGTTTAGGTTCCGTTCGGATATTTAAAAAATTCAGTTCGGTTTTGATTCGGTTATTTTGGTTTTCCGTTTAGGTTCGGGTAACAAAGTTGGGAATCCACTTATTTCCAAAGTTTTCGGATCCCGTTCATTTCCGATTTTGTTATGATTTTTGGTTAATTTGGGTCAAAAGTAAAAAAAAAAACAAATCAAGTTTGTGGATTAGATATCAGATTTTTTGGGTTTCCAGATAAAAAATCAGATAATTCAGATAATTTTAAATATTTTGGATAAAAATATTCTTGTAGTTCGATATTTTGGTATTTTTACTTATAAATAACATTTTTAAATTATCTGATTATTGTAAAACTATATATAGTTAATATTTATAAATATATGTAAACTATATTAGAGAAATTTGGGTACTCATTCGGTTTATGTTCGGTTCTGATTTTTTTGGTTCTAAAGATATATGACTCACTAGTATAATTGACATGATCCAGATCCGAACCAAACCTCGTTTGTTCAATTCAGTTCGGTTGTTCGGTTTTGGATAAATATGCCCATGATTACCTGTTAGCTCTAGGTCTTTTCGTCTCTCCATATGTGGAGTTTTTGGCTACAAATATTTATGATCTTTTATCAATGTATTCCAAACAATATATTCTTTGTGATTTCTTTTGATTGAATTATAGTGTTAAAAAACTAACAGAAGATACAAAAACAACACTTTTTACATTGTTCTGGATTTATTACTCACAGTTAATGAATTTAATTTTCTGTATCGACCAATAATTACAGAAAATAATGGTTTATTATACTCATATTAGACACTAGCAAGTTCTTATTTTGTTCTGTATACAATCATGGAGTAAAATAATGTGTTTTAACAACAACTAGATGATGACCCGCCCGGTCGGGGGGGGGGGGTTATTCTTTTGCAAGTGCGGGGTTTTTTTTTTAATGTAACACAAAATTTGCTACAAAACTTGTGTAAAGAATTTGTTTTGTACATTATGAAGTTAAATTTGAAAATCAATTATTACAACATAGTTTATGAATTTAAATATATTTTGACGTCTACTATATTTTGTGTGCTATGATTCAAAACATTTTCTAATATATATTATATTTCAGTTTAGTTTGTTTAAACGAACAAAGTTATAAAACTAAAACTATACAATATTACTAACCTATGTAATATATAAAACTATGTTTATATTTATTTTAGAAACATAATCTGTCCCTAAAACATATAGTTGTCCAAAATATTCTGGCTAAGAAACACAACTTCACGAAGCCCATGACTAACTAATAGGAAAATAAAAGTAATCCTACATTAGTTAAAAAGACAACTAATTGATGTCACTCAGAAACCACTAAACATCTTTGTCGGTCACTCTCTCTCTCATATGTTCATCTTCCTTGATGTCTATAATCAACAAAGAAAAACAAACGATGCAAATCCAGAGTAAAACACAGATTTATGTTGATCAAAACTGTTGATTTTGATACTCGATCTATTAACTAAAGGTTAGACTATGAATCGTTTTTTTTTTTGTTAATAGAAAAGTTATTATTTTGTTACGATTTCAAATTTCAATAGATTAGGTTCTGTGATAGCTTGATATCTCTCTTTTGATGATAGATCTATTGTTTCTAAGAGTAGTTTAGCCATAACCTAGATAGATCATCGACATGCAATTTCAATATTTTTATCAAATTTTATAATTCTTTTCTTTATTAAAATTTCAGTTAAAGATTCCGCGTATGAACAACGATGAGGATGAAGATATCATCTACTCCAAGGATACAAAGATAAGTTTTTGAAATCAAAATTATAATTTTTATTTCTCTCTTCAACAATAGCTTCTTTGTCGGTACTTTTAAGTTTAATTTTTAAATTGTTGTTATTAAACCTTCAGTTAAAGATTCTCGGGTATGAACACGAATGAGGATCAAGATATCATCTGCTCCAAGGATACAAAAATAAGTTTTTGAAATCCGAATTATAAAATTTGTTTCTCTCTGGAACAATAGCTTCTTTATAGGTACTTTTAAATTCAATTTTTAAGTTGTTATATTGACGCAATCGTTTTAACCTTTGATTGCAGGTGTTTATATTTCACTGAGTTGAACCTATTAATAAGATATACTTGTGAGAAAATCAAATTTGATCAGCAATATCTTATTTATTCAAACGAAAAGGTTAGTAGTCCATATAATTGTAACATCTATGTTATAAATCATTCTAACATATAATGTTTTTATCAGGATCTTCTCTCGGTCAGGTTTACTCTCTAAAGTGTTATTAATCATGGATATCTATCTGATCTATGTTTTACAATTCAAGTTGATTCAATAGTAGCTTAAGCGAAGCTAATTTGGAACAAAATTTATAAAGTCTGTTTGTCATTAACTAATTGTATTAGAAGTCTGTTTGCTGTTGTTCAGTATGCAAAAAAAAAAAACAAGTTCTTATCTTAGTTCGAAAATACCACTTTAATAACACTAATAATGTGTTATCAGTGATGTTTTCCTCGCTTAGTTTTTGGTTCTAGAAACTCCTTATTTTCAATTATCTTGTATTTTTCCTACTTTTATGATGTGATATGTTTTAAACCAGGTTAAATAAAACTAAGTGTTAAGTCAAAGTTACTCTTTCATTTTTATTATATTTATAAATATTACAACTGATTTTACATTACATACCCAAGACTCAATAGACTCATGCATCAACTTATCTCTTTTTGGATAATTGCAACTCACCACTAACCGGACTATTGACTTCCTTGCTATGATGCACTTGAACTGGTTTATACGTGTAAATCTTGGCGCACCAAAGATAATACACGAAATTAATAGCTTGTAACAAAGTGATTAACCAGTAAAAATACTCAAGTCTCCCCTGGTTTAAATTGTTATCTGGCAACCAATTGCTCCCATCCGGTTTAGCGCTGAATTTATGAACCAAAGTCACAAGTAAAGAGCTAGCGTAGTTTCCGATCGAAATTGCCATCCAAAAAAGTGCCATCGCTGTGCTCCTCATACTCTCCGGTGCTTGGTCATAAAAAAACTCTAAATGTCCGATAGACATGAAAGCTTCAGCAATTCCGTGGAGGCTGTATTGAGGAATCAGCCACATAAATGAGATTGGAATCACTGTGTGTGGTTTATCCAAAAGTCCATGCTCTAGTGCGACTTGTTTTCTTTTGATCTCAACAAAACCGGCGACGAGGGTTGCAATGAATGAGATTACAAACCCAATTCCCATTCTGTGGAGGAACGTTATGCCTCGCTCAAGACCAGTGAACTTTCTAGCAATTTTTACAAAGATACGATCGTAGAAAACAATTGTGCAGAGCATCGCAACGGTTGTGAAGACAGACATTGAACCAGCTGGAATTTGGAATGATTTGGTTAGATGTCGATTCATAGTTTTGGCTTGTTGAAGAGAGAAGGTTCCTTGTTGAGCATATGCTGTGATCAGAATGATCCCAGAAGCTCCAATTGGACCCATCCGGATCACTGATTTGAGTTCTTCAACCCGGTGAACTGTACTTAATCTCCATGGATTAGGGATTTGACCCGGTTTTATATTGTCTTGCTCAGTCCTTATCGCCGCTTTGTCCAAGAAACTATAAATATAAGGAACATAAATGTTAAAATGCAGTGATTTGGATTAACTTTAGAATAATTATTGGAACGAGCATTGTTGTGAAATTTAATGTTTAAAGTTAAGCAAATTAAAAATATATATAATAGGAAATATTTTAGCATTTTTTGTTTCTTATAATTTCTTTTTATTATTATGGATTTAGAAATATTTTTATTTTTATCAGTAATCACCGTTTTAAAATAATATATACGCTAGGAGAATAGTAAGATTTTCTGGTTGCTAAAAGAAAACATATTTTCTGAGGAAAAACTGAAACTTTTTTCTACATAGAATATAATTATTTCGTATTGAATTATTCTTTCCGTTGTTAATAATGATTTTATTTATATTTTGTTATTTTGCTTAATTTTTTATTTCAAGTATTTCATGATCTTTGTTCTATAAGATCAATTTATTTAAGTTTGATTTATGATTTTTTCATGATTGTGGATTATATTGTTTCAGACTTTTCTTCCACCATCTTTTATGATTTTGTCAATTTGAATTTAACTATATATATATATTATGATTTTTAATATGGGAAATACAATTCTTTTATATGTTTTCAACATTTAAGTTCAATAATCTTATGAATATATATGAAATTTTAAAAATGATGTTTGCGAATAAAATTATGTTTCAATAACTATAATTTAATAAGGTTGTAAACTAAATAATAACTAAAATTTAAATAATAATCTTAAATACAGTAATAATAGATTTTACTTAAAATTTAACAAACCATTAACAATGTAATCTCAAAATTTTCTAAATGCATTAGAATCTATCTACCAATAAAATCGTTACTCAATCTTGAAATAAATAATAATACTATTTCAATAGTTTAAATTTTATATTTCAAAAGAATCATAGTATACTTTTCTTGACTCAAATTGAATTAGTAAATCAACAATGGCGATAATCGGACTATAACAAGTTAGCATTATTAAAAACATCGTACTATTTTGTATTAAAAAATCATTTCGTCACTTAAGCTCTAATATAATCAAATTAGGGCAATTCTCTTAAATAACCATTTTTGTCACAAAAATAGCTCTAAAAAATAAAATGACCAAAAAAGACTTCTTTTTTTGAAATTTTGTTTTTTATATTTTTTTTTGAAATTTGAAACCCTAACCCCAAACCCATCCCTTAACTCTAAACCCTAAAGTCTAAATTAGTTAACTATATGGGTATAAATGCATTTATATACATTTTTTAGCTTAAAAAGAAAACATTTTGGTCATTTTCTTCTTTAAAAACTATTTTTGTGACAAACAAACTAAAAAAGGCTATCTAAGGGAATTTCTCATCAAATTATTCAACTATATGTTATTTCTTCCGAAATTACTATGGTACATTTCGTAGTGCATGCATGATGCCTTGATTAAAAGAACTTTCGAAATGAACTTGCAGGAAGAAGAGTCACCAATGGATTGTTATTACCTCATGTGCTTGGTGTGTGTGAGTATACCGTCTAAGGAGATAGGAGCATCAATCTCATCGTTGAAATAGAGAAGAGTATGATCAGAAACCATACTCAGTTTCCTTTTGTGAAACGCTGCAACTGCCACTTGGATCAAGCGGGTAAACGGACTACCCGATGGATGCAAGTGACGATAAAGCCGGAAACCGCCGACAAAAGCAATAACAGACAGGAACATAGCCAGTGTCGGGATGCCCAAACCTACACCCCACCCAACGTTATCTTGGATGTACACAAGAACCGTCACTGCCACTAAAACCGCTGCACCCATGATAAAGTAGAACCTAATAATTTGATTACATCAACAAATTTTCATTATTTCTGGTTATAGCAACAACAAGGATAATTAAATTAGAAGTAAATTACTAGCTAGATAAGAATTAACACATAATCATAGTTTTTTTTTTTGCTAACAATAGTTTTGTTTGGCAAAAAAAAAACACATGATCATAGTTCATAAATTACCTTTACACATCTAGGTGATTAGTTTAATCGATATAGCAGACTTTAATAGTTGTATAATAGTTTTTATTTTTATCAAAAGTTGTATAATAGTTTATTTTCATTTACAAAACTATAAGAAAGTTGTTCCTTAATCCTTATTGAGCTTCCATCAAAACATTTGCACGTCCTTAGAAAAGCTTTAACCTACACAAAAAGACTTAAATAGCTAATACCTGCATTTTTAACTTAGTAGCATTACAAAGTCATGTATATAGTTTTTAGGGTACAGACAAACGTTTTATAAATAATACTAAAAATATTTCAATGTTGTATACGCCCAGTTAAACAAATAATAAAAACCTATGCAATCTATGAAAGGAATCGAAATTGTTGATATATATATGCAGTGGAAAAGGAGTGAATAATATAAATTACCAGTTGAAGTAGTTCCAGGGTTTGGTGGTTTGCTCTGGATTCGACTCGTCGAACTGATCCGCACCAAACGCAACAACGCAGGGTCGGATCCCACCTGACCCGATAGCTCCAAGAAGAAGAGCTATATACAAAACACTCAACTGTGCTGTGTCTGCTACTACACAAACTTCTTCTCCTTTACATGGTGGTGGCCTTAGCGTCGGTATTATTGCCGATATCGTAAGCAATGTCATCCCCTGTACATTTTTGTTTACAGTTTCTCGTTAGGACAATAAAATGGAAACTTGACTAAGCCTCGGTCGAGAAAACTGAACTTTGGTTTAAGTATAATTTTGTGGGAAAAAAATATTTTTTATTTTATTTTGAATTATACAGGGGTATCTTGGCCCTACAAAAGTGGTTCAGACTAGTCACGTGTTGCCACGTGTCGGTCCCCTGTTCGTGGCGATGCTGAAATGTTAATTTCCCAATAACCAAGACTCGAACCCTGGTGGCTTCACCGTATTGGGTTGAAGTTAATCACCACCAGGGCACAAGACCTGGTTGGGAAAAAAATATTTGATGTAGAAACATACTATTTGGTAGATAATGGAAGCAAAAGTGATGGTCCAGAAGCGGCCAGCGAAGGAGTCTGCGATAAAGGCACCGAGGAGAGGAGTGAGACTCGAAGTTCCGGCGAAGTTAGTGAGAGTGTTGGCTGCTTGGGTTAAGGGAAGGTGAAGCTGTGTTGTTAGATAGCTTATCATGTTTGAGTGAAATCCAACCACCGCCATTTTCTCACACATCTCGTTAGCTGATACATAGAAAATATTAGTTATAATCAGCTTCATATTTTTTTTACACAACCAAAATAATAATCGTATAGAGTGTTTCTAGTCACATACCGAAGATGAAGGGCATGGTAATTAACCCTCCCTTTCTTCGACTTGGCTTCCCATGAAGTTGTTTTTCTTCTTCACTGATCTTGTTCTTGCTCTGCTCTTCCATGTTGTTGAGTGTTTGCTTGTAATGAAGATTAGTTTTGTGTTTTGTTTATTATAACTTGTGAGTGTTGAAAATGGGAACATTTATAGGCTTTTTGGTGTATATATTGTGGGTGCTTTATACTAGCTTTGGTCCGTATGAGGACAGTGACGTCTACTGATTCGCAGCAGAATTAAATCAGATTTGCGCGTTCCTCAACGATAGTTTAGTGGAAATTATAACAAATGGCCATAAAAAAAACTTAATTTAAGTAAATGATCATCAGTCAGTATGAGCAACTCCGGTGGTGGAGTTCTCATAGTAGTTCTCATAATATAACCAAATAAAAAAAAACTGAAAAGTGTTAAAAAAAAAAAAAAGTTAAGACACAAGAGCATCTCCAAATGGAAGTTCTCTATTTGGAATTTTAAAAATACATCTATATGCTAACTACCATGCAAGCCTCAAACACAGTCGATTCATACAGAATGAACATGTTTTGAAACTAAATTATCCATAGAAGTAGTTCTACACTGGTAGTAGATGTTACAAAATAGTCCTCACTTTATCAATATAGAAAATTGATGACAATGAACTCCAAATGCTCAAACACGCTCCACATCTGAAATTAAGAGAAAAAACGAATCATAACGGTCTTCGAACGATTAAAAACGGATATACGTTGGTCTGGTCAAGAAAAGTCAACGGCATGGTCAATGATCAATTGTAACCCTATCCGATCAACCTTTAACTAGACTGAAATCAAACTGAACCAACATATTTTCCTTAACCGAATTTAATTTCATTAGGACCAATCGGTTAGCACACCATAAATTGATTTTACTAACCAAACCGGTTTAACCAAACCATTTTCATTTAACCAAACGAGATCTAAATTAAATTAAACCAAGTCAAACCAATTGGTTGACTCTGCGAGTTGACTTGGCTGAGTGGTCGAGTCATTGGCGATGAAAAAGACATCAACTTATCAGAAATCAATCACTGACAATGGTCGGCAAATGGCAACAGTGGGTGACAGTGTGTGGGTGACCTGCATGTTGGCTCTAGTGAGCTGCAGCGGCACGTGAGATTCACGTAAGAGACTTTTAGCAGCGCGTGAGGGTGCATCTGGAGGCTCTCCGACAGGGCTCCCTGCTCCAGACTCGTCTTGGCGTCACGATCATGATGGTGCCTTAGATTCACAAAATCATTACAGTAAGGGAGTTGTGGATGATTTCCTAAACGGCCACACACAAACCAGATCGGAAAAGGTAGTTCTGGTTTACCTTCGATGTTTAGCAGCAGTTGATTGGAAAATCTCGTCAGTGAAGACGGTTGTTGAGGCTGGACAATCTCATATCTCCTTGGCAGCTCAGTTTCTGCAGAGTTTTGATGATCAAAATTTTCTATAAAATAAAATAATGAGATAAAACTTATTTAAATAGAAAAAAAATAGGTAGGGTTCTCTACATTTTCTTTGAGACACATTTTCTCAGTTTTATACAGTTTGTTTTATTTTTTAGTAATAATATTGTTCCCTTTTGTGTATCAATACAATGTTAGTGAACACATAAGTTAATATATATATATATATATATATATATATATATATTTTTTTAATTTGTTTTCACATCTTTAACGATGCAACAATAACAGATAAATTTGAATACTCCAGTTCTTAAAGATAATTAAATGATTTTAGTTTAAGTGCTAGTCTCTGTTGAAGTATTTTCGCATGCGTTAGAAAGGGATTGCAAGAGTAGTCTTGGGAATCAGATAATATCACATACATTGTGGGGACTCTACCACTACCTTTTTTGCACAACCAAACCCACTCTAGTTCCACTGCCACCCAATGATTTTCTCTTATATACGACTTTTATTTCTCCTTTTATTCCCCAAGAATATCTCTTCATAAATGATTACAAATTACAGTGAATATAATTAAGTAATCATAAAGTGAATGTAGTGTCCTCGCGATAATGTGTTTAAATTGTAATATCATTCTAAGAACATCAAGACACTCTATTTTGAAGTTTGCAAAACTTTATATTTGAAGTCTAAAAGTAGTCTTTTCCAAAAATAAAACTTCAAATTTAATTTCAAAAGTGTTTATACTATGGTTTATATTTATCATAATTAATTTTAATTCATAAACTTTATAAATAAACAGCACACATATAAAATATTATATTAAAATTAACTAATAAAATTTTACATATAAAAATATAATTAAATATTAAATTACAAATAAAATATCACACTATTCTATAAAACTATTTTTGTAATACTCTCATATATGATCAATTAGTGCATTTGTTAAGTTTCTTTTGTAATAATGTTGTTGTCCAAATGTAACTTTAAAATGTTTAAAATCTTATTTTAAAGTTTTATATAAATTTATATATAAATTTAATTTTATATAAGAAAATTTAAAATATTTATGAGATATAAAATATTTCAGGATTAAAAAGATAAACGATAAAATATTTGAAAATCATAAATATAATATATAATTATAAGGATCAAAATGCAAGTAAAAACATATAACTTTAAATTTGAAGTTTTGAGTAATAACACTTTATATTTGAAGTTTTACTATTCAAAATTTCAAATTTAAAGTTTTAAAGTTTTTTTTAAAGCAAAAAACTTCATATTTGAAGTTATAGAATATCTTTTGGAGATACTCTAATATCATAATACTTTGTAATTCATGTTAATCATGGAGTCGTTGAATTGCAAAGGAAACAAGTTTGCTTTTTAGGGCGAATGTGTTTCTTTCATCTAGAATCAAAAAAGTACCGGTGACAGTGATTTTCTAGGTTTATAGATTCAGCCAGCGAAAATCTTCCATATCAACAAGATGTCGTGACCGGTGTAGCTAAGTTTCAAAGGTGAACAGCACACAATTATAATAATGCATTCGATCGATCTTATGTATGTCGTATATACGCATTTATTAATTTTCATGGTTTAGAATCGTTTTTAGGTATGATTGGCCTTCTTAATCCAAAAATGATGTCAAAGTTTGTTAATTATCACAATCCTTTTTGTGAGTTTCATCATTCCAAAACTGTTCTATTATATAGGTTAACCATGTATACTTAATTTTTGAATTTTATGTACATTCTTTTTGTTGTCAACTACGTAGACGATCCTTATGGGAAAAAGAACTGTATGTTAAAAATATGTTATTCAACTACAAGTTACATATACATATTATATTTCTGGTTTTCATCTTTACTAAAACAGTATTTTAGATGTTATATTGAGCATTTCCAGGATCCCCCCCCCCCCCATTATGACTATTGAGATTTTGCTCTTACAAGACTGGTTAATATTATTATCCTTAAGATTGGTCCATGCCACTCTGTATCGCAATTTCAAAAAAGTGAATTGTATTTTCTTCTCTACTGTCCATTTCAAACTGTGAGCATCTACAAAAATAATATCTCAATTCTCAAAAAATTAAATAAGCCGCAAAACAGAATTAATATATTAATTTAAGATAATATAAAAAGTATTAAGAATATGAGATATCCATACAAAATTATTTTGTATTAGATATTTTTGTATAGATATCTTCTTCTTCCTTTTTGAGAAAGACTAATTTTATATATATATCTTAATTTTTTTAATTACGAAAATGAAGCTTAGCATATTGGGATGTCTCCGCGATAAACTATCAATCTCATAAAAAAAAAAATCTATATGTCCCATTTTGGAGGGTTGAGTTTCAGATCTTGTTTTAAGTAAATAAATAACTAAAAAAAAAAAGTAAAAAAAAAATGAAAATAAATTTCAAAAAAAAAAAATTGAAGAAAAATTTGTAACTTTTTTGAAAAAATATTTTTTTTTTGAATTTAAAATGTATAATTCAAAAACTATATAAATTATTTAAATAATTATTTATATTTATATATTTATAACGTAAGGGTAAAAGGATCTTTTTCTTTTTTAGTAAAAAAAGATATTTATGAAAATATTTCTCTAGTGAAGGTAAACATGGATAATGATATAAAAAATGGGGTAAAACTAGAAATTCTCCATATTATTGTATAACTTTTATTATTATTTGATTGAAAATCTAGGGATGAAAATGTTTTGAAGGAGAGTGCACGCCTATACTAGAGTTAACCAAAATAGGTTGAAGTCATAGAATCAATTGTATAGCCAGTTATGATTATGTCATGTTGTAACAAATATTTTACGATTAATGTGAAATATAACAAAATTTGTACTCTCTCTAAGCTTTAGAAAATCCTTTGTTATATATTAAAGAGTGTCATCGTTTTGTAAAATTAAGAATCTTATTACAAACTTTCCTCTCTATATGAGGATATGCAGATGATATGATGTGTCTTCTAACTATGTTATCCTAAAAATGTTAGACCTTTTTCAGCCTTATATAACTTTAGGATTTATGACACACCCCATACAAAACTATGCAATGCAACATATCAAAATCCTAAAATTGTAAATCCTAAATATAGGAGAGGTTATAAAATATATATTACATCACTAAAATATAAGGTTTAAACTTCTACTTTCTAACCATGTTTGTTATCCGGTCGTTTGTGACAGTTATTGCATTAATAACGACTAACAACAATCATCAATTTAAACAATGATTTTTTTAAACGACTACTTTCATTAAAAGGAAAATGTTACATAGAAGGGAGGATGTTAGACAGATATCTCTTTGCAAGAGTGTCTGCTGCAACATTGTATTTGCGGGAAATGAAAATAAAGA
>MU105884.1:78147-249074 GCA_012274485.2 Sinapis alba | reverse complement strand
GAAAGAAACGCTGGCCAATAACGCCCAATGTTGTTTCCATTGATCCAAGCAGTACCTTTTCCAAGTCCCAGAAGATCAACAACAACTGGTTCACTTCCCAACGGAGCCTTGAATGTAGTCTGAAATACAAATTTAAACCATATGATTGATATTAAATCACTAGGGTTTTGGTTAGTTCTTTTATGAATGATAATATCAACTTACCTTGTACCACGTCATGGTACGGTTGAATGGTACACTGTCACCTGACCATTTAGACAGTGATTCCGAACTGAAGAGTTGGTTCTCAAACCCACTTAAACCAGTTTTATAGCTCCATTTATGAGCAGACAGATCCTTTACTATGGTTTCATCACCATTTATTCCGATAATAAAAACAGGTCCAGTGATTCCGGCGGGAAAATTCTCGAAGAAAGCACCATAGTTCTATAAAAAATGATTTTGTTAGAAATACAGAAAATGGTTAAAAGTTAAGAAAGTACAACATAATAATAAGTCAAACATACCGGAAGTCCTACGGTTATACTTAAGAGAGAAATGACATTATCACCAGGGTTAAACTTCGCTCCTTGCTCAAAAACATACTGAAACTTTCCGTTTTCGGCATGATAATTACCTAAAACAGAAATCAATTAGTAATACTTTTATATGCAGTAAAGCTAGTATTGTTGAGATTTGACAAACATATATCAATTTACTTACCAATGTGTTGTCCATTGACAAAAGCATGAAGCACATGAGCAGTGCTGTTGATACGTAGAGACATGTTCTGCCCCCAAACTGGGTCTTTTTCTTTAAGATTAAGAGTAGTCATGTACCAAAGATAATCACTCTGATCATTGCTTACTATTTTTTGATCAAACAGTTGTCTCATTGTAGATTCTCCCTTTCCTTTCAAAATGAAGTTGTCTATGTTCTCCGGTCTCCATGACCATTTCAAATTTGAAGGCTCATCCTCAGCTTCATTTGTTTTTTTAACCATCACTGAAGTTTGAGTGTTTATCTGAAAAATTAAAATCCAAAAACCAGTACAGTAAATTTTATAGCTTAAAATGTTATAATGATCATCAATATGAACAATAAAAAAATCGACAAAGAAAAATGCATATATATATATATATATATATATAGTTAATTCTGAAATACTAAACGTAAAAATTTTATGTATAACCAAAAACACACAAGCATAAATGCAAAACTATTATCAGTTGGAGTATAATGCTAACTATTAATTTAAAAAAACACAAAATAATGCATAAAGAATATAATTTTGAATGTTATACCCATAATTCTTATGTACAACCAACAATCGACACAAGAAAGAATCTGGTAGAGAAAATATATAAGGAATCAATTTAAATGCAAAACTCAATAATTGAATGTAACCAAAAAAATTAAACAAACCTTAGCAGTATTATAAACCTCAGTTTTGCAATCTGGTAAAATGCTAACGGACCACGTCGGAACAACATAAGTTTCTCCTTGGAAATTGATTGTTGCATCCGAAGTTTCATTTACGTTTCCAAAGAAACAGCTTGATCCTTCTTCAGTGTTATAAATTGTTGCCTACAACATATATGTTTATGATAAGTAACTAGTTCAAAATTAACATGTTCAATATTGGTAATCAAAAAGACAAAAAAAAATTACCGATGCAAAGTTTCCAAAGTCAATGGTAGAGACATTTCCATAGGTAAGAGTTTTTTCCATAGAGTGAAGAATATCATGAAGCTGCTTTAAGTGTCCGTATTTTGGTTGATTCAAATTACCTGATAAATTTAGACCATGTTAATATTTAAACTTAATTTTCAAAACTAATTTAAACTTAATTTTCAAAACTAACTTTAAATATGAATATAATTTAAATTTACCAAATTCATCAAGAGGAGCATCGTAATCATATGAAGTTGTGATGTATGGACCACCTGAAGTTCTATCAAAGTTTGTGCCTCCATGATACTACATAAATAAAACGCATTCTTTTAATTTTCCGATTAATATATATGTTACTGTGTTAACTAAATTGAAATTTCTTTATTAAATGACTGACCATGTAATAATTCTGGAAAGTTCCTCCTTTTTGAAAGAATCTTGCAACAGCAAAAGCAACATCTTCAGTTGTTCTATGAGGATTTTTGCCTCCCCAATTCTTATACCTACACAAATATTAAGGAAGATATATCTCGGTAAGGTAATAAATTTAGAAGAATATAACCAAAATTTTAATTATTCATGCCGGTAATATAAAACTAACCATCCTGTCCAGTTTTCAGTCCACATCTTAGGAGTGTTGGCGTTGTTTGGTTCGAAGTTGTCACAGTAATAACCATTACATGTATTCAACTAAATTCAAACAATTTTAAAATATTTAGTTTTGCACAAAAAAAAACATATTTACAAAAATACTCAACTAGTTACCATAGGTTGAGGAGCATCATCTTGTTGACACATAATCCATGGAACACCAACATCAAGAGATTGAGCCATGTTTGCACACCATTGAACATATGCTTTACCCGCTTCTCCATACGATCCAATTACATTTCCATACTCATTTTCGATCTGCAAGAAAATAGTGTTAAGAATTTTGTACAACATAGTCTACAAGCAAATATACTAGCATTAAAAACCAATCTATTACCTGTGCAAGAATAATGGGACCTCCTTGTGATGCAAACAATTTTTCTTTTTTGACCATGTTAACTATCATAGTTGTGAAATTTTGCATCTCATTCTATATAAAAGATAAACATATAAAATATCAAATGATAATAGTACATGTATGAGAAAATAAAATCTGATTATAGAGCTTACCATAAACGCTTTGTTAGTAGTCCTGAATTCTATATCGGGCATGTTGTGCAGCCATACAGGAAATCCTCTGTTTAAAATGATTACACAATTACCGATCAAAAACATTACATGGAAAAACAGAATCTATATCACATTCAGAATTAGAGGAAGACTCGCAAAAGTTACTTACGAATTAGGGAGTTATTAAAACTGACATGTATGTAAGATAATAGCTACCTATCCTAGCACGTCTCGTTAATATGCATATATATTGAAAAAGTTACTAACGCGAATTGGAGAAAGACTTGCAAAAAGTTACTAACACACTAGGGATTTATTAAAACTGATTGGTATGTACGAGAATAGCTATGAATTACTAACGCATCCCGTTTAGATGTACGAGAAACTGATATGTATGAATGTATGTAAAAAGTTACTAACGCATTAGGGATTTGTTAACTATATATATGTCTATAAATAAATTAGTAAGATTCTTGCACAAAAATAAAGTAGTAGGATTCATTCCGTTTAGTATATTACCCGTAGTTCCATTCAGCACAAACATATGGTCCTATGCGAAGAACGCCGTACAACTTTTCATCTTGAATGGTTTTCAAGAAACGAATAAGATCTAGATTTCCAGAGAAATCATATTGACGACGAGTAGGCTCATGAGCATTCCAGAAAACATATGTTTCTATCGCATCAAGACCTCCTTCTTTACCTTTTTTTATAAGATCAGGCCACATCTAAAAAAGATAAGATTAATAAATAAAATGATTATAATCGTTACTAAATATAAAAACCACTATGATCAGTCATACATATGGATTATTCAAGATTTAGTTACCTCAGGGGTACTTCTAGAATAATGGATAGAACCGGAAAGGAGTACTCGGCGATGACCATCAATGGTGATTGCTCGTCCATCGTGAGAAACAATCGTCGCGTGGACACTACTTGCTAAGAACAAGAGGCAACATAAGAGAAACCGAGAAACCATTTTTGCAGATTTTTTTTGTTTGTTTTGGAGTGAACAGAGATAGGAGAAAACAATGATTTATATAGGGGAGTAGAAAATCTTTCGTATATGTAATTCAGATAATTTCTTATATTTTTTAAAGAACATAATTGGAAGTAAAATCACAGTCGTCGTTTCATGTAGATAGGATTTTGAAATTTTTATTTTCAAGTAGTTATCCCGATTTTGTAACAAAACGAAAAACTCGCTATATATCCCAATCTATTAATTTGAATATTGATTTGGATATCGTTAAGACCTCGTTTTAATTGATTAGAACTGTTGAAATTTTGTTTTGAACACATTATATTTATATATTTTATCCAAAATAAATAAATAGAAAACTCATCATCCCGACTACTATTTCAGATTTTATTTGGATATATCAAAATATTTCAATGTCATTAACATTTTGAATAACAAGTTTTTATTTGCATATTATGGATTTTATTGCAAACATATAAATTTAAACTAATTATAGGAATATCTAATCAGTTCAGATTTCGTTGACTACCAAAATATATAGGTTTGAAATGGTTTTTAATACTTTTTAAAATTGTAATGGATTTTATATTATGCTGAAGACGAAGATTTTCTTCCCTTTATACTAATTATCCTATTTGCAACCGATTAAATCGTCCTTTAAACCAGACAGTATTTTTATTTACTTTTATATTACATTTTACAGTTATCCATAATATGTTTCTTTTACTTTGACACAAATAAGATTTTATCTTTTGGCATTCTTAGGATAAACCTCATCCAGTATGTTCTTCTCATCCAGAAGCTTTGTTATTCTATTTTGGATAAAAACATAATAATATTTCATACCAAATTATGTAAGCTTAATATGTCGTACCAAAATATATACTAAGCTTACTATTTCGTACCAAAAAAAGACAACTTCCCTCCGAACATACTGTGGTACCCTCGCTTGTACTTTCCTCCACCAAAAAACCCTCTTTTTGTACTTACCACCGTGATGGTGCCCGTAAGTCCGTAAGCACCGTGATGCCCCGCGTGGTGACCTCCAGTTGCAGCCGCCGCAACTGTTGCTGCTCCTGCTATCAGTCCTCCGACTCCTCCTCCAAGGCCTATTCACAAGATCGGCAAATGTCTCATGAAAAGCATTCAGTTAGAGGCTAATTATTAGCATGTGAACCGAACCAAATCAAATTTAGCCAAAACTAAACCACAACTGTTTCTAAACCGGTGGGTTCATGGTTATGTATCTCTAAACCAATTGAAACCAAAACCATATGTACTCTAAAGTTTTACTTGAATATGAAGACAAAAAATGTATCAAATAATAAAAATATACTTCCCATTTTATTCACTGAAAAATCATAATGTTGTTTCCTTGGGTTTATTAGACCAATTCGACGAACTCATTTAATTTTTTAAATCACATTGAAAATTTCTCAAAACTGAAAATTAACCTAACACTCAAGCAAAACTATAGGAGGAATTAAAAAAATCACCCTATGCAGTTTTATCTAATTGTTTTTAATAAGCTAGCTCAAATTCTTTTCTAGAACTATGAATCAACCACCATAGTCCTTATCAACTATACCAAAATTCAATTTGTAACTGAAAAGTGTGACCATCATGTACACATGCAAAACTTTGTTATTATTCAAACCATCATCAAATCTTATTGAAATTAATTAAAATCATGTTTTAAGATTTTTTTTTAAAACACCTTTAGTTTTGGAATTGCATATTGCTTAAAAGAACATACACCTTTACCAATGTGAGGTCAAATAAAGAAACATGGAACATGAATTTAATCAAACAAAAACCTTGACGGTGAGGACCGGATGGTACGGGGTAACCGGCGGGAGGATAAGCATCCGGAGGAGGTGGATAAGCGCCTGGTGGATAGCCGTGAGGTAGAGGAGGATAACCTTGTGGAGGGTAACCTTGCGGAGGGTAACCATGCGGAGGGTAACCATGCTGCGGTGGATTAACACACATGAAGCTTATTTTATTTGCAAAGCCCAGATTGTTGAGGTCTTGGGCCAAAATGGCTGGTACTATGTCTCTTGCACTCACTGCGACAAAAAAAAAATAGCGAAATCTGCCGCTTTTCTCCACTGCATCCAATGTCTTAATACCAATGTCTGCGGTGTTGTAAGGTAAAATTTTTTCATACTCATTTAAAAAAAACAACTCACTATTTTATGCATTCTGATCAGTCATTTTATCATTTATTACCGATACATGTTGAATTGTTGGTTGATAATGGGAATAAGTATGCCACCTTTTTTGGTCTTCGACAAGGAGATGCTTAAGCCCACTAAACAAGATGCATCTACTCTACTTATTGATGAGATTTCTACTTCTTATCCCCTCCCCAACAGTTGTGAGAACTGTAACAATCACTGAAACCTCTAACATACCGCATGTCAGTGGTGGTGTCGGCGACAAACTCCCCAATGCCTTGCAGAACTTCAAGGGCAAGATTTCGTTTTCCATGTTCGTGTCACACCATACAATTTCACCACAAACAACCGCACCTTCACCGTTTCTGCAATCAGTGACAATATCAACACCAAGGTATTATAGTATATACTCACCTAAACGATTTTCATCTAACTCAATGTCTTAAAATCACATATGTACCTATCTCCAGAGTTTCAACATCAATGAAACTCCATGTGTTCAAGTGAAATATGGGGAAGCATCCACTTTCGGTTCTGCCAGCTACACGTCAACAGCTGAGGTGAAAGAAGGTGGACACAATCACCCGCGTGAGTGAGAGTTTGAATGCAACCAAAACGCCAACCAAACTCTGCTTCCATCTCTTCAACAATTTTTATATTACTATGCATTTACTCTTTCAGATTTTGCAATATTTCTACTTTTGCCAGTTTTTAAAACCATTTCGGCAATGTACCTCATTAGAGGAAAACATGTTCTAAATTTTAATAGTTTTAAAAGGGTTGACATAATATTTAACGCTGACTTAAAAATGCCTAAGCTCACTAAATTTTAATAGTATTAACACCAAGCGTTGTTACAAATTTTAAAACATGTTATTTATATGATACAAAATAGCACCACTAAACATACAATATTTAGATATAGGTCCACTTTGGTGTTATCATTCTTTAATTCCATTTCCATTTAAAAGAATTTCAGATATTACACAGGTGCACTAATAAGAATTTAAAATTTTCTTCACTCTTTTTTTTTCTTATACATCTCTTCTACACTCCACCTCCATCAACATTTTCAACTACAACAACTCAACCCGAGTATTTCTAACATCCACGCGCGTGCGCGGAGCTCCACCCCTAGTTTTCCGAATGATTTCTCACTACCTCGTTCATGTGCTTTTCATATTTGATTTATTTTTGTCTCCTCAAAATAATAAAGATCCTACATGTACGTTTTTAATTAATTCACAATTTAATCTTGTTATAATTGTTTTTTTGTTCTAATAAAACCTTAATTTGTAATAAAGAAGATCCATATAAGATTCATCATAATTTAGTTGAAAAAAATGTCTGAAGCCTTTTTTTTTAACTGAAAGTAGAAGTTATCTAAACTTTTTTGTCATCCAAGATAGCGTTAGTCAAATCAATTAATAGTTTCGTAAACTATTAATTTAGAAACCCATAAGATATTTCATTACCAAACAACCAAGAAGCTGGCACATTTTCTTTGCGGAGGGGTCTCATTTACTAAAACAGAATCGCTTGTCACAAATCGATAGTAAACTCAAATATGTTTGCAAATGCTATACATGTAAGAGGTTCATACTTATCTCTCTTTCTCTAGTGCTTTTCTATGTAAGTAATCTATTAATAATAACAAACCCAAACAATGTTGAAAAATTATGTATTTTTATAGAAATTTTATTTAGTTGTGTCTTTTCATTATATATCAAGATGTTTCTTTTTATTATTTGTTTCAAGAGTTGTGTATTAGTTAGTATTTAAATTGAAAAAATATAATTTTAAATAAAAATTTGTAACTATTCATATATGTATCACTTCAAAATAACTACCTTTAAAATATAAACCCAAACAATGTTGAAAAGTTGTGTGTTTATATAAAAATTTTATTTAGTTGTATCTTTTCATTATATATCAAGATGTGTCTTTTTATTATTTGTTTCAAGAGTTGTGTATTATTTAGTATTTAAACTGAAAAAATATAATTTTTAAATGAAAAGTTGTAACTATTCTTATATGTATCACTTCAAAATAAATACCTTTAAATTGAAAAGATATGACTATCTAAATTGAAAAGTTGTGACTATTCATATAAGTACCATTTCGAAATAATCACCTTTAAATTGAAAATTTGTGACTATTCATATATATAAAAAATTGCATCTCTCAATGTTTTATATGAAAATTGTATTTATTAGTATTAAAATGAAAACTTTTGTGTTTTCATTATATTTTGCTCATATCTATTTATTAATATTTCATAAATATTTACAATTTTTTATATCTAAAAGTCAATGTATTAATATGAAAATTTGAATATCTTAAATTTTATACGTGAAAGTTGCATCTCTTAAATTTTTACTTGAAAACACCCAAACAATGTTGAAAATTGTGTATTTTATAGGAATTTTATTTGTTGTTAAAAGTTGTGTATGTTCATTATATATTAAGATATATCTTTTCATTATTTGTTTCACGATTTGTATATTAGTTATTATTTAAATTGAGAAGATGTAATTATTTAAATGAAAAGTTGTGACTATTCATATATATGTACCATTTCAAAATAACTATTTTTAAATTGAAAAATTATGACTCTTAATATAAGTATCGTTTCAAAATAATCACCTTTAAATTGAAAAGATGTGACCATTCATATATGAGTAGAGTTGCATCTTTTATTTTTTTATATGAAAAGTGGTATTTATTAATATCAAAATAAAAACTTATGTCTTTTTATTTATAGTTTGCTCATATCTATTTATTAATATTTCATAAATATTTGTAATTGTTTTATATCTAAAAGTTTGTGTATTAGTATGAAAAATTGAATCTCTTACGTTTTAGACATAAAAATTGTATCTCTTAAACTTTTTACATGAAAAATCTAAATAATGTTAAAAAGTTGTATATTTTTATAGGAATTTTATTTATTGTTAAAAATTGTATCTTTTCATTACATATTAAGATGTGCATTTTTATTATTTGTTTCAAGAGTTGTATATTAGTTAGTATTAAATTGAAAAGATGTTATTATTTAAATGAAAAATTGTGACTGTTCATATGTATCATTTCAAAATAACTACCTCTAAATTGAAAAGTTGTGACTATTCATATTAATATCATTTCAAAATAACCATCTTTAAAATAATACGATGTGACCATTCATATATGTGTAAAAACAAAAGAATATAATTTTTTATCTCAATACTAATAAAAACAACTTTTCATAGAAAAACTTAAGAGACGTAATTTTTCATATTAACAATGATTGAAAATTATAAATATTTATGTGGTGTCATCAATGAAAATGTACAAATGCATTGTGATCTAAGAGATATGAACACAACAAAATCTAAGAGGTACGAACGTTTTGTGATCCAAGAGGTACAAACATGTCATGATCCCAGGGGTATGAACGTGTTGTGACTTAAAGGGTGTGAATGTATTATGACCACAAATATGCAAAAGGATTGTGACCGAAAAGCTGCCAATAATCATAAACGAAAGAGTCTTGACCGAAAGGATGTGAAATGGATCTTGACCGAAAGGATGCAAACAAAATCTAGATCACAGTGAAAATGGGTTATGACTGAAAAGGTGCAAATGGTCATGACTGAAAGATTGCAAATGGTCTGGACTAAGAGGTTGTGAATGGTCGTGACCGAGAGGTTGCGAATGGAACGTGGTCAAACAATTGAACGGTTGTGACCAAAGGGTTCAAATGGTCGTGACCAGAAGATTGCGAATGGGTTGTGACCGAAAAAGTGCAAACGAGTCATGACCAAAAAAGGGTGTGAATGAATCGTAACGGAAAGAGTGTGAATGGATCGGAACCGAAAGAGTGTGAATGGTCGTGACTGAAAGAGTGCGAACGAGTCGTAACCAAAGGGGTTCCAATGGATCATGACCGAAGAGGTAAGAATGGATCGTGACTGAAAAGGTGCTAACGAAACATCATCGAGAGAACGTTAAATGTCAATTATTGTGTTGGTGATATAAGAGTATGACCTTTTCTGGCCAGTATAAAAAATCTATTTAAAACAATTGCAAATATTTATGAAGTTACTAATATATAAATATGAGTAAAATAAAAACAAAAACAAAAACAAATAAATTTTCATCTCGATACTAAAAAATACAAACTTTCATATAAAAACTTAAGATATACGACTTTTCATATTAACACTGATTAAAAATTTATAAATATTTTAAAAAGATAAAAATCTCTTATCATTTAAAAGATATGAACTTGTTATAATCTAAGAGGTACGAACATGATGTGATCCAAGAGGTACAACCATGTCCTGATCCAAGGGGGTACGAAAGTATTGTGACTGAAAAGGTACAAATGTATTATGACCGAAAATATACAAAAAGCCGTGACCGAAAGGCTGCGAATGATCATAAACGAAAGAGTACAAATGGATCTTGACCAAAAAGATGTGAAATGGATCTTTACCGAAAGGATGCACTTTTGATTTTAGGTCTTGAATTCTTTCAGATCCTTCCCCGCTTACTTTCACTAGGCATAATAGGCGTGGGAAATGTTGGGATAAACCAGAAAAGTTTGGGTAGAGCCGGATCGAAATGTTGGCTAGGTAAACGTCCTGTAGTAAGAGGAGTAGTTATGAACCCTGTCGACCACCTCACGAATGGATCTTGACAATGACCAAAAGGGAGCAAATGGGTTTTCACTGAAGAGTGCAAATGGTCGTGTTCGAAAGATTGTGAATGGTCGTGACCGAAAGGTTGCAAATAGATCGTGACCGAAAAATTGCAAATGGGTTATGACCAAAGGATGCAAATGGTCGTGGCCGAAAGATTGCGAATTGATTGTAACCAAAAAGGCTGTGAACGGATCGTGCCTGAAAGGGTGTGAACGAGGCGTAACCAAATGAGTGCTAATGGATCATGACCAAAGAGGTAAGAATAGAACGTGACTGAAAAGGTGCGAATGAGACATTACCGAGAGAATGTTAAAGGTCAACCATGGTGTTGGTGATATAAGAGTATGACTTTTTCTGGACAACATAAAAAGTCTATTGAAACTGAAATGTATCATTTTCTAAATATTTCTTTGATTTGTCTATTTTACCCATCCGAAAACTTTTTTTTTTTATCTTCTGGATCCCAATTTAATTTCACACTCTTTCGTTCATGGTCCGTTTGCACATTTTCGGCCATGACACATTCATACCTTCGGCCATGACACATTCATACATTCGGTCAAGACACATTCGTCCACCCCTTGGAACAAGTTCATACCTCTTGAATCACATCACATTTGTACCTCTTAGGTTACTAAGTGTTCGTACCTCTTAGGTTACAAAGAATTTGTACTTCTTTGTTGACACACAATCGCCTGACGTAAATGATATATTTTTTGATTAAAAAAGATTTTTACTTATTATAAAGTGATATAATTAAATTTTTTAGAGTAACTTATCTAAATTAATAAAAGATGTATAATTTTATTAGTATTGACATATTTCTATTTTAATTGTAATTTAAAACTATAAAATATATATTTTAATATTATCTATAAATAAATATAAACACATATGTTCTACGTTTTTGATATGAGAATATTTTTGGAAAAAATATTTTTTTATATAAAATATAAATTATGTTATATTTATTTATAAAAATGAGTTTCCACGCGATATCTCGTAGTTCCTTACCTAGTTATAATAATACAATCATACAAAAGAAGATGTCTCTTGGTCCCATAAAGATTTGCAGAAGATTTTGTTTTCTGTAGCCTCCATGACACTGGGTTTTATAAACAACCAACTCTTTATATGGTCTATTTATATGTTGAGGAAATGATTCGAAATGTAGCTTTCCAAATTGTAATTTCTGGGTCAACACATGGCATGTGAACCTCCTTAATGTGATCAGCGGATCTTCAGATACCACTACACGTCGACCGGAACAAAGCTACACATATGTTTCTTGCTTGTGCCTTCCATTCACAGTATGTAATTCCCCAAGAATCATATTCAATGTTGAATGAGGTAAAGGTTTAGCGTCACTACTTATAATCTTTTGTTTCCTTTTTGATCAGAGAAGTTGGATTAATACTTTTGAAATGGGACTGGACGGTAAAGAGTTTTTGTAAATATTTGAACAGAAAAATGCAGCCACCATTATTGGTATTAGCAACAACAAAAAATATTTTGAATGAAACTTGTATTTTTCCTGCTTAGAAGATTGTAGAGCTCAACGATATTACATGAAAATCATCATCTACTTGGACATATATCCTTTAACATGGTCATGTTAAAATCATCACCGAATCGCAGGTGAAGATTAATAAAACTCATAATAACGGTTTTGGACTTCGAAACCGAAAATTAATTCAAGAAAGAAAGAAAAGTTCCTACCTCAAGAAATCTCATCTCCATGTTTCCTGTCATCTGCTTCAATGGATTCAAGAACAGAAAGAAAATTCCAACCTCAAGAAATATCCATCTCCGTGTTTCCTGTCATCTGGCTTCAATGGATCGGTCTAGAAGCCTTCCAGCTGTAGCACTAAAGAACAAATGACTAACAACAACATCATATACACTGAGATCAAACATCATAAAGATTGTGTGTTTGTCCTCTGGAGCAACAAAGTTCTGTCATAAAGATTGTATTCATGGCCTCTAACCATCAAATAATATATGCCATTTCTACAGTAAATGGAGACAAAGCATGTATCAAGACCTAATTCAGACAACCCAAGACACGGAAGGAGTTTATTGTGTGTGTAATGTATTCAGGGGTTTTGGCGATGGTCTTTAATGTTTATCCTTTCTATTTTGTCTTTTCTTTTAAGCCGTCAGACACAACCGACTTCTTACCCCTATAAATAGTCGTTGTATCATTTGTAAAATGAATAAGGTGAATACGAAGTGATTTCTTTTACTCTCTTACCTTGTTCTTTGAACAACACAATATAATTAACTTCACTCATACTCTCTATCTCTTTTATTCAACAACTAACACATCAAAGATTTATTAAAACTAATTGGTATGTACGAGAATAGGTATGAATTACTAACGCATCCCGTTTAGATGTAAGAGAAACTGATATGTATGAATATATGTAAAAAAGTTACTAACACATTCAGCACAAATGTATGGTCCAATGCAAAAGAAATCATATTGACGACGAGTAGGCTCATGAGCATTCCAAAAAACATATGTTTCTATCGCATCAAGACCTTGTTCTTTACCTTTTTTTTATAAGATCAGGCCACATCTAAAAAAATAGATTAATAAACAAAATTATTATAATCGCTACTGAACATAAATATCACTACGATCAGTCATAGATATGAATTATTCAAGATTTAATTACTTCAGGTCCTCAGGGGTACTTTTAGGATAATGAATCGAGCCGGAGAGAAGAACTCGCCGATTACCATCAGTGGTGATTGCTCGTCCATTATGAGAAACAATCATAGCGTAGACACTACTTACTAAGAACAAGAGACAACATACAAGAAACCTAAGAGAAACCATTTTGAAGATTGTTTTTGTTTTTTGTTGGGATAGATTACATATATCTAACATAGGCTGATTTAGACGGGATCTCGACCCAAGAATAGGATCAAAGTCGGTCCACGAGACCTAAAATCGACTTTAGGCGTCAATCTAGTGTATATATAAAGGAGAAGGATTGAGGCATAAAAGACATACACACACGAACTCAGTAGTTAGAACTAAGTTTTATCACATAACTTGTTCTCGCTGTATTGTTCATCAAACTCTTCAACTATATTCAATAAACGACTTTGATCCGCTCTTAAACTTGCCTCTCTAATAACCTACCATCAAAATCGTACTACCGATCTAGGTATACTGATTTCAGATTCAACAATTGACGCGGTCTGTTGGAGTTAAGACAGTAGCGATCAAAACAACGATCAAACGATGACGGGATCTCGCACAAATCAAGCAGGCCAACAACCACTTGACCTCAACGCAGTCTTGGCGTCTCTCGCCACTGTGGTACAACGACTCGATCAACAAGATGCCGCAAACAAGGCTACGCAGGAAAATTTAGACGTAATCACCGCCACGTGCACACCACCGACACAACCAGACGATCAAGATCGTGAAACAGCTAGGCGACGTTTGTTTCAAACCACGGCGCGAGACCAAGCAGCCGATCACGCAACCAATGAAGAACTCCTCTGCCTGCGAAGGATGATTCAAGACATGTCGTCTCAGATCCATCAAGCGACAAGCTTTGCGACAGAGATCGACAAAGTCTTGGCTGCAACTCAGAAACTCCCTCCACCAAGAAGATCACTGACGTCCGAGTCCGGCATCACGACAAGCTCAGAATCCCATCTTTCCGCAGCGATTCCGACCCCAGCGACCACATGACCAGTTTTAACATCGCCATGGGCCAAGCTCACTTCTCAAAAGAGGAACGATATGCCGGTTTTTGCCAGCTTTTCGTCGAGAACCTGACTGGGCCAGCTCTCACTTGGTTCTCTCTCTTATCGGAGAACTACATCAACACTTTCAAAGAACTCTCTACCGAGTTCATCCAACATTACACAATGTACATCCAACAAGGAGCCTCAGCAACCGACCTTTGGAAGATATCCCAAGGAAAAAAGAGTCTCTCCAAGACTTCATGGAAAGATTCAAAAACCTAGTTTCAAAAGTCGACATTCCTGACAAAACCGCAGTCGAGGCACTACGTAACACGCTATGGATCAGATCATCTTTTTGGTCTGACCTCTATACGAATAACACCATCACCCTTGAAGACGCCCTTCACAGAGCAAACTTCTTCATCCGAATGGAGGAGGACAACGCGGCTCATGCCGCAAAGCAAAACACATTGAAATTCCAACTAACACCGAAGACGACAACCAATTACCGGGAACCTCGCCAACATCAGTCATATGACAAGAAAGGCAAGGTCTTCTCGGCAACAGAGGAAGTAGGAGACACATCCATCTCTGCGCCAGCTGAGCGACAATGGAACGTATGGGATAAAAGCCTCGAAGGCAAACCCCTGTCTTACGACGACACAAAGTTCTGCACTTACCACAAATCTAAGGGTCATGATACCAAGGAATGCAAATAGCTCGCTGAGGCCTTATACTCGACATTCAAGAACGTGGTCGTCACACCCGACCCACCAAAAGCCAGGACCAGTGAGAAGAAAGGGAGCTGGATGAAAAATTGACAAACACATGCCAAAGCGCAGGAGCCGAACCAGGTAGTTCACCCAGATGATCAGGACGCCTCTGCTCCACCTCGGCATAGAGACGATACCGACACAGAGGACGAGCGACCTCAAGTTGCTCGACGGATCAACCTCATCTCAGAACAACCTTCGACATCTTCTTCATCCGAAGATAACAATAACTGAAGTCCTCATGAGAAGGTAGGAGACCTCCGAGAACGTCTCCAACACAAACGTTCCACAACCGTCCTGCGAGACACTCTACTTCACAGGAAGAAGCCAAAGCTCTCGGATAATGACCTCCATCGAACACTGCAACCCAAGACATATAGAGTCGCGCATGATCTTCGAAAGTCATTGTCTGATAAACGTCCCAGTATTTTTCGATGAATTTAAATGTCATCCTCGGTGGTCTGCCTCTATGCAACGATTCCGTGAAAGCAATCAAAGAACACAAGCGTAAATCAGTAACTGCTCAGAGATGGCCGAACAAACACGAAGGAGAGACACCAATCACATTCTCGGACAAAGACTTAACCGACATAGACCAGCCGCACAATGATCCCTTGTTAGTCGAACTACAAATGAACACTTGCGAGGTCACTTGTGTTCTTATTGACACTAGAAGTTTAGTCGATCTCATCTTCCGACAGACCCTGATCAAAATGATGGTGGAGCTCAAAGACATCAAGCCCTCATCAAGAGCACTTACCGGCTTCAACGGATCATCAATGCAGCTCCTAAGCACTATCCGTCTCAACGTTTTCATCGGAGGAGTGAGTAAGGTCGTCAAATTTTCTGTGATCGATACAAAAACCCAATACAACGCGATCATGGGTACACCATGGCTTCACATGATGAAGGCGGTTCCATCAACATACCATCAGTGCGTTAAATTCCCAACGAGGGAAGGAACCATTTCACATTCAAAGGAAACCAACATCTTGCAAGGAGCATGCTAATCTCCGACTTCAAAAAAACATCAAGTCGCCTTCCTCATCGAACCAGAAAAGAAGCTGACACTGCAGAAAGAGGAAATTATTCAAGTCGGGATCGATGCAGAGAATGTAGATATGACTATCTGTATAGGCTGCGGACTTAGCAACGATTTGGCCATAAAATTAACAAAGTTCTTCAGTACAAACAAAGCAAATTTTGCTTGGAACACCACCGACATGCCCGGTGTCGATCCAGCCATAACAGCCCACTGACTACACGTCGACCCAACGTACAAACCGATAAAGCATAAACTGCATAAACTCGGTCCCGAGAGAGCAAAGGCCGTAAACGATGAGGTGGATAGATTTCTCGGAGCTGGGTCTATCGTAGAAGTCAAGTATACAAACTGGTTAGCCAATCCGATCGTCATCAAAAAGAAGAACGGAAAGTGGAGAGTATGCATAGACTTCACCGACTTAAACAAAGCCTGTCTGAAAGACAGTTTTCCCTTGCCTCACATCAATCAGATGGTCAAATCCACAACTGGAAACGGGATGCTCTCCTTTATGGACGCCTTCTCGGGCTACAATCAAATTATGATGCACTCAGACGATCGAGAGAAGACTTCATTCAACACTGATCGCAACATGTATTGTTATTGAGTGATGCCATCCAAGCCATCTCCATTAATAACGACGAGATCACCTCCTCAGCAACGGATGAATCAGACTAGCGAACTCCTTCCCTCGATTACCTCGACAAAGAAATACTCCCCAAAGACAAGTGGGTATCTCGTTGACTCAAGATGAAGAGCTCCAATTATGTACCTCTTGACGGTAAGCTAAACCGTTGGACCGCAAACAAGGTGCTCCTCACATGCGTTGGAAAGTAAGAAGAAAAGCTCGTCATGATCAAAACCATGAAGGAGAAGGAGGCAATCACAATAGTGGCAGAGTTCTCGCATTAAACCTGAAGTCTCAGAGTCATTACTCGTCCACCATGGTCACTGACTGCGAAGAATACGCATCTCGGTGAAAGAAATACCAGCAACACGCGTCCAACATACATTCTCCCACCAAGTTTTTAAAAATGTTTGTGTCACCATATCCATTCATGCGATGGGAAATGGATATAGTTGGACCCTTACCCAGCTCAACAAAAAGGCGTTTCCTACTCGTTTTGACCGACTACTTCACCAAGTGGGTTGAAGCCAAAGCCTATGTCCAGATCACCGAGAACGAAGTACAGAGCTTCGTTTGGAAGTATATCATATGTCAGCATGGACTACTTACGAGATCGTCACCGATAACGTGTCTCAGTTCACTTCCAAAAAAAATTGAGAGTTCTGCGACAAGTGGAGGATTCGCCTGAGCTACTCAACTTCTAGATATCCACAAGGAAATGGCCAGGCCGAGGCAACAAACAAAGTAATCATCGACGGGATCAAGAAGAGACTAGATCTCAAGAAGGATCATTGGGCCGACGAGTTGGATAGAGTACTCTGATCTCATTGAACTACACCTCGTAGCACCACAGGGAGATTGCCATTTTCATTGGCTTACGGGGTCGAAGCAATGGCTCCCGCTAAATTTAACGTAACCAGTCTTAGAAGATTGAAGATGCCTCGACACGACGACCTCAACTCTGAAATGATGATCAATGCTCTCGATCAACTCGAAGAACAACGAGATCAAGCTTTGCTCCGGATTCAAAGTTACCAACATCTCGCCGAGTCATACTACAACAAAAGGTTAAGTCTCTCTCTCTCTGACTAGGCGACCTCGTCCTTCGAAAGGTCTTTGAAAACACCAAGGAGTTGAGAGAAGGTAAACTCAGTACCAACTAAGAAGGTCCTTACAAGATAACACATGTAGACAAACCCAGAGTTTACCAACTTGAGACATCTTCTGGCGCACCAATTCCGAGATCCTGGAACTCGATTAACCTAAAAAAGTACCTCGGTGCCTAAAAAGAGAGGAGAACTACGAGTGACTTGATCCCATCTCAGGTATGAATGTAGCCTTTCACCGGGTCCAAACACAAAAAACAAAAAAAAGATATGTAACTATTATTTGTCACTTCAGCTTTATATTCGTTTGTCTCACTTAAGCATACATGAACGACAAAACCAAAAACACAGTAGTTTCGACTCCAACCCGGACTTTGAGATGAGTGAACCACTTGACTATAACAAGAAGTTATGGCTCTAAGTCGGTAGTGAACCACAATAGATAAAGCATGTCAAATGAATTTGCTCACTCTAAGTCCTGATCAAACACTTAGAGAAAACAAAACGTTGAATGATGAACGCGACGACATCACAGTAAACAATAAAGGAAAACTTGCTCGAAAAACTTAAATAAGTTAGGAGTACAGTTCTTCATATTTTGTTTGAGATAAACGATGTCAGCTCATCTGACGAGTTGTAGTCCTATTTGTCTTCTTGGCGAAACTTATGCAAGTCTTATGCAAGCTAAAATCGTCCTCGGCGAAACACTTTGTTCTCTCCTCGACGAAACACTTTGTTTGCTCCTCCTATCTTAAGATAGATTTTGGCTCAAACAAAACAGTTGTTTGTTTTCCTCAGAATCTTCTCACTTAGATGTCGGCATTAACAATGAATTTTTCAAATTGTTGCCATTAAAGTCAAAAGATAGTCATAAGGAAACACAAAATAACTTAAAAGCCATTCTCGGCAAAATATCAAAAGATAAAATTAAATGCCCATAGAAGGGACAAAGGTTTCTTACATAAAAATAAAAAAAGAGAAACAACGAGCAGAGAAAAAAAGATAATCAATCGGAGTCGCAGAGGTCTTCGATGTTTTGAGGCGAGAAGATCAGAAGGTTGGAACCGTGTTCATCAAGCCCTAGAGGCTGAAGGTTGATCTCGGAGGAGTCTGTGACCTCCATTGCATTCAGCTCGTCTGAATAACGAGCTTCATCAATCCTCACCTACTCAAGCACCTCGTCGATAGACATCCCCAAAGCTTGGATTTTCTCGAGACCTTCTCTGGCCCCCTTGGCTTGAGAATAGAGGACTAGTTTACTTTGTATCGGAGACTGCTCATCCAAATATTGATGCATCTTCTTGTAAACAGACATCACCTGTTGTTTCATAGCAGCCTCGACGTGTAACCTCTCCTTCCTCACCTCATGCTCTCGAGACTCCCTCAACCTCTTGGTTGTCGTCTCGAACTTGGAGTCTGCATCGACCTTCTCCTGCTCCAACTCCCGAAGACGAGATTCAAGCATCTCCTTCTGAGCCTTGATTTCTTCCAGCTCCTTGGAAAGAAGATCCCCACGAGATTTCTCCATGGTTTGGTGCTTTTCATGTCGTTATTTGACCGACTTTCTCCTCGTACATGTCCCATTTGCCTTTCAGCTCGACATTCTCCTTCTTCTTCTTCTTCAGAAATTTGCTTTTCTCAGCCAACTTCTCTTTTTGCGCCTTGATCGTCACCTCATAGTCCCTCACCATGAGATTGACGTATCCAAAAAACTAATCAAAAACAAAAAAAAAAAAACATAAAGGGGAGTCAGATGAATAACATGAAAAGGAACTAGGCAGATATATGACACATACGTTGGCACCAGCACGAGCCATTTCCCGGTCTCGACCAAATTGAGAAAGCTCGTCCAACTCAGGCAAGCCCTTCAACTTGAGCTTGATCTGATGAAACAACCGTGCCAGCGCTTTGTGATCCCCGACAAAAGGAATCTCGATATGATGATAGTGGAAGTTGACAAGGTGGGGATACTCCACCACCTCGTCGTCTTGAGGAGCAGGAGGAGATGAACCCCAGTTTTTTTCCTGGAAGCTTTCCCTCCAGTGTAGGATCTTCAAGATGCTCGACTTGAGCTTCCCCTGTAACCATGGCCATCTTGGTTTGATTAATAGGCTCAAGTGGGGAACTCCTTACATCAGGCTTTTCATCGAGACGAGGAGAAGGACCTTGACTGTCCATCTCGTCAACAAGATGTTCCCTTGCTAGTGATTTGGGGGAAGGAGAAGGTTGAGGACTGATATTCGTACCCATGTCTGAGTGAGAAGTTTTCTTCCTCTTGGTAAACTTCTTCCACTAAAAGACCCCTCTTGACCAGTTGGAGGAGTTCCTATTGAAGCAGCATAGGAGGGGAGGGAAGCGAGATTGAATTTGCCCATCTTCTTTCTTCTCTTCTTTGATTCTTTAGCAAAAACAGGTTCTCCTCCGGGGGTTTGGCTGTACACGAGAAAAATCGGTCAAAAAGAAGTAAAAAGAAAAAGAAAGAAAAAAATAGCGAAATACAGATAACTACCACGGACAATTCTGTTCAAGGCAGCTTGAATGCGGATCTCACTAATGTCAGGCCAATGTTGATGACTTAGCGTCTTGATAGCTTCGACTTTCTCCTAGAATGAATCGGAACAACCTTGAGCCCACTTTTCGTGACGATCTGCAAAAAAAGAGATAAAGGGGAAATATATCAGTAAAAATTATATAGCTAAAGATTCGAGATTGGCCTATACTGATATTAGCATTGAAGTATCCATTCAGAATCACTGAAGGATCTTCGAAGGACGCGTCATTGAGCTTCACATATAAGTACAACTGATTCCAGTGATTCACTTTGGATGGCTTCCCAGTGAGCACACTGTACTTTGATACCATTTTCCCATAGAAGAACCCTGTCTTTGCGGTGATACTCGGAGTCGTGAGCTCCTCGAAGAGACGGAATGACATTTTTATGTCCAACTCGGCCGCCAAGACCATCAATGCAACCATGATTCTAATCTCGTTTGCTGTGTATTGACCAAGAGCGATCTTCCGTCGAGAGCAGTAGGTCGTCAGAAGTTCAAGGAGAGGCCACCAAAGTCGGCAGTTGTTGAACCATGACTCGTAGACACAAACATACCTGCTAGGAGGCGTCCACGGTCTTTGGTGCTCATCGGGGATAAGAAATGTGAACCCAGGAGTTAGTTCAGTCTGGAAGACAAGTCTTCTCACACTATTAAAAGAGGACCGTGTAGGAAGGGGATTCTCCCAATTTTTTGTTCTTCTTGACACTAAAACAGCGCACCTTCTCGGCCGGGATCGATCTCCTCGGCAAACTCAAAGTCGGTCCCAGTCTATCTCATGGGAAGAAAATCGGCTAGCCTGAAATCCGGTCATTTCTCAGATGGATCCTTCTCCTTGGAATAAATATCGGCTTCATCAATAGATTTAGCCACCTGCACCAATATATCCTCGGTTTCAAACTCCATTTCATCGGAAAAAGCGTGACCACTCGCTTCTCGGTTCTCCAGCTCTATGCTAAAGTGAACGACACTGCGCTACTGATCGTTCAGCTCAGCCAAGTCGGCACCTGTAGGAAACCTCAAACCCTCCATTCCTCCGAGTGTTATCGCTCTCGGCCTTCCGACCAACAGAGAGCCCGAGCTCTCTGAATCCGCCAAACCAGACGTGATGGCGATCGACTTACCCTTTGAAGAACAATAGCGGATGGGAGACATTCTGATCGGAAAATACGAAAAACTAGAGAGAGAAAGAAGAGAGAGGGCAGAGAGGAAAATACCTTTTTTATTAGCAGCAAGAGAGAAATGGAGAAATGAGGATCGAATCGAGTTTTTATAGAAAATTGGCGCATAAGACGAGCAGTCGCCATGATTAGGTCTACACGACCTATAACGTAACACGTGTCCTGCTAGTTCCATTATTCGAGGATTTATCTGCTTTAAACGAGAACGTTTGGACTCCAAGCGCTTGGTTCAAAGAAGTGGAACAAAGTCGACGACGTGCTGCAAAGTCGATAAGGACGACGGCGTACCAAGAAATCAACAATAAAATCGGTAGACACCGAGAAAATAGCTTCACCAAAATCACGTCTCAAATAAACCATTCATAGAAATTCACCGAAAAACTTGTGAAAAACAGCATTTCGATGAATTGGGGGAACTTATTGTTGAGGATAGATTACATATACCCAACATAGGCCCATTTAGACGGGATTTCGGCCCAATAATAGGATCAAAGTCGGCCCACGAGACCTAGAACCGACTTTAGACGTCAAGCTAGCACATATATAAAAGAGGAGGGTTGAGGCATGAAGGACATACACACACAAACTCAGTAGCTAGAACTAGAGTTTATCACATAACTTGTTCTGGATGTAATGTTCAACAAACTCTTCAACGTTATTCAATAAACGACTTTGATCCGTTCTTAACTCGCCTCTCTAATAACTTACCATCGAAATCGTACCACCGATATAGGTATACCGATTTCAAATTCAACATTTTTGATTGAAAGGAGATAGAGGAAAACAATGATATATATTGGGGAATAGAAAATCTTACGTAGATGTAATTCAGATAATTTCTTATATATGTTTTTTAAATATAATATTTTTCTATGAAAATCACAATCGTCGTTTCATTTAGTTATGATTTATGAATATGAATTTTATTTCCATATTATGGATTTTATTGCAAACATAGAAACTAAAGCTAATTATCGGAATATTAAATCAGTTCAGATTTCGTTGACTACCAAAAGATATAGATTTGAAATGGTTTTTAATACTTAAAAGTTGTAATGAATTTTATATTATCCTGAAGAAAAATTTCTTCCCTTTATACTCATTATCCTTTTTGCAACCGATTAATTCCTCCTTTAAACCATACAGTATTTTTATTTAATTTTAGATTACTAGTTACAGTTATCCATAATATGTTTCTTTAACTTTCACACAAATAATATTTCATCTTTTGGCATTCTTTGGATAAACCTCGTCCAGTATGTTCTTCTCATGCAGAAGCTTTGTTAAAATCTTACGTAGATGTAATTCAGATAATTTCTTATATTTTCTTAAAAATATAATCTTTTCTATTAAAATCGCAATCCTCGTTTCATTTAGTTATTATTTATGAATATGAATTTTGTTTGCATGTTATTTTATTGCAAATATAGAAATTAAAACTAATTATCGGAATATCTAATCAGTTCAGATTTCGTTGACTACCAAAAGATATATAACTTAAATGGTTTTTAATAATTAAAATTTGTAATGAATTTTATATTATGCTGAAGAAATTTTTCTTCCCTTTATACTCATTATCCTATTTGCAACTGATTATTTCGTCGTTTAAACCATACCGTTTCTTTATTTACTTTTAGATTACTTGTTACAATTTATTAGAACTTGAGTTTCAAGATGAAGAGGATGAAGAAGGTGTTTGTTACAGAGTTTGTGAAAAGTGTATTTACTCAGAGGTTCATCAGTGTTAGCAAAAATACCATTGTCAGTAAGATCATGTCCAAGATCAAAGAAAGCTGGAAAAGGAGAATCAGGAACGGGTAAAGGAAGAACATCTTGATCAAAGAAGTGAGAAGAATTGCTCAAAGATGTGTTCTTATCTTGCAAGAAGGGGAAGACAGACTCATGAAAGACTACATTTCGAGAAACTGAAATGGTGTGAGAGTCAAGATGGAGAAGTTTGCAACCTTTAAAACCATTCGGATAACCAAGAAAGACACAAGGAGAAGCACGTGGACTAAATTTGTTTCTATCTTTCAACAATGTTGAAGCAAAACACAAACTACCAAAGGCCCTAAGATGATCATACGAAGGTGCTTTTGCTGTGAGAAGTTCAAAAGGTGATTTATCTTGAAGTAAAGGTGATGGAGTACGATTGATGAGATAAACCGCGGTTTGAACACACTCTCCCCAGTAAGGTAAAGGCACATTAGACTGAAAGAGAAGAGCTCTAGCAACATTGAGGATGTGTTGATGTTTTCTTTCAACAACCAAGTTTTGTTGAGGCATGTAGGGACAAGAAAAGAAATGAACAATGCCATGTTCTTTAAGAAGAGATGTAAACGCCATCTCAGGTGCATTATCAGAACGAATTGCCTTAATGCGAGATGTGTATTGTGTTTGAACGAATCGTAAAAACTCAGGAAACACTTGTGAAACCGAACCTTTATCTTTCAACAAGTAAAGCCACGTGACCCTAGTGCAATCATCAACTAAGGTAAAGAAATACTTGTATCCATCATGAGTTTCAGTTTGAAAAGGACCCCAAACATCAATATGAATAAAGTCAAAAGGTGCTTTTGAAAGATGTGGATCAGATGGAAAAGAGACACGTTTTTGTTTTGCTAAAGGATAAATCTTACACAAAACAGAATGATCAGTTTTAACAGATTGAAGTTTTAAAAATTTGGAAAGAACTTGAATCTTCTGTTGTGATGGATGACCTAGCCTTTGATGCCAAACTTCCGAGGAGACAAAAGAAATAACGTGATCATGAATGTGTTGTTGAGAAAGAACGTTGTATGATGCACAAGATGATGTAGAAGATGCATAGAAAGTAGGAGCATCTAGAACATAAAGATTGTTATGGAGGTTACCCTTCCCAATCATGTAATCCGGAGTAAGCTCCTGAAGAGCAATGAAAGGGTTATCAGGAAAGATAAAGCGAGCAGTGGATGAGAAGAGAACAGAGATATTGCTATTCCTAGTAAGTGCACTAATGCTGAGAAGATTAAATTCGAATGAGGAATATACAACACATCAGTCAAAGTTAGTCGTGGAGAAAGTGTGATAGTGCCAGAAATAGTAACAGAAATGTGAGTACCATCAGGAAGAGTCACAGAAGTGTCACTAATTGAGTTAGTATGAGCAAAATTTGTCAAGTCAGAACACACATGACAGCTAGCTCCCGTATCAACTATCCAGGCTGGTGCTAAAATTGTAATGCCATTCTTCATTCCCGCAGAAATAAAATGAGATTGAATCATAGTACCTGAAGGGGGTGTGTCTGAAGATACGTGTGTGAGAAGATGTGGTTGTGGTTTAGAAGTTGAAGCTGTTCCATCTGATAAGTGAATGGTTCCACCAGAAATCTGTGAAAATTTGTCTGTTGAAGGAGTTTGAATACTCAAGACATTAAGAAGTTGATGGACTTGGTCCTGTGTAACTGTGCCCAAGTGAACACCCTGTTGATTGTGCATCGATATACAACCAGTATCCTGAAAAACCATGTTCGCAACATTTTCTTTACGAGGAGGCCAAGATTGAGTAGATTTCTCTGAGCCTGGAGTTTGAACTTGATTCTGCGTCTTCGAGGATGAAGTTGGAGTCTTGTATCCTTGTGGCTATCCATGCAGCTTATAACATCGGTTGACAGTATGTCCTGCTAGTCCACAATGAGAGCACATGGGACGTGGTCTGTTCTTGTTGTAACCACCTGTATAAGCTGCTACCAAGGAGTCTTCAGTAACATTCTGAGAGACATTGAACGCAACAGCACTTGTACTCTTCATCGACCGTTGCCTCTCCTCCTGAGAAACTAGATTAAACACCTTAGAGATGTTTGGTCTTGGTTCCATCATCAGTATCTGACCTCTAGTTGCAGTAAATGTGTCATTAAGACCAGTAAGGAACTTTAAGATATGATCCTGATCTTCTGTTTCAACAATTCTCTTGAGACTAGCACAATCAGGACGACCACAACAACAGGTATAAGGACTCTCATGATTCTTTAACTCCTCCCAGAGTTGCTTCAGCTTCGTAAAGTAATCACTCACACTTTGAGAACCTTGTATCTCGGCAAATATTTGTTGCTTTATCTCTGCAGTTCTTGGTCCATCACTTTGTTTGAATTGATCATGTATATCTAGCCACATCTGTCGAGCAGTGTCTAAGTACATGATAGTCTTGGCAATCTTCTTCTCCACAGCATTAACAATCCAAGTACAAACAATATTGTTGCAACGAGACCAAGACGCATAATCAGGATGATTCTCAGCAAGTTCCGGAAAATTTCCATTAACAAAGACAGCCTTATTCCTTGCTCCTAGAGCCATAAGCATCGATCTACGCCAAGTATTGAAGTTACCTAATCCAGCTAATTTCTCAGAGACTAGAGAGATACCAGCATGGTCGGCACTATGAACATATAGCAGATTTGAGTTTGGATCGAGCAGAGATGGCGATGATCGAGTTTCTTCAGGTAACGAACTCATCGTAATCGGAGACAAAGAAGACTTCTAATCGCGACGAATGAAAATGTTGATAGATCTGCACCACAATCCGACGGAGCTTATCAACAAGAATGGAATGGAATCAGAATACCAAAGATCGTCGAAATGAAGTGATAAACTGCGAAAAACTCCTGAAGAAGAGCTTCAACAAAGATGAAGACAGAGAGTGGAAGACTAATTGAATCAGAAGAAAGATACTCCAAGAAAAAGGAAAAATCAAAGGTATGAAGACAAAAGATCAAGTTTTCCCGAGAAAATCAAAGCAAGAAACATCAGTTTCATGGCTCTGATACCATATTAGAACTTGAGTTTCAAGATGAAGAAGGTGTTTGTTACAGAGTTTGTGAAAAATGTATTTACTCAAGTTAACTTTACAATGTATCGAATACTCAATATATATATATATATATATATATATATATATATATATATAACCGGTTTAGTAAATGGAAGCTAAACCATTGGTTATGGCAAAAGGAAACCTTAACCAACATAATCTAATACAATTGTCCATAATATGTTTCTTTTACTTTCACACAAATAAGATTTATCTTTTGGCATTCTTAGGATAAACCTCGTCCAGTATGTTCTTCTCATCCAGAAGCTTTGTTATTTTACTTTGGATAAAAACAAGAGTATTTGCACTCCCTATCAGTCTTCTGAGTCTTCCTCCAAGGCCTATTCACAAGATCGGCAAATGTCTCATGAAAAGCACTCAGTTAGTGGCTAATTAGTAGCATGCGAACCGAACCGAACCACACCACATTTAGCCAAAATTAAACCAAAAATGTTTCTAAAACCGGTGGGGCCATACATATCTCTATACCAATCAAAACCAAACTCATATGTACTCTAAAATTCTACTTGAGTATGAAGACACAAAAATGTATCAAATTTAGCTTTAAATAATAAATATATACTTCTCATTTCATTCATTGAAAAATTATAATGTTGTTTCCTTGGGTTTATTAGACCAATTCAATCATTTAGATTTTAATTACACTGAAAAATTCTCAAAGAATGAAAATTAACCTAAAAATCCAGCAAAACTATTTGGGGAATTAAAAACAATCACCCTATGCAGTTTAGCTCAAAAGTTTTAATAATCCAGCTCAAGTTCTTTTCTAGAACAATGATACAACCACTCCTTATCAACTACCAAAACCAATTCTATTAAAACAGAATCACAAAGTTGGACACAACTTGTTTCTAAGTGAAAATTTTAAAATATATTGTATTTTTATATGATTACAGCCTTAATATTAAAAACAACTTATCCTAAAATCTAACCTAACTATGGTAATATTTAAACTACATATATATTTCGGTTATGATGTGACCAAACTAAACAAACATTTTGGTTATAGATTTTGAATTATGTGGATCATATTTTAAACTATATAAATTTTGGTTTTCTTTTACGATGCATAATTATAATTCATAGTAATTATGTTCATTCTTCACATAGAGTAAGAAAATTATATCATTTTATATAAAACAATCATATGGTATACACATAAAACGATAATTACTATAATTCTTCACATATGTAGAACATTTTCTATTATGTTCTTTTATGCCATAAAACAATCATATCATATAATATACTTTAGGGTGTGAAATGCTTTATGTTTTTTTTATATTTTAGATTATGTTGATTTTAATCTAACTATATGGGTTTAGGGTTTCAATTATATAGATTTATGGTTTCGATTATAGGGTATAAGGTCAAACTATACTAAACTTAAGGTTGACAAAGTTCTATTATAAAAATATTGTTAGAATGTGATATCATAAATACATTTTAAGTAGTGATCCGCTCCGTGCGTGGAGTGAAATAGTCGATTAAATTATTTATTTTACGTTGTACTAAGGGATTTTTCGTATAATCTTTTTTGGAGATAGGCATTCATATATTCGTTCGGATGTAGTTGATCTATTAGAATTCCAGATTTTTAGAGTTAGATATTTAAATCCGATTCAAATATTTACAAATTTTGGTTTGAATTTGGTTTGGATTTGGTTTGGATCATTGCGGGTTCGGTTTGGGTTCAAGTTTGGGTACCCATTTTAATTATGTAATATTTAGCGCAAATCCAAATATACTAAGTCCTCAAATTCTGAAAATAAAAATAATATAAAAAATAAAATCTAAATAGTGTAAGATTAAATACTTAAAATTACATAAAATTAGTTCAATTTAAATATTTAGATGAAGAAAAAATATATATTTTCAATATTTTGAATTTGTCTTGTTATTTTTAGATATTTACTTGTGACTACTTTGATAATTTTTAGATATTTTCATTTTTTTGAATATCTAATAGATAAGAAATTAAAATAACAAGTAAATTTAAGTTTATAATTTTGATATTGATATTTTCAGTATCCAAAATATTTCAGTTTTGAACGGATTATAGTCTGGTTATCCGGATATTAAAAATTTAGATCCGTCTGAGTACTTAATCAGTTTTAATTTATGTTTAGTATTACTTTTAAATCAAATTTTGTTTGGTTCTTCGGATCCATATATTTTATCCAAACTTACTTTTTTCTACTAATATTAAGGAAAATAAAATAAATGTAAAAAAAGATTAATTGGCTTATTTTACATTTACAATTATTAGACCATAGTGTAAGAATACCAATGAAAATAGTTGGACATCGTATCAATATTTTTTGGGCATGTAGCAAAATTGACGTAGTCTATAATCAATAATGTGTACTTTCTTATAAAAAAATCTTGGTAAATAATGCTTTTCTGTCTGATTTTTTCTAACAACTTTATTTGGTTTTTAATTCTTGGTCTGATATGAAAACTCTTTAAAGAACAATAATACTTAGCTAAACTAAAGATCCTACTTTGAGTGTGGTGTTTTTCACCTCAGTTTCCTTAATTCATAACCAACCATAATTATTTGTTGCCCTCATGTACATAAGCTTTAACCATTGTCAAGTTCAACAAGGTTCCAAACTTTCAATTTCTAAAAACATTCTCGTTCTAGCATTTTAGTTGATGCAAATCTTAATGATTTTGTAGTTTTTTATTTCAACAATGATATTGTTCAGTAATTGAACGGATAGAACTTCAATTCACTAATAAAAAGGTTAAAAATGCAAAAACTAAAAACAACTTAATTAAAAAATTAGTATGTGAACACATTGACGAGATTTAGTAAAATTAAATCCTACATCACATTTAAATTCTACGAGACATATTTTATATATCTCAGACAATAAAATAAAAATAATATAAACGCCAAATTTCAAAAATTTAACTAATGTATATACACTAAATTAAAAAAAAATAGAAAAATATATCTTCAAATAAAAATCCAAAAGGAAATTTTTTGTGAACTAATAATATTTTAAAGTCCCAACATTATTAATTTATGGAGTTTTACTGTCCTGTAATTATATGTGTCTGTTATCACTATATATATCTATATAGAAATAAAAGGAAAGAGTATATTTTATATTTGACTAAGAAAATAATTCTAAAAATGTATGTTTCTACTAGTATATATACTCAGATTTTTTTAGAAAAATCATAAAAAGTTAAAGAGAACATCTTATATTGATATTAAAAATGGCTATCACAATGAAGACATTTATCACATTTCTTTTTACTATTTTTTTTATCGAATCTCCTGTTCATTGAAATACTACATCTACCGCTGATACTCCGGATAATGGTTTATCATTATACCCCTATTTAAAAATATCTTATATTTATATTAACAATGCCTATCACAATTAAGACTTTAATCACATTTATTTTTACTATCTTTTTCATCATATCTTCTGTTCATTGTGGTACTATAGCCACTGCTGATACTCTGGGTAATGGTTTATCATTATACGCCCATTTTAAAATATCTTGATTAATTAATATGTATTGATTTAATTTATTTTTTCATATAAATAAGTATGCTACGACTTCTCAACACCGTGTGATAATAGAGGGGAAATAGGTTGCGATGAGTTTTGTATTGATTGGGGTTTAATTAGAGGACACTCTGCTGTAAGAAATGTTGTTGTGAAAAATAAGTATGGTGTCCCAGATTTTTATTTCCAATAAGTATGTATCCAAAATGAAATCACCTAATTAAATGTATTGATATTGTTTGAAAATAACATCAATAATTGTCATTCGTTTTAAATATCTATGCAAAAAAATCTTGAATGAAATAAAAAAATAATTACCGATTGAAATCACTTTTGCTTAAATTTGAGTAATATTTATTTATAAATGAAGAAAAATATGAAAAATTACAATATCTTTGAGTACATTGTAAATCCAAAGATATTCGATCTCTCCTAAAATGTTTTTAAAACAAGAGTGATTGGTTTACCAAATTTGACCATGAACCGATCATATAACCGGGTTGAATTAATTTGTTGAACCAGATAAAAACCATTAAAACTATCAAAAATCTATAAGTACTTAATCAATTTTAGTTTGTGTTTAGTATTACTTTCAAATCAAGTTTGGTTCGGTTCTTCGGATCCATATATTTTACCCACACTTACATTCTTCTACTAATATTAAGCAAAATAAAATAAATGTAAAACAAATATTTTGGGCTTATTTTACATACAAGATTACTGGACCGTACTTTAAGAATACCAATAAAAAAGATTGGGTGTTGTGTCAATATCGTTGGATTTTGAAATTGAGAAATTTCTACTGGGGCGGGTTGTTACAAAACTGATGTAGTCTATAACCAATAACATGTACTTTCTTATAAAAAAATCTTGGTAAATATAATAAAAATACGATACAGACGAGTGAAAGGGGGTTAGGATGGCGTCATAAGTAATTTGATCTCTTCACTCAGCGCAAGAATCCTGTTTTTCAATCGATATCGCGAATTTTCTTTCTTTTGGTCTGACATGAAAACTCTGTAAAGAAAAGCAATTCTTGGATAAACTAAAGATCCGACTTTGCTTGTGATGTCTTTCACCTCAGTTTCCTTAATTCATAACCCTCACAATTATTTGTTGCTTTCGTGTACAGAAGCCTCAACCACAGCCAAGTTCAGCAAGGTACAGAATTTTCAATTTCTAAAAACATTCTCATTCTAGCAATTTAGTTTATGCGAATCTTAATGATTTTATTATTTTTTATTTCAACAGTGATAGTATTCAGTAGTTGCACGGAGAGATCTTCAATTTACGAATACAAGGGTTAAAAATACAAAAACTAAAAATGAATTGATTAAAAAAAGTAGTGTGTGAACACATTGATGGGATTAGTAAAATTATATCTTAAACCACATTTAAATTCTACGAGACATATTTTATGTATCTCAGAAAAATAAAATAAAACTAATATAGACGTCAAATTTCAAAAATTTAATTAATGTAGTACACTAAGATTAAATATTTTTTTATTCTAGAAAAATATATCTTAAATATAAATCCAAAAAGAAAATATTTTGTAAATTAATAACTCTATAAATTAATAAAATATTTAAGTCCCAACATTATTAATATATTAATTTTCACTGTACCATAATTCTATATGTTTGTTATGACTAAATATCTTTATAGAAATAAAAGGAAAGAATATATTATATTTGACTAAGAAAATACTTCTCAAAATGAAGGTTTATACTATTATATATACTCAGAATGTTTGGAGAAAAATCATAAAAAGTTAAAGAGAATAGCATATTGATAATATTTTTATTTTCATCCATATTGATAATAAAATGGCTATCACAATGAAGACTTTAATCACATGTGTTTTTACTATCTTTTTTATTGTATCTTCTGTTCATTGTGGTACTACAGCTACCAATGATACTCTGGGTAGTGGTTTATCATTATATCCCCATTTTTAAATATTTTGATTAATTAATATGTATTTATTTAAATTATTTTTTCATATAAATAGGTTATGGAGAAATAAAGCAGGAAGTATGCTACGACTTCTCGAGACCATGTGATATTGGTGGGGAAAGAGGTTGCGATCAGTTTTGTCTTGATTGGGGTTGGATTAGTGGACGTTGTATTCCAAGAAAATGTTGTTGTGACAAATAAGTATATGTCCCAGATTTTCTTTCCAATAAGTATGTATCCAAGATGAAATCACCTAATCAAATGTATTGGTATTGTTTGAAATATAATGTCAGTAATTTTCTTTCGTTTTAACTATCTATACAAAATATCTTGAATGAAATAAACAAAATTTACCAATTGAAATCAGTTTTGCTTAAATTTGAGTAATATTTATTTTTGAGTGAAAAAATATATTGAAAAAAGAATCAAAATATCTTTGAGTACATTGTAAATCCAAAGATTTTTGATCTCTCCTAAAATGTTTTTAAAACCAGACCGATTGGTTAGACCAAATTTGACCATGAACCGATCATTTAACCGGGTTGGATTTTGAAGTTGTTGAACCAGATAAAATCCATTAAAACTATCTAAAATTTATGAGTATTTAATCAGTTTTAGTTTGTGTTTAGTATTACTTTCAAATCAAGTTTAGTTCGGTTCTTCGGATCCAGATATTTTACCCAGACTTACATTCTTCTACTAATATTAATAAAAGTAAAATAAATATAAAACAGATATTTTGGGCTTATTTTACATAAAAGATTATTGGACCGTACTTGAAGTATGCCAAAAAAAAAAATCGGGTGGCGTATCAATATTGTTGGGCCTGTTGTAAAATTGATGTAGTATATAACCAATAACGTGTACTTTCTTATAAAAATCTTGGTTAACGTAATAAAAATACGATACAGCCGAGTGAAAGGGGGTTAGGGTTGCGTCAGAAATAATTTCATCTCTTCAATCAGCGCGAGAATCCTGTTTTTCAATAGACATCGCGAATTTTCTTTCTTTTTAAAGCTTTTATGATCTCTCATTTTTTCTAACAATTTTATTATGATTTTAATTTTGGGTCTGACATGAAAACTCGGTAAAGAAAAGCAATTCTTGGCTAAACTAAAGATCCGACTTTGCTTGTGATGTCTTTCACCTCAGTTTCCTTAATTCATAACCCTCACAATTATTTGTTGCTTTCGTGTACAGAAGCCTCAACCACATCCAAGTTAAGCAAGGTGCAGAACTTTGAATTTCTAAAAACATTCTCAATCTAGCATTTTAGTTGATGCGAATCTTAATAAAAAAATTTTTTATTTCAACAATGATATATATACAGTAGTTGCACAGAGAGAACTTCAATTCACTAATACAAAGGTGAAAAATGCAGACAATAAAATGAACTTATTAAAAAAAATAGTGTGTGAACACATTGATAGGATTTTGGTAAAATTATATCTTAAACCACATTTAAATTCTACGAGATATATTTTATATATCACAGACAATAAAATAAAACTAATATAAATGTCAAATTTCAAATACTTACTTAATGTAGTACACTAATTTTTTTTTTTGTTAGAAAAATATATCTTATATATAAATCCAAAAAGACCCACGGTTTCATTTTATATGTACTAGAAAATAAGAAAAATTCTGAAAATTGTTTTGTAAATTAATAACTCTATAAATTAATAAAATAGTTAAGTCCCAACATTATTAATTTATAGATTTCTTACTGTATCATAATTCTATATGTTTGTTATGACTGAATATCTTTATAGAAATAAAAGGAAAGAATATTTTATATTTGACTAAGAAAATACTTCTCAAAATGTATGTTTATGCTATTATATATACTCAGAATGTTTGGAGAAAAAATCATAAAAAGTTAAAGAGAATATCATATTGATAAATTTTTTTTTCATCCATATTGATAATAAAAATGGCTATCACAATGAAGACTTTAATCACATTATTTTTTACTATCTTTTTGATTGTATCTTCTGTTCATTGTGGTATTACAGCTACCGCTGATACTCTGGGTAGTGGTTTATCATTATACCCCATTTTTAAATATTTTGATTAATTAATATGTATTTATTTAAATTATTTTTTCATATAAATAGGTTATGGAGAAATAAAGCAGGAAGTATGCTACGACTTCTCGAGACCATGTGATTTTGGTGGGGAAAGAGGTTGCGATCAGTTTTGTCTTGATTGGGGTTGGATTAGTGGACATTGTATTCCAAGAAAATGTTGTTGTAACAAATAAGTATATGTCCCAGATTTTCTTTCCAATAAGTATGTATCCAAGATGAAATCATCTAATCAAATGTATTGGTATTGTTTGAAAATAACGTCAGTAATTTTCTTTCGTTTTAAATATCTATAAAACAAATTTGGAATGAAATAAACAAAATTTACCGATTGAAATCAGTTTTGATTAAAATAGAGTAATGTTTATTTTTGAGTGAAAAAATATATTGAAAAAAGAATCAATATATCTTTGAATGTTCTTAAAACCAGACCGATTGGTTAGACCAAATTTGACCATGAACCGATCATTTAACCGGGTTGGATTTTGAAGTTGTTGAACCAGATAAAATCCATTAAAACTATCTAAAATTTATGAGTATTTAATCAGTTTTAGTTTGTGTTTAGTATTACTTTCAAATCAAGTTTAGTTCGGTTCTTCGGATCCAGATATTTTACCCAGACTTACATTCTTCTACTAATATAAGAAAAATAAAATAAATGTAAAACAGATATTTTGGGCTTATTTTACATAAAAGATTATTGGACCGTACTTGAAGTATGCCAAAAAAAAAATCGGGTGTCGTATCAATATTGTTGGGCCTGTTGTAAAATTGATGTAGTATATAACCAATAACGTGTACTTTCTTATAAAAATCTTGGTTAATGTAAATAAAACACGATACAACCGAGTGAAAGGGGGTTAGGGTTGCGTCAGAAATAATTTGATCTCTTCAATCAGCGCGAGAATCCTGTTTTTCAATAGACATCGCGAATTTTCTTTCTTTTTAAAGCTTTTATGATCTCTCATTTTTTCTAACAATTTTATTATGATTTTAATTTTGGGTCTGACATGAAAAATCTGTAAAGAAAAGCAATTCTTGGCTAAACTAAAGATCCGACTTTGCTTGTGATGTCTTTCACCTCAGTTTCCTTAATTCATAACCCTCACAATTATTTGTTGCTTTCGTGTACAGAAGCCTCAACCACATCCAAGTTAAGCAAGGTGCAGAACTTTGAATTTCTAAAAACATTCTCAATCTAGCATTTTAGTTGATGTGAATCTTAATAAAAAAAATTTTTATTTCAACAATGATATATTCAGTAGTTTCACAGAGAGAACTTCAATTCACTAATACAAAGGTGAAAAATGCAGACAATAAAATGAACTTATTAAAAAAAATAGTGAGTGAACACATTGATAGGATTTTGGTAAAATTATATCTTAAACCACATTTAAATTCTACGAGATATATTTTATATATCTCAGACAATAAAATAAAACTAATATAAACGTCAAATTTCAAATACTTACTTAATGTAGTACACTAAGTTTTTTTTTTGTTAGAAATATATATCTTATATATAAATCCAAAAAGACCCACGGTTTCATTTTATATGTACTAGAAAATAAGAAAAATTCTGAAAATTGTTTGGTAAATTAATAACTCTATAAATTAATAAAATAGTTAAGTCCCAACATTATTAATTTATAGATTTCTTACTGTATCATAATTCTATATGTTTGTTATGACTGAATATCTTTATAGAAATATAAGGAAAGAATATTTTATATTTGACTAAGAAAATACTTCTCAAAATGTATGTTTATGCTATTATATATACTCAGAATGTTTGGAGAAAAAATCATAAAAAGTTAAAGAGAATATCATATTGATAATATTTTGTTTTCATCCATATTGATAATAAAAATGGCTATCACAATGAAGACTTTAATCACATTATTTTTTACTATCTTTTTGATTGTATCTTCTGTTCATTGTGGTATTACAGCTACCGCTGATACTCTGGGTAGTGGTTTATCATTATACCCCATTTTTAAACATTTTGATTAATTAATATGTATTTTTTTAAATTATTTTTTCATATAAATAGGTTATGGAGAAATAAAGCAGGAAGTATGCTACGACTTCTCGAGACCATGTGATTTTGGTGGGGAAAGAGGTTGCGATCAGTTTTGTCTTGATTGGGGTTGGATTAGTGGACATTGTATTCCAAGAAAATGTTGTTGTGACAAATAAGTATATGTCCCAGATTTTCTTTCCAATAAGTATGTATCCAAGATGAAATCACCTAACCAAATGTATTGGTATTGTTTGAAAATAACGTCAGTAATTTTCTTTCGTTTTAAATATCTATAAAACAAATTTGGAATGAAATAAAAAAAATATACCGATTGAAATCAGTTTTGCTTAAAATAGAGTAATATTTATTTTTGAGTGAAAAAATATATTGAAAAAAGAATCAATATATCTTCGAGTACATTGTAAATCCAAAGATTTTTGATCTCTCCTAAAATGTTCTTAAAACCAGACCGATTGGTTAGACCAAATTTGACCATGAACCGATCATTTAACCGGGTTGGATTTTGAAGTTGTTGAACCAGATAAAATCCATTAAAACTATCTAAAATTTATGAGTATTTAATCAGTTTTAGTTTGTGTTTAGTATTACTTTCAAATCAATTTTAGTTCGGTTCTTCGGATCCAGATATTTTACCCAGACTTACATTCTTCTACTAATATTAAGAAAAATAAAATAAATGTAAAACAGATATTTTGGGCTTATTTTACATAAAAGATTATTGGACCGTACTTGAAGTATGCCAAAAAAAAAATCGGGTGTCGTATCAATATTGTTGGGCCTATTGTTAAATTGATGTAGTATATAACCAATAACGTGTACTTTGTTATAAAAATCTTGGTTAATGTAATAAAAACACGATACAGCCGAGTGAAAGGGGGTTAGGGTTGCGTCAGAAATAATGTGATCTCTTCAATCAGCGTGAGAATCCTGTTTTTCAATAGACATCGCAAATTTCTTTCTTTTTAAAGCTTTTATGATCTCTCATTTTTTCTAACAATTTTATTATGATTTTAATTTTCGGTCTGACATGAAAACTCTGTAAAGAAAAGCAATTCTTGGCTAAACTAAAGATCCGACTTTGCTTGTGATGTCTTTCACCTCAGTTTCCTTAATTCATAACCCTCACAATTATTTGTTGCTTTCGTGTACAGAAGCCTCAACCACATCCAAGTTAAGCAAGGTGCAAAACTTTGAATTTCTAAAAACATTCTCAATCTAGCATTTTTAGTTGATGCGAATCTTAATTAAAAAAAAAAATTATTTCAACAATGATATATTCAGTAGTTGCACAGAGAGAACTTCAATTCACTAATACAAAGGTGAAAAATGCAGACAATAAAATGAACTTATTAAAAAAAATAGTGTGTGAACACATTGATAGGATTTTGGTAAAATTATATCTTAAACCACATTTAAATTCTACGAGATATATTTTATATATCTCAGACAATAAAATAAAACTAATATAAACGTCAAATTTCAAATACTTACTTAATGCAGTACACTAAATTTTTTTTTTATTTTAGAAAAAATATATCTTATATATAAATCCAAAAAGACCCACGGTTTCATTTTATATGTACTAGAAAATAAGAAAAATTCTGAAAATTGTTTTATAAATTAATAAATCTATAAATTAATAAAATAGTTAAGTCCCAACATTATTAATTTATAGATTTCTTACTCTATCAGAATTCTATATGTTTGTTATGACTGAATATCTTTATAGAAATAAAAGGAAAGAATATTTTATATTTGACTAAGAAAATACTTCTCAAAATGTATGTTTATGCTATTATATATACTCAGAATGTTTGGAGAAAAAATCATAAAAAGTTAAAGAGAATATCATATTGATAATATTTTTTCATCCATATTGATAATAAAAATGGCTATCACAATGAAGACTTTAATCACATTATTTTTTACTATCTTTTTGATTGTATCTTCTGTTCATTGTGGTATTACAGCTACCGCTGATACTCTGGGTAGTGGTTTATCATTATACCCCATTTTTAAATATTTTGATTAATTAATATGTATTTATTTAAATTATTTTTTCATATAAATAGGTTATGGAGAAATAAAGCAGGAAGTATGCTACGATTTCTCGAGACCATGTGATTTTGGTGGGGAAAGAGGTTGCGATCAGTTTTGTCTTGATTGGGGTTGGATTAGTGGACATTGTATTCCAAGAAAATGTTGTTGTAACAAATAAGTATATGTCCCAGATTTTCTTTCCAATAAGTATGTATCCAAGATGAAATCACCTAATTAAATGTATTGGTATTGTTTGAAAAATAACGTCAGTAATTTTCTTTCGTTTTAAATATCTATAAAAAAAATCTGGAATGCAATAACCAATATTTACCGACTGAAATCAGATTTTCTTAAAATAGAGTAATATTTATTTTTGAGTGGAAAAATATATGGAAAAAAGGAATTAATATATCTTTGAGTACATTGTAAATCCAAAGATTTTTGATCTCTCCTAAAATGTTTTTAAAATCAGACCGATTGGTTAGACCAAATTTGACCATGAACTAATCATTTAACCGGGTTGGATTTTGAAGTTGTTGAACCAGATAAAATCCATTAAAACTATCTAAAAATTATGAGTATTTAATTTGTTTTAGTTTGTGTTTAGTATTACTTTCAAATCAAGTTTGGTTCGGTTCTTAGGATCCAGATATTTTACCCAGACTTACATTCTTCTACTAAAATTAAGAAAAATAAAATAAATATAAAACAAATATTTTGGCCTTATTTTACATACAAGATTATTGGACCGTACTTTAAGTATACCAATAAAAAAGATTGGGTGTCGTATCAATATTGTTGGGCATGTTGTAAAATTGATGTAGTATATAATCAATAATGTGTACTTTCTTATAGAAAATCATGGTTAATGTAATAAAAACGATAGAGCCGAGTGAAAGGGGGTTAGGGTTGCGTCAGAAATAATTTGATTTCTTCACTCAGTGCGAGGATCCTTTTTTCAATAGATATCGCAAATTTTCTTTCTTTTTAAAGCTTTTATGATCTCTCATTTTTTCTAACAAATTTATTATGATTTTAATTTTGGGTTTGACATGAAAACACTGTAAAGAAAAGCAATTCTTGTCTAAACTAAAGATCCGACTTTGCTTGTGATGTCTTTCACCTCAGTTTCCTTAATTCATAACCCTCACAATTATTTGTTGCTTTCGTGTACATAAGCCTCAACCACATCCAAGTTAAGCAAGGTGTGGAACTTTCAATTTCTAAAAACATTCTCAATCTAGCAATTTAGTTGATGTGAATCTTAATAATTTTGTTATTTTTTATTTCAACAATGATATATTCAGTAGTTGCAAGGTGAGAACTTTAATTAACTAATACAAAGGTTAAAAACGCAGACAATGAAATGAACTTATCAAAAAATTAGTGTGTGAACACATTGATAGGATTTAGTAAAATTATATCTTAAACCACATTTAAATTCTACGAGATATATTTTATATATCTCAGACAATAAAATAAAACTAATATAAACGTCAAATTTCAAAAAATTACTTAATGTTGTACACTAATTTTTTATTTTATTTTAGAAAAATATATCTTATATATAAATACAAAAATAAATTGTTTTGTAAATTAATAACTCTATAAATTAATAAAATAGTCAAGTCCCAACATTATTAATTTATAGATTTCTTACTGTATTATGACTCAATATCTTTATAGAAATAAAAGGAAAGAATATTTTATATTTGACTAAGAAAATACTTCTCAAAATGTATGTTTATGCTATTATATATACTCAGAATGTTTGGAGAAAAAATCATAAAAAGTTAAAGAGAATATCATATTGATAATATTTTTTTCATCCATATTGATAATAAAAATGGCTATCACAATGAAGACTTTAATCACATTATTTTTTACTATCTTTTTGATTGTATCTTCTGTTCATTGTGGTACTACAGCTACCGCTGATACTCTGGGTAGTGGTTTATCATTATACCCCATTTTTAAATATTTTGATTAATTAATATGTATTTATTTAAATTATTTTTTCATATAAATAGGTTATGGAGAAATAAAGCAGGAAGTATGCTACGACTTCTCGAGACCATGTGATTTTGGTGGGGAAAGAGGTTGCGATCAGTTTTGTCTTGATTGGGGTTGGATTAGTGGACATTGTATTCCAAGAAAATGTTGTTGTAACAAATAAGTATATGTCCCAGATTTTCTTTCCAATAAGTATGTATCCAAGATTAAATCACCTAATCAAATGTATTTGTATTGTTTGAAAAATAACGTCAGTAATTTTCTTTCGTTTTAAATATCTATACAAAAAACTTGAATGAACTAAAAAAATTTACCGATTGAAATCAGTTTTGCTTAAATTTGAGTAACATTTTTTTGAGTGAAAAAATATATGGAAAAAGAATCAAAATATCTTAGAGTACATTGTAAATCAAAAGATTTTTGATCTCTCCTAAAATGTTTTTAAAACCAGACCGATTGGTTAGACCAAATTTGACCATGAATAGATCATATAACCAGGTTGGATTTTGAAGTTGTTGAAGCAGATAAAATCTATTTAAACTATCAAAAATCTACTTAATCAGTTTTAGTTTGTGTTTAGTATCACTTTCAAATCAAGTTTGGTTTGGTTCTTCGGATCCACATATTTTACCAAGACTTACTTTCCTTTACTAATATTAAGAAAAATTAAATAAATGTAACACAAATATTTTGGGCTTATTTTATATATAATTTTATTGGACCATACTCTAAGTATACCAACAAAAATGGTTGCCCCTCGTGTCAATATTGTTGGGTATGTTACAAAATTGATGTAGTCTATAACCAATAATATGTACTTATAAAAAAATTATTGGTAAATATAAATAAAACACGATACAGTCGAGTGAAAGGGGGTTAGGGTTGCATCAGAAATAATGTGATATCTTCATTCGGCACTTAAAATCTATTTTTCAATCGAATTAGCGAATATTCTTTCCTCTTAAAGCTTTCTGATTTCTCCTTTTTTCTATCAAATTTATTATGTTTTTAATTCCTGGTCTGACATGAAAACTCTATAAAGAAAAGCATTATTTGGCTAAACTAAAAATCTGACTTTGTGAGTGATGTTTTTCACCTCACTTTCCTCAATTCATAACCCTCACAATTATTTGTTGCCTACATGTACAATAGCCTCAACAACTGCCAAGTTCGGAAAGGCTAAAAAGTTTTAATTTGTAAAAACATTCACATTCTAGATTTTTAGTTAATGAAAATCTTAATAATTTTATATTTTTTTCTATTTCAACAATAATATTATTTAGTAGTTGCACGGACAGAACTTCAATTCACTAATACAAAGGTTAAAAATTCAGAAACTAAAAATGAGTTGATTTAAAAAGTAGTATGTGAATACATTGACAAAATTTAGTAAAATTATATCTAATACCATATTTAAATTCTACGAGAAATATTTTATATATCTCAGACAATATAATAAAACTAATATAAATGTCAAATTTCAAAATTTTAATTAATGTCAATACTCTTAAATTAAATGTTTTTTTTATTTTAGAAAAATATATCTTAAAATAAATTCAAAAATGGAAACTTTTTGTAAATTAATAACTCTATTTAATAAAATAGTAAAGTCTCAACATTATTAATTTATTGAATTTTTACTGTACCTTAAATATATGTGTTTGTTATGACTAAATATATTTATAGAATTTAAATAGAAGAGTATTTTTTATATTTGACTAATAAAATACTTCTCAAAATGTATGTTTGTGCTATTATATATATTCAGAATGTTTGGAGAAAAATCATAAAAAGTTAAAAAAATATATCTTAAATTGATATTAATAATGGATATCACAATTAAGACTTTAATCACATTTATTTTTACTATCTTTTTTATAGTATCTTCTGTTCATTGTGGTACTACAGCTACCGCTGATACTCTGGGTAATGGTTTATCATTATAAGCCTATTTAAAAACATGTTGATTAATTAATATGTATTGATTTAATTTATTTTCATATAAATAGATATGCTACGACTTCTCAAGACCATGTGATAATAAATGGGAAATAGGTTGATATGAGTTTTGCATTGATTGGGGTCTTATTAGAGGACACTCTGCTGTATGAAAATGTTGTTCTGAAAAATAATTATGTGTCCCAGATTTTTCTTTCCAATAAGTATGTATCCAAGATGAAATCACCTAATCAAATGTATTAATATTTTTTGGAAATAAAAACAAGAATTTTCATTCATTTTAAATATCTATACAAAAGTCTTGAATGAAATAAACAAAATTTACCGATTGAAATCAATTTTGCTTAAATTTGAGTAATACTTATTTATAAATGAAGAAAAATATATGGATAAAAAGAATCATAATATCTTTGAGTACATTATTATCCAAAGATATTTGATCTCTCCTAAAAATTTTTTAAAACCAGACCGATTGGTTTACCAAATTTGACCATGAACCGATCATATAACCGGGTTGAATTAAGCGAACTAGATAAAAACCATTAAAACTATCAAAAATATAGGAGTACTTAATCAGTTTTAGTTTGTGTTTAGTATTACTTTCAAATCAAGTTTGGTTCAGTTCTTTGGATCCAGATATTTTACCGAGACTTACATTCTTTTACTAATATTAAGCAAAATAAAATAAATGTAAAACAAATATTTTGGGCTTATTTTACATACAAGATTATTGTTAGACATGTTGCAAAATTGATGTAGTCTATAACCAATAACATGTACTTTCTTATTAAAAAACTTGGTAAATATAATAAAAACACGATACAGTTGAGTGAAAGGGGGTTAGGGTTGCGTCAGAAATAATTTGATCTCTTCACTCAGCGCAAGAATCATGTTTTTCAATAGATATCGCGAATTTTCTTTCTTTTTAAAGCTTTTATGATCTCTCTCTTTTTTCTAAAATTTTTATTATGATTTTAATTATTGGTCTGACATGAAAACTCTGTAAAGAAAAGTAATTCTTGGCTAAACTAAAGATCCGACTTTGCGTGTGATGTTTTTCCCCTCAGTTTCCTTAATTGATAACCCTCACAATTATTTGTTGCTTTCGTGTACAGAAACCTCAACCACAGCCAAGTTCAGCAAGGTACAGAACTTTTAATTTCTAAAAACATTCTCATTCTAGCATTTTAGTTGATGCGAATCTTAATGATTTGTTATTTTTGTATATTTCAACAATGATAGTATTTAGTAGTTGCACGGAGAGAACTTCAATTCACTAACACAAAGGTTAAAAATGCAGACACTAAAAATGAACTGATTTAAAAAAGTAGTGTGTGAACACATTGACGGGAATTAGTAAAATTATATCTTAAACCACATTTAAATTCTACGAGACATATTTTATATATCTCAGACAATAAAATAAAATTAATATATAAACGTCAAATTTCAAAAATTTAATTAATGTAGTAAACTAACATTAAATGTTTTTTTTAGAAACAACATATCTTAAAATATAAAATCCAAAAAGAAAATGTTTTGTTTATTAATAACTCTATAAATTAATAAAATAATCAAGTCCCGACATTATTAACTTATAGAGTTTTTACTGTACCATAATTCTTTATGTTTGTTATGACTAAATATCTTTATAGAAATAAAAGGAAAGAATATTTTATATTTGACTAAGAAATACTTCTCAACATAAATGTTAAAGAGAATACTCATAATGTTTGGAGAAAAATCCTAAAACGTTAAAGAGAATCAAAATATACTCAGAATGTTTGGAGAAAAATCATAAAACCGATTGAAATCAGTTTTGCTTAAATTTGAGTAATATTTATTTTGAGTGTAAAAATATATTGAAAAAAGAATCAAAATATCTTTGAGTACATTGTAAATCCTAAGATTTTATCTCTCATAAAATGCTTTTAAAACCAGACCGACTGGTTTACTAAATTTGACCATGAACCGATCATATAACTGGGTTGAATTAAGTTGTTGAACCAGATAAAAACCAGTAAAACTATCAAAAATCTATGAGTACATAATCAGTTTTAGTTTGTGTTTAGTATTACTTTCAAATCAAGTTTGGTTCGATTCTTTGGATCCAAATTTTTTACCAAGACTTATATTCTTCTACTAATATTAAGCAAAATAAAATAAACTTAAACCAAATATTTTGGGCTTATTTTAGATACATAATTATTTGACCATTCATTAAGAATACCAATGAAAATGATTGGGCGTCGTGTCAATATTGTTGGACATGTTGCAAAGTTGATGTAGTCTATAACCAATAATGTGTACTTTCTTATAAAAAATCTTGGTAAATATGATAAAACACGATACAGTGGAGTGAAAGGGGCTTAGGGTTGCATCGGAAATAATGTGATATATTCACTCTGCGCGTGAATTCTGTTTTTCAATCGATTTCGCCAATTTTCTTTCTTTTTAAAGGTTTTCGGATTTCTCATTTTTTCTAACAATTTTATTCTGTTTTTAATTATTAATTAGTAATCAACAAAATCTTTACCCTCATCTCACTCTGGACTCCCTCATTAATACCACATCACGCACATGAAACTCACAAGCGATTCGGGAACTGGTGACCCCGGAGGATGCAATAATTATATAAAGTTTACCTTTGAGTCAAAATCTTTTAACGGATAGCGATGGTTGGCACTTCACCAAAAATAGAAATACACGGTTAAATCTGGTTATCAAGTGGAGAGAGTGTATCCAGACATAAAGAAGACGCCTCCGACTATTGGTCCTGATGTGACTGCTCTGAAGGCCTTTTTTGGAAAGTTCAGTGTCCACCTAAGATTAAGCATTTTGTGGCAAATCATGTCTGGATGCATCTCGGTTAAGGAGAAACTAAATTCAAGAGGGATTCAAGGAGATCTGCAATGTTCAAGAAGTGGTGCAGAAGTGGAATCAATAAACCATGTGTTTTTGAATGTCCACCGGCAGTTCAAGTATGGGCTCTTTCACAGATACCATCAAATATAACTGCTTTTCCTATGCAATCGATTTATGCGAATATGGACCACTTGTCTTCAAGGGTGTCCCAGCCAGAAACTAGTCATCAATTTTCCTAGATTTTATGGTATATTTGGAAAGGTCGAAACAATATGGTTTTCAGTAACATCAATACAAACCCTAGAGATACCCTACAGTTGGCAGAAACTGAATCCAGAATTTGGGTTGAGACACAGTCAACTATTTCACAAAGGGTTTCTCAACATAGGGAAGGAGGGTTGGATATTTTTCCAAACATATCGAGTCGTTGGTGCTTTACGGATGGGTCCTGGAAAGAGCAGGATTCTTTTTCATGACAAGGTTGGTACATCACATTAGAGGGGTACGATCGATTGATGGGAGTGAGAAATACGAGAGCCAGCATCTCTCCTCATCATTATGAGATGGAAGCCCATATATGGGCAATGGAAAGCATGAGGAATTTAAGACAATTTCATGTGACGTTTGCAACAAATTGTTTCCAATTGGTGAAGATGGTTTCAGATCCAGAGGAATAGCCTACATTTGCAACTTATCTAGAAAATATTAAGCACTTAAAGGAGAGTTTTAATCACTCAGAGATAATCCATGTTTCAAGGACGCAAAATACAAGAGCGGACAGTTTTGCTCGCAGTGCGAGGAAACAACCGTCTTTCGCCATTCATATGGATTATGAGCTTCCAGTTTGGTTTGAAGAATCTTAGTTGAGTCTTTTTATGTTGTTGACAAAAAAAATTGGTCTTACATAAAAACTCTGTAAAGAAAAGCAATTCTTGGCTAAACTAAAGATCTGACTTTGTGTGTAATGTTTTCCAGCTTAGATTCCTTAATACATAACCCTCACAATTATTTGTTGCCTTCATGTAGAGAAGCCTCAATCACGACTAAGTTTTGCAAGATACAAAACTTTCAATTTGTAAAAACATTTCCATTTTTTTGCATTTTACTGTAAAACCAATAATTTTTAAAAGATTTTATGACTGCCATGTTAATATTCTAATTTCTAAATAATTGTGAAGCTGCCACGTGTCAATTAGTATATGAACGCATTTATTAAAAATGTTTATCTTTTAATATATATTGGATGTTTTTGAAATTTAGTTGGTTGATAACCATCTATCCAATCAATACTATTTAAATACAAATAATTTGAATGATAACAAATCTCACTTTATAAAACTAAAAAATCAAGCATCAGTTTTTAATTTTTTACACACACAAACAATTTAAATGATAACATATCTCGCTGAATATAGGAACTAACAAATCTCAATGTATTCTACCATTGATTGGTTCAATTGTAAAAGGTAACAAATCTCAATGAATATAGCAAATAACATCGATTATCAATACTATTAAAAGACAAACAATTTTAATGGTAACAAATATCACTGAATATAGGAACTAAAACATCTAGCATCGTTTTAAAAATTTTAGAACACACAAACAATTTAAATGGTATCATAACTCACTCAATATAGGAACAAAAAAATCTAGCATCGGTTTATAATTTTTTGAACACACAAGAAATTTAAATGGAATCATATCTCACTGAATATAGGAAATAACATTGATTATATTTTTTAAAATTCACAAACAATTAAATCGTAACAAATCTCAATGTATAAATTCATGATTGGTAGCAATATAAAAATACGGTTATAGATTTTATTTCTTAACCGCACAAACTATACTAAATGATAAAAGATATTAATGAATATATATATATATATATAGAGATCCTAATCATTAAGTTGAAAGTTCATAAACACTTCAAAAACTAAATATCATTAATATTTGGTATATAATAAATTTTAACTTAAATATAGCGAACTTTAATATATATATAAATATATATATATATAATATAAATATATATATATAATATAAATATATATATATATATATATATATATATATATCTTTATATATATCTTTATATATAAAGAAGAGTTTAGTTTCTCATGGAGCTTTCCACGTCAGATTACACGTAGATAATTCGTGGTGTCTGGAAGTGACACGTGTCTCACCATTTGAGAGTGACACCTCATCAAATACTCTCAGCAGAGGGTGGCACTTGTCCGCTTTATTTAAAAGGTATGTTTTATATGTGGTGTTTCCGTGTGTTATTTTTGGGCTTTCATATTGTCTTACAAGAAAGCCAGTCCAGATTGCGTGAATCACTAATGTTCTTGATCCGCATCGTTTCATGATTTACGGTTCCACCGTAGTCGTCGATATCCGCCATTAGAGACGTGATGTAGGGTTCCACCACAATTGTTTAAATCCGCCATTAGAGAGGATGAGATGCAAAAGTCTGTGTAACCACTCCGTTGGTTAGGTTTCGATCAGTCCTTTCGCCTTCTTTCCATCAATCGAAACGAGATAGCTTCCAGATCCATTGCAGTAAACGAGATAGTAAGCATCAGTATTTGTTTGATTTTCTTAATCTCTTGATTATTTTAAGGTTTCTTATTGTCTCTTTGTTCTTAATTCTTGGCAGTGAACAGTCTCAGTGCTTGGAACTATGGTTAAAATGGATGCTCTGATGTTACAACAAGACAGAACCGGCAGTTCTGTGGTGTTCTGTTGTGTGATGTGTCTGAGATATTATAAGGGATTGGTTCTGTTGAGTTAACAAGTTTGTACTATGGGATGGATAATGTGAGGAACCCTGTTGTGAATCCTTTAGCTCGGATTTACCCGGGGATGAAAACTTACTAATATGCCTCAGCTAAAGACACAGTAAGTCAAAACTCTCTCTTGCCACATCTATTTGGCTCTAATGATTGGATCAAGATCTCACATTAAAATATGTTTGGTGCTGAGATTTAAGGATCAAATGTTAGTATAGACCACTTGGGATCCAAAATAAATGAATTAAAAATAAATCCAAAATAAAATGAAAAATCTAAAAAACTTATGTTATCTATTTATTTACAAATCTAACCATCAAGTATCCAAAACCACTAACCCGATCCTATCCGACCCGAAACCTAAACCTAGAATCCCCATTTTCTCTAGTTTTTGACATAACCAAGAAACTAAAATCAGACACTAAGTTTCTCCATGCTCCACGATCTCCATCTCCATAACTCTCATTTCAGTTTTGTGTTTCATCCTGCTTTCAGCAATGTCACCAAAAACTCGAGCAACCGGAAATAAGAAAAAAGAAGGAGAACCGGTGACAAAAAAGAACGATTCACCGGCGAAGACAAAGAAAGTTGCGTCGGAGAATTAGAAGAACGACGCCGGCGTGAAGATGAAGAGAGATGCGGCGCAAAAAAGAAGAGAGAGGCGGCGGCGGAAAAGAAGAGATAGGCGGCGACGAAAAAAGAAGAGAGAGGCGGCGAAGAAGAGAGAGAGAGAGAGAGGTGTCAAAGAAGAAGAGAGAGAGGCGTCGAAGAAGAAGAGTGAAGGCACGGTGAAGAAGAGGAAACGAGAAGGTGGTGTCGATGGTGGTGTCGAGGGTGGGTCCTCCTCGAATTGAACCAAGCGGGCTCGGAATCCAATGACAGAAACGGTATCTTCACCGGACCCTAATGATTTCCCGGAAACTTCATCCCTTTTGCCTTCTGAGCCCGATAGTGAGGCTAATACAAGCACACCGCCTCCGATTCAGCCCCAAAAATCACCTAGTCATGCTAATCCCAAAAATCCCCAACAACCGGTAACCTCACTTCCAGGCTCTTCCACAAGGAGTCCTTCTCGGGGGCAAAGAAGATGATGAGAAGATTGAGCCTAACAACAGAGAATCAGACGCACCTAAGGCACAAAATGACAATGACAATGACCTGGAAAGAACGGTAAACAATTCAATTTGAAATTGTTTTTGAAATTGTTTGGATTTAAATGAGACAACTAGTTCAATTGTGTGGAGTTTTAGTAGTGTAACTAGTACAACTAAAGAGTAAAACATGTGTATCTGGTACAACTATTTGGTTTTAAAAAAATAAGTTTTAAAAACAGATTTAGTGGAACTAGTATAACTAGTGTTATTAGAAATATAAGTAGTGTTAAGTAATACAACTAACTGAAGTTAAATATTAATAGTATAAGTCGTACAACTAGGTTTGTTTTATTAGTACGACTGGTTGAATTAGATGGTAAACCAGTTATACTATTCAAACTAAATTTAGTTGTACTAGTTAAACTATTAATATTTTTCTAATTATACCAGTTAGACTAAATATAATATACGTAGTTTTACCAATTAGACAAGTTATACGATAACAACACCATTTAGTTCAACTAAATGAGTAGTATAACTGGTCCACATATGAATATTATAACTAGTCAAGCTGGTACAACTAGACAAGTAGTATTAGTATCACTAGTACAACTCATTTAGTTAAATAGTATAACTGGTTATTTAGATTTTATTTTTTTGTATAACTAGTCTAACTGGTGCAATTAAATAGACAATTATTATTAGTATAACTAATACAACTCATTTATTTAAATAGTATAACTGGTTTAACTAGATGGTAGTTTTGTTGTATAACTAGTTTAACTGGTACAACTAGACAAGTATAACTTGTCTGACTGATACAACTAGATAAGTATTATTAGTATAACTAGTACAACTATTTTAACTAAATAGTATAACTCGGTACTTATTCAGTGTATTTTGTGTTTTTATTTGTGTTTTAAGGTTGTGGAGGAGGATATGACCGTTGAACCAATGAGACTTGTTTTTTCTTCCAGACGAGTGAGTATGGGAAGAGTTGCAAGCTTTCCTCAAGGTGCCACTAACGCGATTTTCTGAAGACGATTGAAAAGTTTGAGGATTCAGAGAAGAGTTGGTTTCAGAATCACCCTTAAGCATATATTCCACATGGATTGCTGCACAACATGAAAGGTGATGGGAATGTGGATGTTCGTTCCTACTTCGTACTATGCATACGGAAAAAGGTCAACAAGCTTGGTTTGGGGTAAATGGTGTTTCAATTAGATACTCCATCAGAGAATATGTCCTCCTCTCTCGTTTACACTGCCACACATACCCAGAAAACTATCCGAGCATAGGGAGTATGAGTTTGCGACAAAGCATTTTAAAAAGAAAGAGAAGAAGACTAACGAGAAGAAGGGGAAGGATAAGGGTATAAGAGTGACAGAAATGGATGTCAAAGAAAAGCTTCTGAAGATGAAGGTTGATAGTAGTGACGAGCGTCTGAAGATGGCGGTTCTCTACTTTTTGGCCAGAGTTATAAGAAGAAGGTCAAAAGGAGGATACTTCATTGAGCCTTTCATTCTCCAAGCGGTAGATGATCTAGATTTTGTCAACACATTTCCATGGGGCCGTTACACATTTGATGGTTGCATGAAAGAGATTTTCCACTTGAGAGATTATTTCCTCAATGGGATCCCAGAGAAGACATTGTGGGTATTTCATGGGTTTATCAACCCTTTGGAGGTATGCTGTATTTTTCATAAGCATGTTTGTTATAATATAACAAATATGATTGTGTGAAATGATGTGCATATATTGGCGTTTCAATGTATCCCTATCCTTAAGGAAACATTCAGAGTCCTTGTTCCAAACTGTTTCGCAGATTGTCCAAGAATGTGCAAATGAAAGTACAAGAGGACCAAGACAACATGATTTCCATTCGACGTGATTTATCAGACGCTTGGAAACACAAAGGTAAAAGCTTTTAATTTTTTTAAGTGTTGTTTGTATTATTTTCTACAAGTTAAAAGTTATTTTTAAAGTTTTTTATAACTAATATAATCGGTACAACTACTAAAGATTTATTTGTTGCTGGTCATATTTCAGGTGATTACTCAATTTTCTGGAACCACATGGAGAAGAAATAGACCTCTTGTACACAATCATGGACGAAAGGACTTTGGAAGACGTGAAGATGATAGATGATTCAGATACGGCATACATAGCCGTCAATGGTTGGAACCAGATCCTTATTTAGCCGGGGGGAGAAATATTTTGGGAGGATCTATTTCGATGGATGTGAGAGCCCGACCTACCGAACCTTATCAGAAGGAAGAAAGGGTGTGCGAGGAACCCGGGTAGATGGAAAGGCATGGGCCAAGGCAGGTTGTGAGAATGTAAAAGAATTAGAGTTGAGGTTGACAAGAGAATGGATGACAAATTTGCATTGAGGGACAAAACAATTCATCTTCTTGCAACAAGAGTGAAGGATCTGGAAGACGAAAGGAATCAAAGGGAAAATTGGTCATTCCAGTATGATCAATATCAAACCGGTGGAACTTCATGAGGTAAAATGTTATTGGTTTTGTGTATTATTGATTACTAGTATTTGGTCCCGTACTGCATACGTATATTCCTTAATTTTATTTGAATTTTTTGTTATAATATATAAATATAAACACTATTTTTTATTAAAATGTAAACACTATATAGATTATTTTCTATTTGTAGACGTCAAAAAATACTAAAAGAGTTAATTTATATTTGCATAAATTCACAAATTATAGATTATACATCTGGAAAATTATAATAATTTTTATATAAAATAAGATAAAATAGTAAAATATGTCGTTTACAATTATATTAATCCCATCCAGGCAGCACTACTTATCTGCGATTTCTACAGTCTCTTTGTCTATTTTCGTCTTATGAGTAATCTACAAAAAAAAATTAAAACTAAATCATGTAAAAATATGAAAGTATTTTTTTGAACAGAGAAAAATGAACTTGAATAAAAATAATCATAAAGCTATATTGATTTTGTTGTTACACTTAAAACACAAAAATTATGAAAAAATAAAAGGATTGAAAATAGAAAAAACATAGTAAATAGATTTTTTTTTTTTTTTTGATAAAAACACTTTAAAAAACAGTTTGACATAGTGCCATGAAAATAGGGACTCGTGGGATTCTTTATAAACAGGGACAATTGTTTTGTTTTTTAACAATTGAAATAATTTTTTAATTAACACAGATTTTTAACTGTTTTGTCGATGATTTTTTTAAAAAGATTTTGCCAAATGTCAAATTTTGATTTGCCAAGCGACTTGCGCTTTAGTATATAAATGATGTGAGAACTGAACTTACAATCTGATAAAACACATGACCTTCATATTATATACTTTTTTGCTAACAGTGAATATCTTCATAGCCATCTAATTCAAAGATTCAATAACATGTTTAGAAACCCACATAACTATTTCAAATCTAGCTTAGCATACCAGTTTACAATCTTTATCCTCCAAGAGAGATATCAAAAACATGATAGAAAGCATCAATAAATGTAAATTCGTTAAATAGAGACATGATTTAACTCAAATCCCAATTCAATTAATGAGGTACAATAACTAAATTCCAATCAGATTAAACCGAGAAGCCGTTATCACAATGCAATATGAACCTATCTAGAAAACTTTTAAGATATTTACAACCTTGAGGAGCAGCTTAGATAATGTAGCCATAGCCAAGAGATTTATGACTAACGCTTCAAACAATTGTCAGTGTCCAGATGGCCGACATAAAGAGATGTCATCATCTCTTGTGATATTCTGGCCGCCTCCACAATTCCACTACTGCCGCCACATCACCAGAAACCGCTACTTGGTTGGCATTTTGACAGTTATACTATATCTGAACCATATTAAAGAAATTGACCCAATCAGAAAAAAAATATTGTATAGAAGATGCGAACTGTGGAAAGATTAAAAGTGTAAAACACATGAGAGATGACACAACTGTACTATGAAAAATCATCTTTGATTGCTACAGATATTATGGAAACATTTTTTATATATCATATATGAGAAATTGATTGCGAGAGAAACTCGTGATGGAATTTGTATGTCTGCATATAAGAAATTGATTTAGAGAGAAACAAAAAGTTGAAGAACACATTTATAGCAATAGATACACTTTACGAGCGAGAACTTATTAATTTCTGCTTTTGACATCAGACAAATTTTCTTTTCGCCGTTGAAGTTTTATTGCTTACAAAATAACCGATTGCTCAAAGACACTAAAGAATATATATTTTATGAAAACACACAGAAATTGTGTGGCAAATTAAGTTACATTGAAAAGAGATAGTGCTTTTAAATGAGAGGATCCGGATCAAAAAGATTGTGGGTTGGAGGGTTAATTATACATTCATTTGATTAACCAAATAGTTTGAAATCGTTACAATTGACTTTAAAGGTGGGGGTGATTTTTTTTTTGTCAACTGAACGTGGGGGTCATAATCTGAAAAAATTTAGGAGTTTGAATTTCTATTTTTTATTGAATTTTATAAACTAAATATCAATGCTATGTGTCCAAATTTTATTGGTAAGGTGACTTGTGCTTTAGTATATAAGATATTGTTTTTTGATATCAAACATGAAGTAAATATTATTGGTTCGGTGTATTAGGTGATGCAGAAAATGATCCAGCTGATGCAGGTCTAGGTACTCCTCTTCCTATTGATACATCACCTGATCCAGATAAGGATACAACACTTGAAGGTATTTGTTTTGAGTTTTTTGTGATTGTTATTTACTGATTTTGCTTTTGTGATTGTTGCTTACTGATTTTTTTTTGTGATTGTTGTTTTGTTGTAGATATTATAGGACTGGTGGAGAGGAAAAGGCTGAGAAGGAGAGCGAGACAGAGGCTGAGAAGGAGGGCGAGACAAAGGCTAACAAGGAGGGCGAGACAGAAGCTGCCAAGGAGGGTGAGGAAGGTGAGAAGGAGGACGATGGAGATAAGCCATCTACACTTCAAATTATGGCAGAAGCTGCAGAGAGGGTTGTGAAGGTTGCTGAGGAAAAAGATGCTTTGGAAAAGGCTGTTGCAGACAAAGAGGGTGAGGAAGGTGAGAAGGATAACGATGGAGATGATGATGCTTTAGAGAAGGCATATTCGGTTGGAGATTCACATGATGCTGGTAAGATGAGAGGGTGTCAAGGCGTTCTCATTTGTTGAGGTCTCCTTTTACGCCAAACTGATTTGATTGTAGAATTATGTTGTTTTGGAATTTTTATGTGTATGTTTGAAAACTTATAACTTATATGTGTGTTTTAAAACCTAGAACTATGTTGTTTTTAGAACTTATATGTATGTGTTTTAAAACGTATATGTGTGTGATTGATTTACAAGTAAAACTACGTTGGTATAACTAGTTAAACTAGTACAACTAGTATTCAACTACACCAAGAAAAAATAAAACTAGTATAACTAGTTAAACTAGTACAACTAGTATTCAATTGAAACGTGTAAAAGTCATTTGAAACATATTTATATTTAAAACGTGAAGCACATTAAAAACAATACAAAATGGAAGGGGAAAAACTTGAACATAGTTGTATTAGTTTTATAGTTGAACTAGTTTGTACATAGTTGTACTTTAGCAGTGAAATCGGAAAATATTAGTTATACCATATAAAAATACAATTACCTTTGTTGTACCATTTCTTTATGTTTACATACATTTGTCTGAATGCTAAATCATCATTGTTCTTAAAATACTTCTCATGTATGTTTTCCAAATATTATGTGGACAAACAAGTTAACAAACCTTAAAAGAATAAAGTAGATCATGCAAACTTATGTGATCAATTCAGAATTGACAAATAAAAATGAAAATCATAAGGAAACTATCTGAACAATTACCAATTTGGTTGTTTGGTTGTTGTTTTTTAAATTTGGAAAATACAAAGGAATATTTGAATTTCAGATTCTGAGTAGTTATACTAGTTATACCAGTATAATTCGTCTGGTAAACATGGAATAGTTATACCAGTTATCCCAGTAGTACATGATTCTGGTTTTACTAGTTGTACCAGTTGTACATGACAGAGCAACACATTCAAAATTCAACCATTACAAAGAGTAGCAAACACTAAACGTATACAACATATAAAACATCCAAAAAAAGGTACACAACATGCATAAAAATAGAATTAAGGCTCATTCATTCTTATCACTTCGTTTGTGTCCATTTTCATCATGACCACTTCCATAGCTTCTACTTCCATCGCTACTACATATGTCATTCTCACCAACCAAAGGTGTATACTTCTTCTTTTTCTTCCTCTGGTATGCTCCTGCAGATGAGAATTTAGTAACTTGTAGTCTTTTTTCTTTTTATCCACATACGGAGGGAAGACAACCTTAGATCGAATTTTCTCAGGAATTTCAAAACTTTCCCATGATGAATGATGATGCACTGGATATATTGTTTTGTAATATGCCAAAGTCCACTGTTTCATCTAGTAATACCTAGAACAATAATGTTCAGCCATTTCTCCACGCGCGACTATGGTAGCAAATGAAGAAGACACACAATGACACCGGTCAATATCAAAACACCTACAGTAGCATGTTCAGTTGCTCAAATCAACAAAATAACCTTGACCTTCCTTGTCAATCACATTGTAGTGACGTTCAAATATGTTTAGCTCCATCACCTTGAGCTTTTTTTTCCTTCGGATAATTGTGATGCAATATCCCATGCACATGCAGGACTAGAATCTGCCTCTCTTGTACCCGTAAAGATAATTGTCGATATTTATTAAACCATTCTACAATCTTCACCACCACCACATCAATCATTGGCAACAATGCAATATTTCCTTGGTTCTCTTAAAACACCATTAATAAATTCAACAGTGTTGGTTGTATCTATGTTGTACCTTTCTCCTGAAATTTTACATTTTATCCATTTGGTCTCATGAAAACTCTCATCTAGATAGTCGGTGGCTTGAGGATACGTTCTTCTGAAATCATTGTAGCATTTTCTAAACTCTATCCATGTGTACATACCAACAATTTTTCTAAAATTTTTGGCAACCCCTTTCTGGTTAACATTGTTGCATGCTCTGCTGACATCATTAGACAAGTGATAAATGCAATACCCATGGATCATTAATGGGTACACTTCGTGCCCTTTCTTGATGATGCTTTGGTTTCTATCAATACAAAATACAAGATGGGGATCATTTGTTATCAAAGTTTTCAATATAGTAAAAAAACACTCCCAACTTGCATTTTTCTCACCATCTAGTACTGCAAAAGCAAGGGGATGATGATGATGATGATCTGGATCTTGAGCAGTGGCAATGAGAATCACTCTTTTGTACACACCCTTCAGGTGAGTTCCATCCATTATTATCACTTTCCTCATCGCCTTAAACCCTTCGATGCAAGCTCCGAGCGCAAAGAACATATACTTAAACTGATTTGTCTCATCCACTACTAATCGTGTGATAGTATCAGGATTCAACCTTTCTAAGATGTACAAGTAAGATAGCACTCTTGCAAAACTCTCCTCAGGGTTACCACGCAGATCACTGACAGCTTGGTGTTTCCCTCTCAAAGCCGTAGAATATGAAACCGTGACACCTAGTTTGTGATTCACCAAATCTAGAAGAGTCTTTTGATCTGGAGTCTTGAATTGGCATGGATGCGACCAAGCTTTGTGTGCCTCTTTTACCCCTCTTGGTTACACTTCCCTCTCCCCGAAAACACATATGCATCTTTCTATACGTCATGATAGTGAAAAAGCCGAGTTTTTTCAGCTTTGCAGCTCGTAAATAACATATGCATCCAACCCCTCGACATTTCAATACATAAAGAACAGGATTCAACTTCAATATATCAACCTCAAAACAATTCGAATGCACTCCTTTGTCCACTAAATCCCTCACTTCATCCGTAGTCTCATATTCTTGATGTAAACTCATATCAATACCATCATCTCACTCAATATTGACAATTGTTTCTTCAGCTTGTGTAACAGCCGCCAACTCCTCCCTATCATCCATTTCATCAACCTCTTCATTGCTTTTCTCATGCTCATACCCATCTAATTGTTTCTGGCATCACTCAGAATTTCCTCATTCATAAAAAACTGCTAGTTACTCTAATTTTCTGAGACGATTTCAGATAGCTCTACATGCAAGACAATATGCCAGTTTTTCTTATATGCCTCCATTTAATATCCTAAGACATCTTCATCATCCAAAATATAACAAGGCCTCTTATTATCCACAACTAGAGGAAAGTAACTCAGTTGAAGCTTCGTTGCAGCTACATCAATATTCATTTTCTTGCATATCCTATCAACCAAGTGAGAATAAGTAATCTCCTAATATCTTCCTTTCATCACTAATGTAAAAATATTTCGGTCTCAACCATGATCAAAATGTATCACCGCAGCTCCACTATTATCCATAGTTCCTGAAAATGAGTAAAATCCAACTTACCACTTAATAGTTATATCAGTTATACGAGTTCTATTGTCCCTAAATTGTTGGTTATACTAGTTTTACTAGTTAGACTGGTTTACATTTAACAATAGTTATTAGTTATATTAGTAATACTAGTTATACTACGTTCACTTGGCACATGACTATTGTAAATTATACAAGTTATACCTATACTCTTATTCAATACTACTTCCGGTTGTACCAGGTTTACTAGTTGTACGTTTCGTATGAACAATATCAGTAGTACTAGTTCTACCAGGTTTACTACTTTCACTTTTTATAAGTTGTAGTACTACTATAACCGGTTCTTAACGAGTTTCAATTTAAAAGTTGTACTAGTTATACCATAAGCAAAAATGATTTATTTCAACAATATCATGCTTTATACTTTAACTACATTATATTTAACCTTAGAACCTGATTCATTATGTTACATATTATGTGACTAAACCAAAACAGAAAACAATAAGAAAAGAGGAAGATACAGAGAAGAGTGAGAGAGAAAGAGAGGGACAGAGTATACACTTACCAAACGATTTCAGAACCAAGAACGACTCACGTGTGTTGTTTCAAGGCCTCATAGGCTGTAGAAAACCCTAAGAAACAGAGTTAAATGTATGTGGATGAAGAGTTGAAGATGAGAAGTTTGGCTGGTGAAAGGAATGAATTTTTGTGGTAGTTGAGGTGAAATGAAGAAGAAGAAAATGGATTTAATTTCAGGTGGGACCAGGCGAGAGAGGAGTATGACAAAAGGAATCTGATGGCTCAGATTATAATGTAGAGAAACATATCCAACGGCTAAAGTGGATTTCATTAATGGCATTGTTGTAATACTTCATTTTTTCTAAAGATCTTATGGCTCACATTATCAAGATTCAACGGTCGATACTAAGTTTTCATTAATGGCATTGTTGAAATATTTATCATTTGGTCCATGTAGATTATTTTTTAGCCATTAAGGTCATAACAGATTTAAGTCCGAGATTTAAGCTCAAACATGTTAACTGGTCCAATTCCAGACACATTTACGAATTTGGATTATAGCTTTATGTAAGTCTTCAAATGATCAAAGTTTGTTGATGATTTAACCATGACTTGGGAAAAAAACTGATACTTTTTGGTGCTTTAAGTTCTTGAGTAATAATTACTTAACAGGTCAAGGTCCTCTATTGTGTCGTTTCTTGATCTGTTTCAGGGTGATTGTTTCAGGGTGATTGTTTCTACTAACATTAACCCAAATATGGTTGGAGGTATTGATTGTTTCAGATTATTGAGTATTTTCTGATCTTATATACATAGATTGCTTGACCTCTTTAATACACTGCTCAGACTGTCATTATGTAGGCCGTTCGTTCCATAATGCCAAGCCAGGAACACACCTTTACTTTGACAAGGAAACAGATGCAGGGGAAGCCTGCTTTTACAAGTTAGTTAATCGGTTATTTTATATTCGATGTGTCTTCGTGCATGTTGAAAACGTTCTAATTTTACATGCTAAAACGGCCTAAACATGGTAAATATAACCAAAAACAAAAAGAGAGGAAGAGATCTTTATTTACTTTGAAACCAAGAGAGCAAAATTGGAAAGAGTCAGGGAGGCTTCTGCAACATATTTCACAAGTATTAGTAACCCGTTTGCCGATTCTTGACTGAGGACGTACGTTCAAGAACACAATCCTTGCGCTATTGATTATATATGTCTGAACACAAGAGATGTCTATGTACTTCTGAATCTCATTCACCCTCACAACGTTGTGGTACGATGATCTTCGTATCTACGATTCCATTTTCTTAATATTTTTCTATGATTTAGGTGAGAAAAACAAATTGAGATTTGAATGAAGAACGAACCTGAGGTCCTGAAGGAGTGAAGGACACGTTGGTTCTTGTGATTGCTCAAACAATAAGAGCAAAAGGAACTCGAAGTGCAGGAGTGCAGTCACAACATATTGCATTCACTTTTGTTGGAATCAACGTGGACCGAACATGGGACAAAGTTGTTTGCTCTTAGCATTAGCCATGGTGGACTTTCTTTTTCTGCTCTCATCATTGGTCCCTGGAGGGTTTTAAGACCACATTCAAACGGTAGCAAATATAAAGAATCTGCATAGAATATTTTGAAGGAGAAAACATATAATAAGAAGAAGAGAATCAGTCACCATAAGTTTCTTTCTTGCGGTTTGATTGAAAAGACTAAGAAGAGAAGAGATGATTTAAGTTAGTGTCTGCTAAAGCTGAAAATGATAGAAATTAAGGGTTACCTTCAAAAGATCAAGCCGACTAAATTCTTCGGTCCTACATCACTTCCCAATGTGGGATATATATATATATATATATATATATATATATATATATTTTTTTTTTTTTTTTGATGACTCAGGGTTTAATCCGTGGAGGCTGGGGGACCCATGTGAATACCCCAGTAGACATGTACTGCGATAATCTAAGTGGAGACGGATTCAAACTTAGGTCTTGTAGAATTCGTGGACCGCCATGCTACCAACCGACCACAAGCACATAGTTTGTGGGATAATTTTCTTATCAAAAGTTATCATATATAGTTTATTATTCATTATGTAAAGTTTATGCTAACTGTTAATTGTTTATATAAATGTATTTCTAACTAACTTTTATATTTGATTCTAAATATTATTATAGAAGAGTTTATTTTAAAACCAATTTTAATTAAAATATATATTTCTATTTGAAAAACAACATTCTTCTATATTTTTATAAAAATACAAAAAATATATTTTAAAATAATTACATCACAAATACTATTTTTTCTATTGTAGAGATGATCTAACATGTTGAAGAAAAGAGATGATCTAACATATATAACAAGTTATTGAAACTTGAAAATTACAAAGGATTGACTGAGTTAAAAATACTTAATTAGTAAAACAAATAGTATTACAGTCATGAAACTATATCCTTAAAACAAAAATAATATAAGAGATATTTTGTATTAAGAATTACGTGGCTAAAGGTGAAGAGATACAATGATCAACTAAGCACTATATATATATATATATATAGGTTGGTCGCCAGATACACTGGTCTTCCATCGGCCACACCACTCGTGAGAGGGTATGCAAGGGTCAAGCCCCACAATAGCTGAACTCAATAGTTTTGACATCACTGCACCGTCTAAGGTAAAGTAGCTACCCATGTTGTGTTTAATATTTGAATGGTGTGATTCTGTCTATAACATGTAGAATATTTTCATATGCACTAGGAGAGTTACTCACGTTGATCTAGAGAAAAAGATTGTGTTATATCCCTTGCTCTAAATGCACCAAAAAGATGTAGCGCACTGACTCCTCATTTGCATGTGTGCGATGCGACAATGCTCATGCTGTTCGTGCTCTCCGGTATATGTAACATCGTTTATTATACAATTTTATTTAGTTTTGTATGTGTATTTATAAGTACAACTAAGTTATATCCCACGCGTAGTGCAGACCGACCTTAGTCTATCTATCTAAAGTAGATCATACTCTATTCTGAGTCTACCACATCATCAGGAAGGTACGGGCAAAACATGACACCTGTCCATTCTATTTTTAAGTTTCACGTCTTTCTTAGAAAGCGTCAAATAAGTGTAGAATAATGGACCAGATTCTATGTCTCGATGTTTTGACTCCTATCATTTTGTAAATCAAGTAACTCCTAATTCTCTTCGGATTCTCCTAGAAATGTGATCAATTTAACGACGAACAAACTCAAATCTAGATATCAAGCATGATGCAATCGGTTTCTTCAAAACCTGAAAGATGCTGTTACTTATCATTTTAGCACCATCAGAGTATGAGAGACTTGCAGTGTGTTGGACAGTTGGAGCAATGGTGATCTTCACGCCGAAACCGATCTGTTTTCTCTGCATCCCCATCCCTGTTTGGCCGGTAGATTGTTTATATTGTCCACTTCAGCTTGCTTACCGCCTTCGTAAACGTATGTTACATCTCACACTTGTGCATTGACAACTTCATCTGATTTCGCTTCTTATTAAGTTTGTTGTTTTAGAGTGCGTTCTCCGAGGTCGGTCCAGAAGATTCCACTACAGCAGGCCTTAATCGGCCTTCTCTGTAAACTGATTTCCTGAGAAAGTTTTGCCCCAGTCGCCGTAAGTTTAGGATTTTGTCTAATTTACAAGTTTTCTCCAAATTTTCACCCTCCTTTCCTTTGTCTTCTTCACATGACTCATATATATTTCAGATTGGCCTAATTGAAACTGAAATGATGGAGGTTCGATGCAGACTACGCTTGCTTCGTGGGAGACCCCCTATAAAGAGTAAGGGAAGGGATCTCAGTAAAATCAAAGTTGACGCCAGTGTATACATCTTCTAGCTAGGAAGAGGTAAAGTTAAAGTCAAGAAACAGATTCCTCTTTTTGGTCCACACTCTTAGCTTTGCTTTAATTTATTCTCTACTATTTCTAATTATTGTTTCTGAATATGCAGGAGAGGATGACAAGCTAGATTGAGATGCTTCTGTGTCGGAGATAGGGTCGGAGAATAAAATCACACACTAAGAGCAGACAAAAGAATATTACACCTCCGCTTCCTGGATTCTAAATTGTGAAAGAAATTGATGAAAGGGTTTGTACTTCAGGTTTTGGAACCAAACCTTGATCTCACAATTGACCAAAATGAAACATTCACGGATCAATTGTTTTCGCCAGAGCGAGGTTGCCTTAGGACACACTCTCTGCCCTGTACCTAAGGTACTTTGTAGTATTTTCCCGCTTCAGGTTTGAATAAACTTGCTGAATAGTTTCATATTTACATTCCATGTTTCTGGACTTGAAGAAGCATTTTTCAAGCGGGTCATTGGTTGTGTTGTGTTTTCAGCGGACTTCTCTATGTCCCAGGATCATCTATGTCGAAAGTTTTCTAAGCCAGGGCATATATTTAAGGTTTGGAATGGGATTCAGATTTCTTTGTCCTTCTGGAGCTTTTGGTCATGAGGCATTGATGTTTGGTGGTTCTTTGGATCTTTGCTTACATTTATCAGGCTGTGACCTTTGGAATAGATGTTGAATTGTTCAGTGTGAAGCTTCGGTGCTGTGAAGTTGCGATATCCCTTGGTTTTAACCGACAGACTCTCCAGATTTTTTGGTAAGGGATTGTGGAGTTTTTCCGGTCTTGAGTAGTTGATAGTCAACTGTGTTCTCCATTGGCTGCTCGGATGGAGATCCTTATCTCGTGGTTTCCCTCAGATGAAGCTTATTCTTGAGTGATGGTTGCTCTTAGTTTTTTCGGAACTTGTCTTGGACCTCTTCTCGCATCTCAGTAAATCGACTGTCAAAGCTTTCTCGTTCATTCTAGTTTTCGCACTCGTTTTGCTTTACATTTCTTTGATGTTTTGTGTGTTTCAGAAGTTCTTAGCAATCTCTCGTTTCCTTGTCTTAGTTTAAGTTGTCTAATCTTTGTTGTTTTTAGTTTTAGTTTTGGGTGGTAAACTGTACCGCGCCGGCTTATGGTTCTTGAAAGATTTTGTACTTTTGCATGTTTCGTGTATGTCTTAGTTATTTTGAATATAAATCCAATAGATGACTATATACATTATATATATTTTTAAGACTAAATACGAATTTAAAGTTTGCTTCAATCAAATCGGTTTTGCTATTTAGATATTTTTGCCTTTTTCAAGTTTCTCAAAACTTTTTTGTTTTGCGGCGGCGAGATGAAACATCGATTCAACTTGTTCTTTGTTTATCCATTTTCATACTGTTTTTTTTTTTTTTGAAATTCCATTTTCATACTGTTTAGACAATGTTGGCATCAAAATTTATGAGTTCTCGTTTGAATCCAGATTGGACGTTCAGTCTCTGATAAAAACACTCACAAAATCTTGACAACTTTTTGGCTACGGTGGCTTTCCTGGCAACAAAGTACTGGATTTGACGGGAACATAATGCTCGCACACATCAACAGCTTCCAAAACCACCCATAAGAGTCACTATCAAAATTCACAAAACATCAGCTGCTCTGCATAATCAACTTTTATCACTACACAAAGAAACATGTGTTGAAGCTGTGAGGTATATCAAGGACGAGGTGTCAAACGTCAGTTAAAAGCCAAGTCTCCAACGACGTAATGTTCTTCTAATTTTCCTGAAATTTGAAAACCATTTCTCTATTTTCGAATAGAAGGGAATTATACTTAACTATTTTTGGAAATGTACATTATTAAAAAATATTGAGAAATTATTAAAAATACCACAAGTTAAATACCATTTTTCAAAAATATCACCAATCAAAAAATATATTAACATTTAGGTTTACGCTTTAATGATTAGTGTTTAAAGTTTAGTATTAAGAAGTTGGGCTTATAAATATTTTATAAATATTTTTTAAAAATAACTTAGTGCTATTTTATCAAAAATTTAGAATATTTATGAAAATAATCATTCATTAATAGTAAATTTAAAAAGTGATATCAAATTTGTGATAGAATTGAAATTTCCACCAAAAAATCAAACAGGTTTAATACCTGGCAGTTGTAATAACTTAAACAAACTCGGTAATCCAAACTATTTTTATTGATATATAATTTGCACAATTTAAAAAAAAAAAAAAACATAGTCCGAATAGTCCATCCACATTGACATAGAACGCCAAGAGGTTTCATCTACTAAGCTCATTATTCATTAACTCCATTGGTGGCGGAGTACTAACTAAAAAAATCTATGGCATATTGTGAGTTGCAATATAGCTTTCATAGAATTGATAAATAAATGAGACTGATTGAGCAAGAAAGACCACCAATATCAAAAGATCCAAAATCAAACGAAATTATAAATTGTAACCAGCAGAGATTTGCTGCTTCTTGTTTTTCTTCATATAATGTACAACCATCAAAAACGTCAGCAAATCATCAGACCGACTTAGGAAAATGTGTAGACAAGAGCTTGGCGATCTCAGTGAATCCAACTTTGTCTTTGCCTTCAAATATCATCTTCAACTTATCATCGCATATTATCTCCTTCCTATTCTCCGGATTCTACATATTCAAAAACAAAAGCCGTTCTTAACAAAATAGAGAAGCACGTGCCTTAATCCAATACATTGTTCTACTACTCAAAGACTTGAGTCTCAAATAATGTAACAACACAAGAATCATATAATAAAGAAAGATAACAATAATAATCTCCGAAACTGTAATGTGGGATTCAATAAAAATGTGGAGAGATTTAGAGGATGTTTTATAGAAGTAAAAGTAAAATATAAGGATTAGTCTTACAATTTTTCGAAAGTTGATGATCAACCGGTGTCGTTTACCGGTTGCTTTTCGGTCGTTAATTGCTCCTCCTCAACATCGCTGCAAATAGTTTACTAGTTGATCTCTGTGGTTTCTATATATTTTTGTTCTCTAAAAGTAATTTCAGTTTTAATAGTTGGGCAAACCAACTTCTTGATGGTGGTCGAGTGCTAAGCAACTTGATTCGAATGCAATCAATTGTATTTTATCATGTGATCATGCGAATATAAATCCATTGTTCAGAATTCATTTGAATAAATATAAATAGAATCTATGCGTAAACTGCATGTACATCTACTTAAGATTAGTATAGATTTTTGAGAAATTCCCTTAGATAGTCCCTTTTAGTTTGTTCTTCACAAAAATAGTTTTTAAGGAAGAAAATGACCAAAATAGTTTTTTTAGAAGCTAATTTTTTAATTAATATGTATTTATATCCCTAGGGTTAACTAATTTAGACTTTAGGGTTTAGAGTAAAAGGATGGGTTTTGGGATAGGGTTTCAAATTTCAAAAAAAAAATTAAAAAAATTGAAAATTTCACAAAAAAATGCTATTTTGGTCATTTTATTTTTCTAGGGCTATTTTTGTGACAAAAACTTAAAAATGACTATTTAATAGAATTGCCCTAGATTTCTTCATAAGTCTCGAATATCTTTAGATTAATTCAAAAAAAATTAGCAAAACCTTAGAGCATGTCCATTGGGGGTTCTTAGAGAGGAGTTCTTAGCGGAAGTTAAGAACCGGTTATTAACTTTAACAAATTACACTAAAACTCTTCCCTAAGAACCTCCCAATGGACATGCTCTTAAATTTAAATTTAATTTTTTACATTTTAAACTATAATCAATCTTATTGATAAAAGTTAATAAAAATTATTTAATTTTTTTAATAATGACATAACATATAGTAGTAATATTATACACACTACTAATTAATAATATAATATATTCTAATAGAATATTACTTGCATTTCGAAATGACAACTGAATTTTTTTAATTTTTTATTTGTAGATTACAAGCTAAAAGTTGTTGAAATGTTGTGTTTTTTGTTAATTGATGTAATAATTATGTTTTCATATAGTTTTACTTTTTGTATTTTTGTTTAATACTTTATATTAAATGTGTATTGTAAAATTATTTGTATAATACTACTTTTTATTGTTATTAATATATTTGTATTTTGCATAAAATAAAAATTTATAAAAACTAAAATGATAACTAAAAGTTAACAAGATTATTTAAAGTTTTACTATTTAAAACTTCAGCTATTCAAAACTTCAGTTGCTTTTGAAGTAAAAAAAAATTATATTTAAAATTTTGAAGTTGTTTTTGGAGTGCCCTAAGGCATAGTCTTGCGTTACAAAAATATTGCATTTTGAAGTTGAAGGTCTTGAAATATATCTGTTTTTGATGTGAACTAGATTATATTCTGCTCTTTATCTAAGCTCTTCTACCTCTCAAACTAGGTTATATTCCGCTCTTTATCTAAGCTCTTCTACCTCTCAAACTGACTTTTATATAGTATGTTAATTCTGTGAATAGTATACGACTTTCTCACAACTTGTTGATCAAAATGTTGAACGACAAAGCTTTTTCACCAAGTTGGTTGGTGTCTATGACTTTGAAATGGTATGTCTTCATCCTGTAGTTAGTTAATGTAATTTCGTTAAAGCAGACAAGCTTGTGGTCAGTTGTATTTAAATTAAAAGCTTTTCAAATGTTACAAACCGCACTACACCTCACAGTTAATAGTAACAAATTTTTTTACATATATTTATGTTTTTATTACTATTAAAACTGTACCGCAATTGTTCTTTATGTTGTCATTCGAACTCTAAGTACACCCTAAAACAACTACTAGTGTTTCTCTAGTTATATGAGGTAAGGAACCATGAGTAGATCATATGATCCCTTGCTTTCGTATGTAAAACACTACAAACAAGGATGATGATGTATTTAGTCAGGAGTTGGTGAATGACTGACGTTTCTGTTTTTACTTGGTTTTTTAAGATGGTTCTTCTTGGTGATGACAGTGACACTCTGACAAAGTAGATAGTGACATGGATTTCTCTTTGTGCTGTCTTTTTTAAAAAAAAAATTCTTGTCGCATCAGCTTCCACTTGACTAAAGTGAATCACGTTTCAATATGTAAGCATATCTTGTGGGCCTTCTCATCCAATGATTTGTTTATCTTCTCTTGATTCCTCTATGTTGTTCAGCCACACACTGTAGCCTCCCCCACTTCTTTTGGTGTCATTATTTTGTAGCTAACGATGTGAAGTATAACAAAGCCATTTTAATTATTTGTCACATGTGTATGAAAGCGAAAGCTCATTCCTTTAGCTATAATTGCCATAACTATCATGTTAAAAAGTCTGCCTTCTTATTTTTTTCTATAATGCGTTGTAATTGATCGCATTCTTATCTTTGTACTTGCTAGGGTCCGACATAATATTTAGACTCAAAACCCAAACTCAATCCAAAAATATGAATTCCAATTCAATCTGATGTATAAATATATATGAATGGACATTAAGTAAGTAAAAAGATATTAGATATCCAAACATGATTGGATAATATCTGATATACAAAGATAATTCAAATAAATGTTTGTTAACTTGACATGTTATGTGTTACGTATTTGAAATTCTGTTTATTTTTTGTCTATTTGTGTTAGTTCGGATACAAATATAAGTTTAAATAGAAAAAATTGAAAATATGTCAATATTATAAATATTTTTTAATATTTAATAGATAATAGATAATTCAAATATTCAGTTATATCTGAAAATACATGAACCTTGAATTACCGATCCAAACTCGACCCAAATATGAAAATATCTGAACATGTCCTAGACTTCTAAACTAAAATACCCATAACGAAACGCCCAACCCTATACTTACTTTTGTGAAAAAGAAACAACAAATTACCACCAGAGAATTTTGAGATAACAAAGAGAGCCACGGTCAGGTATGCTTGCTTATGTCCTGTCGTTATCCGTCTAATTATCAGCAACTTATTTTAATCCTTATCTGATACATACATCTCATTGTTTTCACCAGTTGATGCACTTGCAGGTGACTAGTTAGGTATAAAAAAAGAACCGAAAGTTTTAAGGAACCCCACAAAGATACAACAGGAGAGTGGACTCGAAAGTTTAGTCACTTTCATTTTAACTATTTTTGCGAATGGGATTTAGTATATACTTTGGTTTCCGTTGCTGATCTCGTACTCCCACCGTTTCAGTTTAATTATCGTTGTAGAGTAAAATTTCCGTTTCAAAATAAGCGTGTTTTATAATTTCAATGCAAAATTTATTATTTTTTATTTTAATCTATTTTTCTATTTGTTAAAATGTGGTTAGGTGTTTTGGTAGTGATATTTTAATTTTAAAAATATGCAAAATTAAATATTTTTTTAGTTTGTTGCTTAAGGCTAAACGATAATTAAAATAAAACAGAATGAGTACATATTATTATCTCACTGTTTTATTTTCAAACTTAGGAGTATCATCATCATCTAAGCCTAAAACAAAAGAAAGTCGTCGGATATATATAGCTCGGATACTCAAGTAAAATAGACCAAAACTCGACGACTTTTTTTTTATATAATCTTTATCTAATACTAATATTATTCCTTGGTTGCAGTGATGGGAAAGTTTCTTTGGAGATTCGTGGGGGTTATCTAGTTGTTTCCTTTGGCTGCATCTTTTACCTCAACTTCACTCGGTGCAGTGCCATGTAGGCTATGAGCCTGTAACCCACCAGCATCACTCCCATAACAAACACATCTATCCATAAATTATTAAGTCCCATGGCTTTGATTCCTGGGAAATCTCCAACTCTGCACCAGACCCCTTCTGAACACTCATAGTAGTCGTCATCAGTGTATTGAATACCCAAAAGCAGCTTGTAGCAGTAGTAGCTATAGCTTAAGTACTTGAGCCATACAATGAAGGGAGGGATTTGCTGCACGTAGTACCCTCCGGCTATGAGAAACACTAGTGTAGTAACGGATGCTAACGTTGTGGCTTGCTTGATGTTCATTAGCAGAGCACCAAAGGCCAAACCAAGACCTTGAGCAACAAGGACGGAGTAGAGAACAACCAGTAGTGAGAGGATAAACGTTGTGGGATCAGGTTTGAGCCCACCCATCCAGTAAATTATGAACACAAAAGCAGTTGGAAGTGCGAGTTCCAAGGGAAGGTCTCCAACGTTTCTAGCCATGAAATAGGATGAAAGACGGTACATTCCTGAAGACCGCTCCTTGATTAGCATTCTTTTCTCTTGTGGAAATGTGAAAACCGCGTTGTATAGTGGATAGAATCCCCAAAAGACTGAGAAGAAGAAGAGCAAAGCAGTCTGCAATGTAGAATGATTGTTAAGACACTAATGTGACAATTCAAGATGATCATTATCTATTTTTGTTCAGCCAAGAAGAGAGAGTCTTACTCTATCTTGGAGGTGAGATTTTGGAGTATGCCACCATAGAAGGCCACCAAGAAAAGCCACACTGATGACTTGGAAAATCCTGAGCTTGTTAAAAGATTCGAATCTCCTCTCTCTTACACCTCTTTGAAGCAATACAGTGAACTGGTACCACCAACTTGTACACCATTGTTCTGATTTGATATTTTTTGCTGAACAATTTAAAGTACATATAAAGTCAGGTTAACAGAAGGAGAATAAAAAAAAAAAAAAAAAAATACTTAAGAAAGCGAAAATTTACCAGCAGATTTGGTGTACTCAAAGCTATGAGAGTCCGCGTTGCAGAGTTCAGCTTTCAGTTTAGTAGAAATGTTCTTCTCATAAGCTGAAACAAGGGCTTCTTTCACTGTCTTCTGTTCTTGTTCTGTGGTCTCCTTTTGAGAATCAGGTGGGATTCCTGCAGGTTTTGCCAAGTTTTGATGAATTTGAAAAGACTTTTTCTCATTATTCATATCATCTAGAAGCTTAAAGAGAGAGAGAGGTTTACCATTTGCAAGGTCAAGTAAAAGGTCAGCGGGGTTAACTGTCATGGAAGTGGAGAATCCAACAGAAGTGAAATATTCCAAAGCGGAAGATGCAGGGCCATAGTAGATAGGACTACCTTCAGACAGCAAAACCACCTTGTCAAACATATGGTATATGCGGCTTGATGGCTGATGAATGGTGGTGACGACTGATCGCCCTCCAGATGCCAGCCTTTTGATCGTGGTCATTATGCGGTGAGCAGTGGTGGAATCAAGACCTGAAGTGGGTTCATCAAGAAGGAGCAAGCTAGGATTGATCAGCATTTCTTGACCAATGCTAACCCTTTTCTTCTCCCCTCCTGATATTCCTCTGAAAAGTGGTCCTCCTATCATGCTGTTTGTACATCGATTCAATCCAAGCTCAGCGATAACTCGGTCCACATGCTCAGCCTTCTCGTCTCTGGTCAAACTACTTGGAAGCCGTAGAAGCGCAGTGAAGAAGAGAGTCTCCCAAACGGTTAGATGAGGGTACAAGACATCATCCTGAGCAACAAACCCTGTTCTGCGCTTGATGCAGCCAGAGAAGGGCTGACCGTTGTACATGACTTTCCCTGAGAAAGTTTTGGAGAGACGGCCCCCAAGAGCTGAGAGAAGAGTGGTTTTGCCACTGCCTGATGGACCTAACATAGCTAGAATCTCTCCTGGACAAACCATCCCCGTTATACCATTTAGAATCGTCTTCTCTTTGCAGCTCCATGATCCTAAACACTGACCTGTCTGTTCTATCTTAACCTTGTACACAACCTCCTCAAACTGTTCAACCACACAAAAAAAACAAAAAAAAAACAATGAAAAACGCTGTAAGAATGACATCTCGGCTTGTAATATCAACTACCAGGCTAAAGGAAAAAGAGAGAAGTGATCACAACTGGTTTTTTTTTTTTTTTTTTTCCTCTCTCTCTCTCAGAGAGAAACACATACCTTGAGAGTTATGGGGTACATGGAAAGCTGGAGACCAGGCTGTGAAGTGACAACAGGGAAGGCTAGTACAGTCTTGCTCTGTGTTTCTGAACTATCTCTCAAACCTTGCACCGTGGCTTCTCCATTTTCTTCAGGCCTTGGTGCTATGCAATTTGGAGGCATGATGGATCCTGAACCGTTGTGAGGCTCTTATGGAAAGTTCTTTAAGTGTGGTAAGGGTACCAAATTAAAGAACAAAGGTAAGAAAGCTTAAAAGGGGAGTGTCTTATGGTTACTTTCTTCTTGATCTCCGTCAAAGTGAACCCATGTGAGCACATGAATATATAGTAGTGTGAAAAACACCCTCACACACTTAGCGCACTACTCATGTTGTGTTGTAAGAACAGAAAGAGGAAGAGAGAGACATTAAAGAAGAAATAAAAACTTTCTTTACGATGTTGGCCGATCAATCGTTTATGGTGGGTTCCCACCTCCTCTCTCACTCTCAGTTTAATTTATTCTAAAACTAATATTTATACATATCTCTTCCTTTGTTCCATTTATCAGAATCTTACCCCTAATTCCATTAATATCTATAAATTAAATAAAGCACCATCTCCAGTCTTCACTCCTGTGGATTCTAATATTCCAACTGTCATTTTACAAAACGTTTTCTCTATTGACAAAAACATCAGCTGTTGTTAGGTTTTACAATGTTCTTAACCGTTTGATGTGACTGCAGATAATAAAAGTGACACGGTCTTTAGCAAGTTCTGATAAAGGGATCTCAAAGCATAAGAGTACCAGATGCTTCAATTATTTAACCAACTTGGTAACTTCTTTCTCTCTTTCACAGATTATTTTCATTTAAATAAAGTAGAAAATGAAAAGGAAAAGACCAATGATTATGCTCTCCACCATTTCAGAACTCAAAAAATACCTATATCACAAGTGATCCAAGTAGGAAGATCCTCTAAATCTTCAAAAGAGTAAAATATCTTACAAGTTTTTGAAATAATACTTTAAGCTATGTTATTTGTATATATATATATATATCACATGCCATCTCATAGGCTTGGGCGTTCGAGTACCTGTTGGCGTTCGGATCGGATTTTTCGGATTTTGGTTCTTTTTTATAACACTTCATTAGATCTCATTCTAGTAAATTTGCAAGTCTAGATTGAATTCGGATATTACACATCGGGTTCAGGTCGGTTTTGTATCACATCCTAGAACCCATAAAATAATCATATATCATTCGGATTCGGGTTATATCAGATCGATTCGGATATACCCGAAATAAAATCTAAAATTTAAAAGCAAAACATAATATTTGATACAAAACCAAAAACACTTCGGATATTTTTTGGATACTTATTTATATATAATTAAATATTTAAGGTACTTATTTTAATTTTAGATACTTATTGCTAGATATCATACCAAAATATATATGAAATTGAATATTTGAAGTATATATTTATGTTTCATATAATTATATTATACAGTAATTTGGATATTCGTATCGGTTTCTTCGGATATTTTTTGGATTTTTTGGTTTTTCGGGTTACCCGTTTGGGTTTGGTTAATAACACTTTGGGTTCGGATTTGTTTTGTACCACCTTACAAGCCCGATTCGGGTATTTTTTACATTTCAGACCGGGTACGGATTGGGTTTTCCGGTTCGGATTTTGGATTTTATGTCTCAGGCATACCATCTCATATCATTTGCTATATCTCTGCATTATCAAGCTCTCATGAGCTTATATTATCTGCATGGGAAACACTTTGTTTCCTCAAGAAAACATTTCTTCACATCATATAGTAATTAGATTTAGTGATCTGGTCACATCTGCACTTCCTTCATTTACCCATTAGCAAAAACTCAATAATGTCCATTGCAGCGACAGTTTAAAGATTCTTTTCAGTGTGCCTCATGTCTTTGCACTCGTCATACCTTGTAGGAGTTCATATCATCACACATGAAAAAGTTGTAGCATGCCCGCGACACAAAGACCAACCATTTCACAGAAAGGTCAGATTCTTGTGAGTTGTGACAGCCTGAGAATCTTATACCACTATTCCTGTGTAACCACCAGAGACTTATTATATATGCGATAACATTGATTTTTGTAAACATATCTGTCTTATCCGGTCGACTTAATTCAGAGATGGTAAGTTCGTTTTCATAGAGAAAATCTTTAGTGTCTGGTTAAAATATATGGATAGAGACATAGAAGGATCAGGCTTAACCTCTAGTGAATTCTCCATCGTCTATATAGAAGACAAAGTATCTTCGCACGTTGTTCTTGTTGTTATATACACAAAATGGGTTACATTTTCAGACAAAAGTTGACACTAGAGGCATCTTTTCCAACGTCACATTATAGATTATACTAAATGCTCTCTATTTTTTTTCTTAGGACATTTTTTATACAGAAAATTATAAGACCTGTGGTGCATTTAATTTCCAGATCCGGAGCGAGTCTGCTTACTCAGTTAAAGGGGATGAATTGCCACTTCCAACAACTTGATTCGAACCTAGATCCAATAAGAGTAGACAAGAGGAAGAAATTTAAGAATAGTTAAGAAATTATATTTTATTTTATTATTGTTTCTTGTTGCGTTGAAATTCGAGAGTAGAGAGACATTTTGGAAGATTTTGTGTTTAGTAATTGAAATGATAATGTATAAAAAATTCATTATGTAACACATGTATCATTTTCCAAACGAAAAAATAGAATCGCTTATTCACTCATCTTTTATACTGAGGCTGAACATAATTTCCAGATCCGAAATAGAAACTTGATCCGTAAAACCAAAACTCGAATCCGATCCGATATCAAATGTATCCAAACGAGTATTGACTAAGAGAAGTTTAGATATCTGACCTTCAACAGACAATATCGTATATCTGAAATTAATTGAGCATATCCAAAATTATATAAAATATTGTCTTAAGCATATTTATCCCCTTAAAATCCTAAACATGTTGTGTCTTTTATTGACATACTATGTACTTAGTTATTTAAAATTCAGTTTATTTTTGATATTTGCATTAGTTTGGATACAAATATAAGTTTGGATATAAGAAAACTAAAATATATGTCAATAGTTTAAATATTCTAATATAATTAATATAGAATTTTAATATATTACATACAAAAAACTACATCCAAGTGTTGTCAGATCGCGTTTAAATATAAAAAATATTTGAATAAATAGTCGCTCCCTAAATCAAAATATCCAAAATTTAGTATATCGGAACCAAACTCAAACGGATATCCAACCTATTAGCTAAGATGTGTTTTTTCGCCATTTTTTACAAAAAAAAATATATATTATTTCAAGAATTCAATAACTGTCTTTATATTAATTTAAAGATAAGTAGATGACTAATAACTTACTTAGCTTAAATGAATACTAAAATAATTAATGAATTCTAAAATTACTAACTATTATATGTTATAGTTTTGTAAGTAATATTAATACTTATTATAGATAAAAATAAAACTCTAGAAATAATACTTGGTTATTAGCAGTACTATAAATTAGTATTATATTTTAATTTGCTATTCAAACGCCAAATATATTTTTTTTTGTTGATAAAAGTGTTACTTAATAAAAGTTATAATATTATACATTTTCAGTTTTGTTTAATTTATGTACATAGTTTTTAACTCATTTTCAAAATATGATATTTCTAACCCATCTTCAAAAGGTTTTTTTGCAAAAGTGACTTAAAACTTGAAGTCAATTGCAAAACCAACCCATGATTTGTTTGAAATTTTGATTTTCACTTTTCACCCTAGAATTTTGGATAATTCACAAAAATGTTATTACTTTAATATTTTTTTCTTTTGATTGTATTACCATATCAACTTCATCTTATTTAACATTTTGTCATTGTTTAATTTTATTTTAAAGATTTTATATTGCAATAATATAATTCATTTTTGTTAGCTGTGCAACGTTAATTAAAGTTAATTTAATATTTTATAATTAAAAAAATTAATACTTTCATCGACTTATTTCTTATTTGATAAATATTTTGTATGTTTCTTTAAACAAGTCGCATAAATGTACTCGTAAAAACATTAAATATAAATGACAAATTATATAATCACATAATATAAATATTTTCAAATTTTGATTATTTATAAATAAAAATTAATTGTAATAATATAATATTTCTTTTAATATATTTTAGAATTAAACTATATTATAAAATTGTGAAATTTATTTATTTTGTGTTTTATTTACGTGACTTTTAATTTATGAAATTATTATTATTGTAGTTACATACACTATTGGTATATTAATCTACAAAGTCTAAGAGTAACATAAATTATTTAAGTGTATGTTACTGTGTATTTGCCAATTAATTTAATCTACAAAATTTTATAACAACATGAAGTATTATTAAAGGTATACGTGAGTCTGTATTAGAGAGGCAAAATATAAAAATATTATAGACTATACAACAAAGTATAAACGTGGCATATATTTAAATATATATGTCACTACGTATTTACCGCTTAATTTAATATATGCTTATATATTTTGTTGTATCATATCATATGATTTAAAATGTAGATGGGAAAATATGTGTTAAAGTGCTCTTGAACTATAGATGAGAAGATACATATATATTATAATGCTCCTCTTTAGGTCATGGTATATTTTAATTTTTTAAAATCTAAAAAATACACGTTAAATTAAAGAGTAGCATAAATTTTAAAATAAATTTGGAAAATATTTAATTATTAATGGGTGCAAATTTACTTCCGAATATATATTTAGTGAATTGATAAGAAAGATTAAAAATATGCTGTAGCAATCTTTATAATGTTCTACATAAATCCAAAATCAGTTTTAAATGTGTGTTTTTATTTTAATAGTATTGCATTTCAAAATATAATTCAGTTTTATATAAAAAAATGAAAAGTCTTTATATAAATTTAAAGTCACACTATTATCATAAATATATAATTAGTATATAAAAAACTTTTGCAGTTCAGAAAAATTAATAGTGTCTATTATTTATGTCAAATAGAATCTACAGAAGTGTATGCATTTTTGTAAAGTCTTTTTAAAATTAATAATTAATTTCCATAATATATATTACAATAATTTTTGCATCATATGAATTCATAATATTTATGGATTTATATTTGGCTTCGTACAGTTAAAATTTTTGGGTCCATTTGCTTTATTAAATTTTATTTAAGTTGTAATATCAATATCTATAATTTTTATAATATTCTACATAAATCCAAAATTAGTTTTAAATGTATGTTTCTACTTTAATAGTATTCCATTTCAAAATATAGTTCAGTTTTATATAAAAGGATGAAAACTGTGTTTATATAAACGTAAAGTCACACTGCTATCATAAATATATAATTAGTATATTATAAAAACTTTTGCAGTTCAAAATTTTTAATATTGTTATTTATGTCAAATATAATCTTCAGAAGTGGATGATTTTTTGTAAGATCTTTTTAAATTAATAATTAATTTTCATAATATATATTACAACAATGTTTGCATCATATGAATTCATAAAATTTATGGATTTGTATTTGGCTTCGTACATGTAAATTTATTGGTCCATTTTTTCATAGTTATATGATTTTATACTAAAAAAAAATTTGATATAATTTCTTATATCAATATCTATTAGTATGTTCAGAATTTTTGTCAATCAGTAATTATGGATATAGCGAGTTTACCAAAAACCAGAAATTAGTTAAAATTAATAAAAAAATAGTTTTGAATATTTTTCTCAATTTTGTAAGAAAATTTTATATATACATATATATATATATATATATATATATATATATATATATATATATATATATATATATATATATATATATATATATATATATTAGTAGGTTATAAAATAACATTAATAATGTGTCATGGTCTGGTGGAAATTATAAGTTTTTGAAAATATACCAAAATGCATTGCTTGGAATTCAAACACAGAATATTAGAAAAAAATAATGAAAAAAAAATTATTCCTTAATTTTTTATGTCATTTATGCTATTTTTTGTCAAATTATAGATTTATGAATCTCACTCTATTCCTCTAATTTACTTTTGAATGAAAAAAATATGAGGAAAAAAATTGTTCTCCAATTTAGATGAGAAAAGAATTTGAACACTAATTCATAATTTTAAAAAATTTCACTCAATTGATTTATTTTCTGTTTAATTAAATTGTTACCAATTGAACCCTAAAATTTTGAAAAACTGAATCTTTTTCTTAATGATAAAATTTTAAGTTTATTGATCATCAAGAATATAAAACCCAGTGTAGATAGATGGACAATTCTTTTAAATAGAACTATTTTATTTTTTGTCACAAAAATAGCTCTCAATAAATAAAATAACTAAAATAGCTTTTTTATTTTAAAAAAATAATATTTTATTTTTATTTTTCAAAATTTGAAACTTTAACCTCAAAACCTCACTCCTTAACTGTAAACCTTAAGTATAGAATAGTTAACACTTGAGATATAAATGTATATTTACCTCTGTAATGAAATATTTTGGTCATTTTTTTTCCTTGTGTGTTATTATTTACAACTCCTATAACTCAATATGAAAGAATGAAAAATATCCTAAGCAATGCTTAGTTGCCTGGCGAACCATCTTTGAAGGAGATCTCTCAGCTTATATTCTTCTCTAGGATTCTAGCTAACTGGTGGCCTGGTTTCAGAAGATTGTTGTGCTTTCTTTCGTTTCTCTCCCTCCAAATGTAGTATACAATTACATGGTATGCCAAGCGAAGTAAGATAGTAGTTAACCTGTCATGCAAGCGATAAGTAAGCTGTTCTCTTGTTTTATAGGGATTATGACGCATTTACCGTAGTTAGCCTCCTATATATGAGCTCTCTGTTGCTGCATAATCGCCAGCATTTTTAAACATGAAATATACTTAATAGTTTATTATTTATCTATGCATTTTGAAATTACAGAAAGTTAATAAATATTTATTAATTTTGTTATACCATGTAACACACTACTGTATAAATATTTTCGCTGCACCATCAAGTCAGGGAAACAATCTATTTTGTATACCTAAATTAAATTTTATTTAACTTGTAATCTTACTATTTTTCAAAGACAATATCTCCAAGGTTCTCACAAGTTATTCTAGGAGAACCGAATGTGACATAACTCATTTACTTTTGTCCCTTTAAAAATTTTTATTTAGTATATACCCACTTAAAAAAAACGAAGTTGAAAATGCTCATAATAACTTATTATTTATTTGGGTGTTGTGAAATTACAAAAACAAGTATATATTAATATATCTTATTAAAACAGAAATGCTATATGAAAAAATATTACATTTATATGATATTTACGAAAACGTCATTATTATTGAACTATGACTAAAATTTTAGTGAAATATATTTTGGTCACTACTTATAAATCAAAAGATTATAATAGAATTTACCATTACAAATGAGATTGTTTTACCATTTAATTTTTATGTATTTTTGCTATTTATTTGAACAAAAATTTAATGATTTTTGAAAGAAAAAAAATTGAATAAATAATTATATATATATATATATATTAAAATTAAGTTTAGTTTAAAAACTAAAATTAAAATTCTCAAAATATTGTAAATAAATATTAATTCAGTTTTAGGTTTACAACAAAAATTAAAAAATATTTTCAACGATGGCTGGTTTTCAACGTCACTATATGTGACTATTTCTATGCTGTCCGACTTTGTCGTGAAGGCTACTTCGACGCATTCAAGCTCCATCTCGAATCGGCTGTCATCTTCGATTGAAGAATTATCTCGTTCATTTTACATCGTTGTAGTTTATGCTTTCAATCAAAAAGGATGGATAATTCTCTCTAATCATTGTAATCAATCAGTTTGAAGTTCAATGAAATTAAGTTGTGTTCCAAAAAAAAAAAAGAATATCTACATTGTCAAATAGGGAAATATACCATATTTAACTATCATTTACTAAATTTTAACAATTAAATATTATAACAAATATTAAGTTTAACAAAATTAGGTGTATAACAATTTTAAAATTGTTAAAACCACCTCTAAACGAAAAAGATTGAAAATATGGAATAACATAACATAAAAGTACACAAAATCTGAGTCACTAAAAAAATATCTAAACCATTAAACATTAGAGAAAGATTACGTGTCATAAAACTTACCAAAAATAGTTTACTGAACATTCTAGAGGAAATAGTTTGAGCCAATCATAGAAATTGTTGTTGTAGTTAGCCGTTATCAAATACCATTTTCACACACTCGTCATCACCATCAAAACAATGATCTTATTCAACAATCCCAACAGTTTAAGCACCTCCACCCCTCTCATTGATACACCCCCCCCCTTCTAGTCACTACTTCGTTCCTGTTTCGATGAGAACCGATCAAAGAATCAACGATGTTAACAAATAGGAAAGTGAAAATATTATCCGGTTTAGTCTACGGTTCAGTTGTAAATATAATTTAGATTATTTAGTTCGGTTTAGCATAATGTATATATACTTGTAAATGACTAATTGTACAATTAACGAGTTTTGAATACAAAGATCTTTAACATTTTTTCTAGATCTTTGTTCTCTAATATGGTATCAGAACATTTTTAGCTCGTTTCTCTCTGATTTCTCTTTTCGATCTTCGATTTCACCATAGATTAGTGATGATCTAGCTGAATCTGAGCTTCGACTGAAGGTATGAATCAAAATTTATCGCTATCGGTGATTCATGATCTTCGAGTCGTATTATTTGATGGTTTTCAGATTCGATCTTCACTATGGCAAAACAAGGGAGGAAGATGAAGACTCAAAACAAAGTATTAGATTCAGAAACATCGACAATGAAGAATCATTCACAACTCTCAGTCAACGAAGAAGAAGAACATGATGATTTCTCCGCCTCAGAACTCTGAGCTTAATCGTTATGTGAAAGGGTCGACATACTCTGGTATGCAATCCATTGATAATACAGACAGTCCTTATTTCTTGCATTTAGGAGATCATCCAGGATTGTGTATTGCGAATCATACCTTGGATGGTATGAACTATAATAACTGGTATATTGTTATGAGGATGAGATTAGATGCTAAGAATAAGATTGGATTTATGGATGGATCATTGATTAGGCCGGATGAAAATGATCATATATTGTAATAGCATAGTTAAGTCATGGTTACTCAATATTGTGACTCGAGAGATCTATGATAGTATATTGTATTATGAGGATGCTGTTGAGATGTGGAATGATTTGCACTTGAGGTTTAGAATGAGAAAATTACCACGAAAGTATCAAATGGAGCAATCTATTGCAACTCTTAAGCAAGGTTCAATGGATCTGTTTGCTTATTATACCAAGAAGAAGACGTTTTGGGAGAAGTTATCAAATACGAAGATCACCATAGCAAAAAGATGTAATTGTGATCATGTTAAGGAATTATTGGATGAAGCAGAAACAAGTAGAATCATTCAATTTCTTATGGGATTGAGTTAGAGTTTTGCTAGCATTCGAGGTCAGATTCTTAACATGAAATCGAGACCATGTCTGACTGAAATATATAACATGCTAGATCAGGATGAGAACCAAAGAATTATAGGTGGTTATCACATGCTTAAGTGCTCTTATTACTCCAGACTTGGTCATACAGTTGATAAATATTACAAGAAGCATGGTTATCCTCCTGGTATATTCAAAGAAAAGAAACTATCGTTCGTTACTTCTACAAATGTGGCAATATCACAGTCTTTTCTGGTGAATGACAAAGACCAATATGAATAAGTTTTGGGACGATAAGATGTTTAAAGATCAAACTCAGTCAATGATTTCTTACTTCAGTTCTTAGCTCCAATCCAACAACGCCATCTCTACAACTGATAAAGCAAGTGCTTCTGCCTTAACTAGTGCCAATGTAGTTTCAAAAATTATAAGAAGTCTTTCCGGTAATTTCATTTCTTTGTACAATCATTCTTATCATGACATACTTGTTTCTTCCACTTCTAAAGAAACAGATGTATATCTTAGAGCTTGGATAATAGACTAAGGATCTACATATCTCGTTAGTCTTGATAAGAACTTGTTTTCGGATTACAAACCCTTAGATCAAACATATATCACTCTTCCAAATGGTTACACAATCACAATAGTGGATGTAGGATGCATTCATTTAACTGATATTATTTCTTTGTTTGATGGTTTATACATTCCGGATTTCAAATTCAGTTTGTTGAGTATGAGTCTTATAACTAAAACTTTGAATTTTGAAGGTTATTTCACTTATGATGATTGTGTTATTCAGGAACTTGCTCATTTATTGATGATTGGTCAAGGTAGTCAAGTGGAGTTTTCATATCTTTTGGATGTCAATAATAATCATGTCTTTATCGTTCAAGAGTATGTCATATGTTTCAGTTGTTGTTGATTCCATCACCTGACACAAACTGTTAGGTCATCCTTCTTAATTCAAAGTTGATAAATTACCTGATGTACTCCATCATTCAAAAGTTAATAAAAATCATTCCAAATTGTGTCATGTTTGTCATCTATCTAAACAGAAACACATTCCTTTCAAATCTAGACCTAACATAAGTAAGAATGTATTTGAATCTACACATTGCCAACAATTTTGCTTTCCATGAGCAAACTAAACACGTTGAGCTTGACCGTTATACAATTCTTGAATGGATTGATAATGGCATGATCAAAACAATGCACGTACTTACGCATAATCAGCTTGTTGATGTTTTTACCAAGCCATTGTATCCTTCTCGTTTTTGGGAGCTCATTGGCAACATGGGAGTGATGGATCTGTACACACCTTCATCTTGACCGGGGGGGGGGGGTATTAGCTGGTTTAGTCTATGGTTCAGTTGTGCATATAATTTAGATTGTTTAGTTTGATTTAGCGTAATGTTTATATACTTGTAAATAACTAATCATACAGTCAATCAGTTTTAAGTACAACTATCTTTTACATTTCTCTCTAAATCTTTGTTCTCTAATAGAAACTTGCAACCCTTGAAAAGCATGAAAATATCTATCTTCAATAAAATCAGACATGAAAAATACAAAGATTAACACACCACCTAGACAGAGTCGACATAAGAAAAAACCATAAATCCACCACACTAATTTTTCTCAAAATGAATTCAAAACAATTGATGAATCACCGGCAAAAAAGAAAGGAAATAGAAGAACATCCTATTAAAACTTTAACGAAAATGTTGGGAGTCGGAAAGACGGAGACATGAGTCGATAGAAAAATCCTATTTAAAAGAGAATAAAAAGAAAAGATAAAATAAGATAAAAAGAGAAAGTAAAAAAATTTGCGCTTTTAAATTAAAGATGAAAAGTTAATTAATTGTTATTTCACAAAACATACTTTCGATAAAGCATTTTTGTTGCACTCACTAATTCAACGAAAATAATGCAAGAAAAACACTTAGATGAGTTATTGGTAAGTGAATTTTCATAAACTTTGAAAATATTGAGATTCCATTATTATTGGTTCACTGATTTTTAAATTTTTATTGAAATCCGTTGTCAATGGTGTAATAATCTTCAAAATCCAGTAAACAGTAAATCACTTATTTTTGATTCCGCTCTTACGGTAAACCAGCTCGTCAACCCTACATCTCGTAAGTGAAACTCGCAAATTATAAAGGACCTTGATGAAACCAGAGGAGAAAACTCTCATCAAAAGCATTCTGATAAGTCAGAATCCAATAATGTATAAGGAGGTATGGTACTTTACACAGTCTCGAAAATAAATGGTGAAATCTGGATATGAATTGGAACATCTATACCTGGATAGATCTAGACATGATTTAGTCTTTGGGCCAAATACTGAGGCACTAAAAGTACAATCATTGAAAATAAAATGCTCCCCAAAATTATGATATTTTCTTTGGCAAATCATTTCAGGATGTTTATCAGCTATAAGAAGTTTTCAGTCACGCGTCATAAAGTGATTTTTTTTTGTGAAAGATGCTGGACTGAGGAGGAACCGATCAATCATAATTTTTTGAATACCCACCAGCTTTTCAAGTCTAGGCGTTGTCACGTATACCTACAAATCCATGTAGTTTTCCTCTTCAGTCGGTGTCTGTGAATATGGACTATTTGTTTTGGAGGATTCCATCCTATTGGGAGGATGCACAATATGCATAGATTCTTTGGTACATATGAAAATGGCGTAATAATAAAAAAATTAATGAAATTGACAAGGATCCAAGAGATATATTGCAGCTTGTAGAGACAGAATCAATATTGTGGAAGAAAGCTCAATTATCAATAGATCATAAAGGGACTCATAATTTACTTTCTCAGGGTAGTGAAGAAAAACACCAAGTCCCTGAAAATATAGTTGGTAGTTGGTGTTCCACAGATGGATCGTGGAAGAAGTGAAATCTTTATTCGGACAATTGTTGGTATAGTACCTTAGAATGGTTTGAAGGGTTAATGGGTGCACGTAATTCAAAAAATTACTTATCTCCTCTCCAAGCTGGGTTTGAATTTCTTTTTTGGGCAATGGAATATATGACAAGATTATGGTAATTTCATGCGACGTTTACAATATATTGTTCTCAATTGGCTAAAATAGTTTCAGAACCAGAAGAATGGTATGTGTTTTCACTATATCTCGAAGAAGTACAACAGGTCAATGAGGTTTTTATCACTTTTGTGATCACACATGTACCAAGGACTCAAAACACAATGACATATAATCTTGTACGAGAGGTATGAGGTCAACCAACCTATTTTGTCTTCACCGATACTGAGTCCCCCGTTTGGTTAGCAGAATCTTAATTGAGTTCGTTTATGTTGATGACAAAAAAAAGTTTAGTTATTATTGATTCTTTAATTCTAATTAAGTATAGTGTTATTGATAGATGAATCACTATATTTTTACTCCTAAAAGACAGTTTTCAAAATATCATGTATCTATGTAAGTTTTAAAATCCATGTGACAAAAAACTAGAAAATAAAATAATTATTCTTACCAAGTATTTAATGTCTATTGCATCTTCAATCCGATTACATGTCTAAAATATAATTCATTACATGTTGTATTGGTATCTTATGAATTTGCATGATTTTAACCATCATTTGTGTTTATATTGATCATCTAAATCATCATTTAGACATATTTAGGTTATATTGCATTATATTTGTCTATATCAGGTGTTGGAGATGATTATTGCTGAGTTTGAAAGCATTTGAGGGGTTTTGAGTCAAAAGGATGAAAGATGAACATGGATGAAGGTCTTACAGATATCTTCTGAAGCTCAAATTTTGGGAAAACATAAAGAGTTTAGTTAGCTTTCTAATGGAAGTGGTTTCGTGTCATTTGGAGCTTTATTGAAGGAGTTACGATCTATCTACTGGAGGCATATTAATCTTGTAGCGATCAGAACCGTAGTGACCAGAGCATGTCGCTATGGTTCTCCAAAAAGCCTCACACGACTAAGTGTTGTAGCGACTTACTTGTAGCGGGATGACCATGTCGCTACAGACGAAAAGACCACTTATTTATTGGGTTGACCCAACTCGTTTTTAGGTTTCTATAAATACTTGTTAGACCTAAGTTTTATAGATATCTATTTTTTTCTTAAGACTTTCTCTAATCTTGTAAAAGCTTGAACCTTTGTATCATTCTAAGGAAGTTCTTCATCTTATTTTTGTGATTTTATTGCTCGTTAACATGATTAGCCATTAATCTAATATGGGTTTAAAGGTTGTCATGGAGATTAGTGAGTAGTTACCTTTTGGATTCATGGGTTAGGGTGATTAGAGTGATGGAGTGAAGATCTAAGGTGTTTAGTGTTAGATCATCTTGTTTCCTTGTTTATCTAATGTTCTTAATGCTAGATTAGTGTTGGCCTCTCTAATCTAGATCATTAGGCATTTTTCACCCAGAAGGTGTTCGATGAAATGCCTGAACCAAGTTGATGTTGCTCTTAGCCTTCTGAACCAAAGACATTTGATGTTAGGATTGCTTAGATAGTTAATAGACTAGTTCTTAATGATTGCTTTAACTATTTCAACCAAAGACATTTGATGTTTGATTAGTTAAAGTAAATGAGCATTCATCTTGACAAATATTTTGTTTAGGATTGTGTCTAGACTTAAGGAAACCCTTGATTGATAGTTTGCCACCTTATTTTGAATCTTAATCACTTGAAATCAAGTCCCTATACTTGCCCATAGATCCATCTGTAGTATTTGATTAGTTCTTGCACTTCTTTCTTCATTGAATTTGAGATCATATTGTTCATATTTCTAGGATCTTACCTTGGTACCAATCAATTTTATAAATTCTTAGTGTTATAAATCTCTAGTTCCTTATAGATTTGATCCTAAAATGTTACAATTACATGTCATTCGATTGTGACATTGTTTATACATTAGGTTAATTGGTAAGTGTGTAAACGTGAATATCAAATAATCTTTTGAATGTATAACTATATTTTTATTTTTCTATCCTAAAAAATAAAATAAAATATGAATTTCTAAAAATATAATATAGATAAAGTTGTTAATATAATATTCATCTAATCATATTACCATAATTTATATGTATCATTATTATTTTATTTTTAACAAACAAGCATTTTTGCAAAAATCAAATAATCATGCTATATTAAAAGAAAATGTTTTTGAAAATGTTTTGAAAAATAGAAATTATATATTTACTTTACAAAAAGATGATAAAAATAATATTATACAAATTTATAAAAATTTGTAACAATCTAAAAAATTTATGATCAAATTTTATAAATCAATGTATATAATTTTATAATCCACATGACTTTTAAAATCTATCAAATTTTATAATCAGCAAACTCTATACAAAATAATCTACCAATAATCCTCACTCCCTTATACAGGTGTACCGAAAGGTGTCAAAGGAAGAAAAAAAAACAAAGAAGGATCTGATTCTTGTAATAGTGCCTTATTGGCCATTGAATACAAGACTCATCACATAGAACAATAGGGGCATGTGGAGCTATAGTATAAGTTTTTCCTTTTTACTAATTGCAGAAATGAGAATATTATAAAATAAAACAAATTCCTTCTTCTTTTATTAGTTTATTCTCCTGTTTTAAAAATGTATTATATATCATTCTCCATGTTTGTGCATTATTTTTCTCTTGGCCTTTCTATATATAAAATGGAATCGGTATACTACTTAATTAAGAGTCTAACTTAACTATATAGTACTTAAAATTTTTAAGAAAGTTTTGAAACTGATGCTTTAATTTCAGAGGAAAAATAATGAAACTTTTGCTTTAAAGTTTGTTTGATATGTTTTTATTATAGTTTTTAAAGTAAATATATATATATAATGCCTTAACAAAAAATTCTATCTACTAGACAAAAATAGCAATTCTCTCAAATGATCATAAATTAGATTATTTCAACAAAATAATTTACAAAGAGAAAAATGACTAAAAATATTCATTAAATATATAAAAGATTATTCTACATTACTTTATAGATAAAATATCCATAATTATTTAAATAAATAATAAAAAAAAAAAATTATTATTCTTTTTCAATAATAAGTTTTTGAATTAAAAAAATAGTTTTCTTTTTCAAAATTTTATTTTGAAATCTAAAAATTATTTTGAAACTATTTCTAAAAAAATATTTTAGTTTTTAGTATTTATTTATTTATTTTTAAAAACATTAAACTCTATCTCTAAAACTCACCCCTTAAATCAAACACTAAATCAATACTCCCTCTGTTTCAAAATGTTACATATTTTAGATTTCTCATACAGTTTAATAAAACACATTAAATTTACATATTTTTGTGATTATCTTTTTTCCATAATTTTAAGCCAATAAAAATTCAGTAAGTGAATTTAATTTTTGAAAAATTTAAAATTAGTTAATAAAACATGCACTAAAAATATAAAAAAAATATCTTTTTAAAACAAAAAGTTTCTCTGAAATATACAACTTTGTGAAACGGAAGAAGTATTAATTAATCGTAAGGGTATAAGTTTCTATTAGCTTATTTAATTACAAAAATTTGGTTATTTTGATATTTGTGAAACTATATTTATGATTTAAAAAATTAAGGTTATTCTATAGAATTTTTCTTAAAAAATTACGATGACCAAAATTTATCTCTATTTACGACGATGAACATTTTATTTATCACGTGTTGAAGATTTATTTTTTAAAATTTTCTAAAGCTATTTCTACTAATTAACAAAATACGGTTTCTGGAATTTGAACCGTAAAATATTCACGTAAAACATTAACTAACATTTATGTTAAGCGCTAAGTTCAAAAAAAAACATTTATGTTAAGCGCTCGACTAAAACTTTCACTTCATTTATGCAAAACATGTTTATGCAATTATTGTCTCACGAGTTGGGGTTGTAGTCATTTTCTTTAGTCTTTTTTTTTTTTTTTTTTTTTTTTTTTTTTTTTTTTTTTTTTTTTTTTTTTTTTTTTTTTTTTTTTGAAACACTCATTTTCTTTAGTCTAAGGTCAAGTTTTATACAGAATAAACTTATTGAAGACACATTTTTATAAATGTTACTTGTCTAAAGATCGCGTTGCGTCTACGAGCATTGAGAATTATGTTTTCCTTTTCTTCTTCTTTTCTGTTATTCCTTAAGAATAACTCCATTATAAAAAAACTTATCATATTACATTAAATCATAATATCAAGGTTGAGAATTAAGATAATTGACTTATGATATAAAATGATAGTTAGAATACGATTCTCCTCATCTTAATTTTTTCATGTGGGAAGTTCTCAGATATAAATTCAGATTCTATTATTTGTAATGCATATGTCTTTCTTGGAGTAACCCACTTGCTTATAACGAATATAGACACTTTTATTTGAATATTAGAAGATGCTGGGATTATTATATTTTCTCGTCGTCAAATATGAAAGGAACTAAGCTAGCTTTTTAACAAAAAAAAAAAAAAAAGAAGTTAAGCTAGCTTACTTTGTAAGGCGTATAACACACATAATTATATTTTTCAAAAAAAAAAAAAAACACACACACATAATTATAGACGTGCATATGTTTTGAAGACGCATCTATGTAATCCCTGAGTTTGAAAATGCTATATGTTTTGTAATTTTCACCTATATTAAAAGTATATTAAATGTAATAAGTGCATATGGTTTCATAAGTAACAGTTAAAATGTTTCAAAATGATGTATGTTTTGTAACTTTTACATATATTAGAAATAAATTAAATAATTATAAGTATATTATTTTTATGATTTAACTTTTTTACAAATTTTAACTAATAAAGTTTCAAAAAATACAATTAGTTTTAATAGAGTTTATTTAAATATTTGAATACGATGGAATTGTTATATTTTCTCGTCGTCAAATATGAAAGCAACTAAGAGCAGCATTAATGCACAAAAAATAGAGTGTTTAGTCTTATAGACCCCACAAAAAATGGGGTGTTTAGTCCTATATACCCCACAAAAATGGTAAGCAACAATGCTTTCAGCTACAAAATAAACTTTGCGTTTTGTTTATTGCTTCTACTATTCGCGGATTCCACCGACACGTGGCGATCCACGATTAATTCTTTTTATTTATTTTTTAATCTGATAAAAAAAATAAAATAAAAAATAAACACCCTTAGTAAAGTGTTGGGATAAAGATGCTCTTAAGCTATCTTACTATGTAATGCGTATAACACACATAACTATAGGCGTGCATATAATCTAATCTATGCAATCCAAAGTCCAAACGGTTTGGTAAGTAATAATTTCAAAATAATTAATTTTAAGAGTTTTGTACACCAATTGAAAAAATTATTAACTTTTATTCAATATAGTTAGTTTATATAAAAATAAAAATAATTATAATTCGTTTAACCAATAAAAAACTATATTGCAGAATATAAACAGTTATAAACATCAAATTATATCATTTAAACTAAAATAAAAATAAATAAACAAAAATCCTAAAACTTCATTTAAATGTACTTTTCGTTTCGCAGAGATATATGTTTTGTAGTTTTTACACATATTAAATATTTATAAGTGTATTATTTTTATGATAACTATTTATATATTTTAGCTAATCAAAATTCAATAAACATAATTAATATCTTAAAATTTATTACTATTACCTAATTAAATATATATATATATTTGAACATAGAGTATGAGATTTGATTTGAAAACTTGTTTAAATAGAATGTGGGGAAAATGACGGAAGAAAAAGAAAAAACTGTTAAATTATTTTGAATTGTTATATAGTGATAATATTTGGAAACAATTGACAAGTATTAAAATATCAGTTAGCAAAAAAATATTTTAAAGTATTGAAATTTTATAACAAAAGATTAAAATAAAATAAACTCCAAGTTATCTTTTCAAAAAGCGTTTTTAGTTAAAAATAATATATAAATAAATATTATTTCAAAAGTAAAAATATAACGTCCAAAACTGTTTTCTTCTATAGTTGTTATCAATCACTTGGTTTGTCAAACGTGAGGTTTTCAAAAAATATTTTAAAATAGCAAGTAAGGAACAAGTAATATATGGTAAGTGAATCTCTTAAACATTTAACAGAGTTTCTCAAATGACTGATTCTCCTCTTCTGTTTTTTTTTCTTTCTTTTTTTTTTTTTATTTAAATATATTAGAAATGTTTTGAGAGAATATTGAGAAAAGAGTCTATTTTGTCTTTAACAATTTCAGTCGTACTTAACCTCAAATATATATTTATTTTTTAAATCAGATAAATAAACAATGTAATTGTTATAGCACAGTAGTAAGTAAATATATATTATATCTTTGGACCAAGGTTAAATTCCCAAGTAAATGCAATTTTTTTAATTTTGTCTACACAAAATGATGGTGTTTATCTAACATAACAGTTACTAATTCGGTTAGTCAATATACGATTTTGGAATACGAAAATTAACTTCGGTAGTAATTTAAATAGTTGATATTGTATTTAACACTGAATAGTTATTAAAATCGTATTTGGGACAACTGAAATTATTGAGGACAATAAGCTCATTTCCTAGAGAATATCAATCATGATGGTGTAACACTCCTCTAACCTTTTCTAATAACATTTTCTAACATCTTTTTATTGGTGGCTTCCAAAATTTAATCTCAATTTGTGATAATCATACAATATTAATTGTATAACAATTAAATCTATCATGTTTGATATATTTGGACACGATCATTACTATTTGCCTGAGAAAATGGTGTATAAGTAGGGGTTCAAATATAAAATCAAGTAGATTATAAAATGAAAATTTCAATGTAATTTTGGATGATATAAAATATTTAAATCTAGATCTCTCTCTTTAAAAGTTTCTTAATCGAAGTTCAAGCTCCTATGGTGGATGACTTTATTGTCGTCGGTCACCAACTCTTTTTACTTTTTATTGTAAAATGCTTTTTATCGAAAGATCAAACTTTAGTCAAGTTTGTGTAGTGTTTCAATCTCAATAAAAGTGGTTCTTCATGCTTTATTTATTTGATTTGGGTTGATTTTAATAAATTTCTTGTTTTCGATCGAATTTCAGGCAGATTTATAGTCTCTAATTAATCATATTCAATTCATTTTAACAGGAATGATTTAGCTCGGTAAAAGTAATATCATATATATTCAAATTTTGTTGATCCTTAGTAAAGCAGCTAATTTTTTTGGTTGGAATTTATTGAAAAAGAGAGTGTGCTCTTCTCAGCTGATTGTTAAAGGTTACAAAAGAAGCAAGGTGATAGCAAAGGTACCACCGTAGATTGGTGTTGTTGGTGATAACGGAGGTTATATCTGTAACATCCTAATTTCTAATATATGATGTAAGGTTTAATAAAATTGGTTTGACTACTTATATTACTAAAGTGCACTTATTTTTTCGGTTGTATATCTATTTTAGGTTTCCAGAAGTAAGCATGCTTAAATTGCAGTAGTGGAAGATATGTGGTCTACCGGAAAATGATTTGCAATATCATGCTATTGAGGTCAAAGCACATAAAAAAACTCATATAGTAATTGCAGGATCAGTAAATAAAAAAATTTGAGCCTTCGAAAAATGCAGGGTTAGTAAATAAAACTTTTGAGCCTCCAAAAAGCTAATGCAACGTCCATTGCACAAAATAGAGCCTATGGAAAGCAGGCGGGAGAGGCCTATCAATCGTAGATGGCCAACGCGTTACAAATAAATTCACAATTATTCAAGTATGAAATTTAAAAACCCATTTAAACTCTATATTATTAAACTTGACATTTCGTAAAATATTGTGAAATTTATTGTTAATGAAAATATTTGAAGTTGTGAGTTTTAAAAAATTTCAAATAATCTTAGAATGTTTGAATGTAGTTTTTAAGTTAAAAAAAAAATATAAATCTCATTGTTTTAAGTGAGATTCTATAATAATTTAATCAAAATCATGTTACACTCTTTAATTCATATAAAATTATCTAAAAACTCACGTAGAATAAATCATTTCAAATTTAGATTAAATACATCTTCAATGGTGATGTTATAATAAAGAGAGATGCCTACAGTTTTCTATCATAAACATATGCATCGATATAAAAAACAATTATTGTTTCACTTTAAGTATGTATATTGTCTTTTTCATGTGTCCAGCTCCGGATAATATTGCATCTATCTTATTAAAATAAGAGTACAAATAAAAATTACACATTTGCTTACAACTTATTTATAACTCTATACTACTGAAATAACTACTTAATAACATTTTAATGCCACTAAAAACTATTTTATCCTAATTTTTAACATTTATTTATTTTTTTGTCAAATTAAACAACCATAAATTAAAACAGACCTAAAGTGATTTTAAAACTAATTAATATTAAAAATAAATTTAAATTAACATGAAAAATCAATAAATATTATATTAATTAGGTAAACAATCATAAAACCATAACAAATCAATTTAGATATCTTAATGTTATACTATTAATAAATAATTAATAAAACTGACAAAATAATCACAAAATAACTTAAATTGATTTAAATATCTATATATTAAATTTAAAACACAGCATTGATATAAATTTAATTAGTAATAACTAAAAAATAAAATCATATACAAAATCATTTATATTATATAAATAAAAATATAAATTAATATATTATTTTATGTATCTTTTCATATAAGTCCAGTGTAAATTCAATATGATAAATGTGAAGAGTATAAAATATATATAACAATAGTTAAATAGTATATAAAACAACCTCTTATATATTATCATAAAATTTTGATCCATTAAACATATATTTGTGCGGATGTACGTGTTATATTCTAATATATGGATGATACAATTGACGGTTTCTTAAAAAATAAAACTACTAAATATAAATTATAAAATTATTATATTTAAGAATATCAAAACTATAGAATCATTTTCATACTTAACAATTATTTAATATAAGTGAATTTTAAAAATATATATTATTATTTATAAAAATATATATAAAATAATATTTATTTATAAAAAGTAAAATAAATATCTGCACGAATGTATGGATATGTAGTTTTTATTAAAACTATAGAATCATTTTCTCAACATGTATATTAGAATAAAATATAGCCACTACTATACCATCAATTATATATAATGTTCTTTTCAGTTAAGAAAATCTTAGTGAAAGTGACGTATCATTTCACTTTCAACTAACTCGTATTTCCAAATAATATAATGATTTTTGACCCTAACCCGAATCCTCAAAACGAGATACCACCAATATGAACTTTTATTATTTCATTTACCAAAAAATTCATTATTTTATCATATAGCATATTCGTATTCATATGTAATAATGTAAACGACATTTTTGGTCATCTAAAATATTTCATTGAAATATTAATGATACATAAACGATTGAGCCATCATTAATGTAGGATTCTTAGGATAAGGTTCTTAATGTTATATAAAAACCGTCTCTTAATTTTAACGCAATAATCATGCTTTTACATAGCCGCAAAAAGTAAGTATATTCCCAGAACCAAAGCTGGCAAAGACAAAAAAAAATCCGAAAGATTAAGAGTTCGATCAGTAATGATTGTAGCTTTAAAATTTTAACTATATTAAAAAATGTAGATTTTTTTGCTGTGACTTTAGATTTTATTGCTGTAATTTTTTATGTGAAGCCCCAAAAATTTGATGTGAATATGTGGCTTTACAAAGCACTTGTACAACAGTAGATTATTTCAAAAGTTATGATTTAAATTTTTTTTATTAAAACTTGCTTGTTGTGAATTTGGCGTTTTGGAAATAAATGAGACTGTATATAGCACCTAAAGCAGCTACCGATCACACCTTAAAGTATAACCAAACTTAAAGCCATAAAAGTTTTCGTCTCAACCATATAACAACAAAGAATTAATAGAGAAAGATTTGGAGCTTACAAACATAACCGATTAAAACTTTACACATAAAGAGAAAAATTTAGCAAAAATGCCCCCGCCCAACCATCGATACCAAGCTCCTCCTAAAACCTACCTTTTGATTCCAAGAATTGAAGCTTCACTTCCGGAAAGATAGAATCTATAAGTCTCAGGAAAGCGGTGGAGCTGACAATCGCGACTAGAACACACATAGAATGAAGCTTACAAAGAGAACAAGATCATAGCTGAGAGATAGAGTCAAGGAGCAAGCAATCCAACATGGATAGTTCCGAGAAGAAACCGAACCAAACTTCATAGCAAAGAAAGAAACCGGCATCATTGAAGAACAAAGCCCTGATAACTCAAAATCTGGTTTTTAGATCTTGGATGAGAGATTAAACCTAGGTCATTAGCAGTAAAACCGCACCAATGATCCAGCCGAATCCATCTTCTCTATACCAAAACCCAACTAGAATAGAGATGAACATTTTATCCATTAAATTTGATTTGATTCGTTATTCGTCTCAATTCGAAGCAAAACAAGTATTAAAAGAATATCCATTAAAAACGAAGCTAATCACAAATACTAAAAAAATTAGATATGGATATCCAATCTGTTCCGACTTTTATACATACATATGCATATTTATAGTTAAATATAGAGTTTTAAATGTAGAATCTTATATAATTATTATTCTAGCATATAGTTTTATTAATTTTATTTTATAAAATTACTTATAAAATATTATATTAAGAAAAGTATATAAAATCTTTATAGAAACTACATTTTTCTAAAAACATGTGTTTTATAAGAAAATTTTGAAATTTTGAAATTTTATAAAACAAACAATTTCATTACTTTTTACTTTAGCTTTTATATTATGTAAAAATATTTAAAAATAAATAAATTTGTATAATATTTTCTAAATTTAATTGTATTGAACAAAGTGTGTTAGGTATCCATAAATATCCGTGAATATTCATAAATGTTCATAAATTTTACGGATATTCGTAAAAACGGATATCCGTATTTCTCTGAAGCAAAGCAAATAAAAAAATTAGAGATCCATGAAGTACAAAGCAAATCACAAATGCTGAAAATATGATAATGTTCGATTCATGCTTACCCTCAAACTAGATTTAGAAGCAAATCCCATCAAAATCGTAATTTTATGGTGAAGAGGAACAAAACCTAGGCTAGAAACACAAAATAAGGACAAGAGCAACGAGAGTCGGGTCTGGCATTCTTTGGACCCTAATTTTTTTTTATACCAAAAAAAAAACATATACAAACAAAACAGTTTTTTTTTTAAAAAGAAAACAAAAATAAAAAGGTAAAAATTAAATTATCTATCTTTAATTGGTATATATAATTTCAGAATTTTATATATTTTCACATATATTGTATTGAAAACATTAATTTTTTATAAAGTAATATTTAAAGAATAATTTTTTTAATATTGGAAACCCTTATATAGTAGAGACCCCATTCAAATGTTTCATAACAATGGGCTCAGGCCCGGCTCTGAGAGCAATCCGACTCGAGCACATAAAGCTACCGGAACCGAAAATTGAAGAAAATTACGAAGCTTACAGAAGAAAGAGAGAGAAGGGAGATACCAACTTCTTCTATTACAAATTATTCACCTTTTTATTAATAAAATTATTAATTGTTTCATTACATTATAAATATTTAATTATATATATAGTGAGACACACTAACACACAATAAGTTATTGTTGTTTTTGATGACCCAAAGTTTAATCTTTGGGGATTGGGAGTCATGTAAATACATCAGTGACCACGTACTGCGATAATCTGAGTGGAGATAAATTCAAACTCAGGTCCCGTAAAATTTATGGAACGCCATGCTACCATCCGACCACAGTCACGTAGTTTACAATAAGTTGTTAAGAGTATGATATTCATTGTTTTATTATATGTAAAATTATATATACAATGAGACACACTGCCACACTGCCACACGCACGACCTAATTCATGATTCTAAATACGTTGTCAAAGAGTATGATATTAAACGCATAATCCTCGGTCGCATTATACGTTGATTTAAAGTAAAGGAAAGGGGAATTTATTTATCTTCAGAGAATATTAAAAACGCAGTACATATATAAACATATAATACGTAAACTAATGGTACTATTTCAGATCTTCGATTAGCACTTGATCTTTTAGTGTTGGACTGATGAACTCCAAGTGGAGCCAGACAGTCTTTGCCTTTATCTTTCTCTTCTTTTCAACATTTTCGTAATGATTATTATTTATCGATTAGTGGTTTTTATGTACAAGTCTTTGGTGCGCTTCTTCTCCCAGAGCACCTCTTTTTGCCCCCAACTTGCTTATTAAATATAAAAGTATACTAGATCTTGATCCGTGCAACCGCGCGGATGTTTGTTTTCATTTATTTTTATATAAACATTTTCTTTTTATTTCTTAATTGGTATATATTAATAAATTTACCATATATTAGTTTTTCATTGAATAGATTGTTTAAAAATTTCACATATATTTGTATCTTTTTCTACATATATTTTTGAATTATTATTTCATTATTGAACTCCTAAATATATGTAATGATTGGTAAAATATTAATTTATTGTCATTGTAACATTTCTCAAATTTAGAAAGTTTAACAAAAATTAAACCTTTAGCTTCATATTATGGAGTAAATAATCAAACATTTAGTTTTGTTATTTTTTAAAATTTGTTTTCATTGGTTTAAGGTGGTATAGATTAATTATTGTTAGAAAATGATGATTTTTATTATTTTTAAAAATAAACTATATAATTTTAAAAGTTGACATCGACAAATATACAAATAATCAACTATTGAAAGTATACTATAAAAACATTAAATTATATTTGTTTAATTTAAACATGCATCTTATTATACTATCTATAAATCCAATGGGTTATCTAATGTTTAATTCCAATTATTATTAGTCCAATAAATTTTTTTTTACAGCAGCCCAATAAAATTATTAATGATTAAGTAATATAATATGATCAATTCTATTAGATGGTCCATTTTAAAATATCACACATTAAAAGAGTCATAACTTCTCTTTTAATATAATAGATATCAATGATAGATTAAAGATGTATATCATATTAACTAATAAGTCTATTTTGATATACCTTTTCCTGTTTTTAGCATCATTTATCTTGATTTACTTATCTGCATAAATATTTAATTCTACCTAATTATAGATGCTTACAAGTATGCGCACCAATTATTATTGATTTGTCATATTTTTAATTTCAAATCAAATATTTTTTCTTGTATTTAAAAATTGTTATAAATTTTCTTTTGATGTTTTAGATTTTTTTAGTTATTTTACTATGATTTTAAATATATTTTTATTGAGAAACAAATAAAAATTTAAACTATTATAAAATAAAATAATAAACACATTAATTTTTATATTTTCTCAGTATTTATAAAAAATAATTCTTTCAAATATAGAAGAAGTATAAAACAAATGACAACATGTAAAAATTCTTAAAAAGAGTAACTAAACTAAAATGATTTCATTTTTGTTTGGTGGAAAAATGTTTTATTTAGTAAGTTTGATTATTAGTTAGGAAGTCGACACGTGTTCAGCACTCTGACACTCGGTTTGGGTGCTTGCTATCATGTCCGGATCTGATTACATTTTAATTAATTAACAGGTGTTTGTTTAGGAAATTTATTATTTTCTTAAATGTGACCCAGCCACTAATTATATTTGATTCCATCAAAACTCGTAAGTAATTCCTCCGTTTCATATTATTTGTTGTTGTAGAGAAAAAAAATCGTTTCAAAATAAGTGTCGTTTTAGAGTTTCGATGTAAAATTTATTAATAAGATTCTTCACTTTATTTTTTTATTGGTTGAAATATGGTTAGGTGTATAGGTAATTGTGTTTTTATTTTAAAAATATACAAAATCATATGTTTTGTTAATATGTGTGCATAAACCTAGAACGACAAATAATATGAAACGGAGGGAGTATTTATTTTAAAACTACGAAAAGTAAATTCAGGTAAGGCACTGTTTGTTTTCGATGATAGATGATACATCTGAATGTAAATGCTCGGTTGTTGTTTATTTACACAATATTGCTTCGTAATCTAGATCATGCATTCGAATGCAAAATCCATAACTTTAGATATTTAAGATGCAGATAAATGTAGAGTTTGAGTGCAAAGTTTAAATCTCAAAATTCAAAAGAATCAAATATCATTCATTATATTAAATAAAAATAATTAGTTTATATTCATTAATTTATTTATATATACTTCTTATAAAAATTATAAAATTAAGTTTTCCGCTAAAATCAAAAATTGAATTTTAGCCAAAATTGTAAAATTAAAAAATTTCACCAAAATCAAAAATAATTTTTTTGTCAAAATTGTGAAATCATGTTTTCGCAAAAATTGCAAAATCATTTTTTTTTGCCAAAATCACAAAATCAAATTTTTGGATATAACTTATTATGCTAAAACAAACAATAAAGTGTCCAGTCTCAAGTTGTTCAACCGAATATCACTAGTTTACATAGTCATGTGTGGAATATGCAGATTACAAAAAAAATGACACACTTAATCTGATAATTAAGCGTTCACATGATATATTACGATTAAATAAAAACTTACTTTTAGATATTTAGGTACTGATAGGAGATGTCCTTGATGCGGTGAACTATAAAAAACTATAAGTTATTGTTTTTTTATTTTTTTCCAGTTTTGCAGATTTAGACTTTATCAAACTATACACTCTCTTATTAATATTTTTCTTTGAATTTTTTAATATATGCTAAAATTAAGGTATGAGAAATTTCTTATAAACATTCCCAGCTAGCTTCAATCAAAGTGGAATTCTGGAAGATAACAAACTTTCAAGAAAACGAAGGGGAAAATGATACATCTCTAGTTTATGTCGCTAATTCGACTTTCGCTGACGACTTTCAACTCTCAGTCTATCAAATTAATACTTCATGGGTCAATCATTGTATTGTCAATGGATTAGCGTAGATCTGTAGAGATTACATGGGAGTTGGACGTTTTGGACTGTTTTGGACGATGTCATACTTACATAACTTACATTTTATATTGCACATATTTGGTTGACATAATTTTTAATTTTATGCGATTGGCTATCGTTTGCTTTTGAGTTAGTCTCATTTCACCTTATACAAAGCTGTTTTTACTTCAATATATTCCAAAACCCCATATCTAGAACATGCGTGCAAACTTTTGTACCAAGAAAGCGAGATGTAATAGTGTTCTATTTTTTCATGTAGATTAGATCCGGTTGGAATGTGTACCTGTTCGATAGGAATGGTGCAACTTCGACTATCAATTCATTTTTCTTAAAATGAGTGTTAGGGCATGATTATTGGAGGTATCTTAGGGAACCCCACCCTAAGAACCGTCTCTTAACTTTTTTTTAGTTAAAGTTAACAGACGATTCTTAAATTACGCTAAAAATCACACTCTAAGAACCCATCAATAAACATGGCCTTAGACAAAAAAAAAATATTTATCTCGCCCACTGAGTCAATGGTACATCTTCATCTGCTAATATGTTGCATTCATACCATCACCATTAATAGTTTTTGTCTAAGTTTCATTGAGGTGGCCTATTTAGCAGATCACCTTAATAAAAGTTACACTAAAACTATACTGTTTAGCAACTTGAAATTTTAATATACCTATAAGTACAAGTTGACTCATTGTAATCGTAATATTGGGAGTTTATATTCTTGATACATATATAGAGATACGATGTGAAATGAGATGGAAAGAGAAAACAAAAACACACGCGTGGAAAGTGGGAGTAACGGTGGGATGCAGTCTTCGATGTCTGCTAAGAAAGCACTCAAAATGAGATCAGAAATTATATGACACTCTCTCCAATCATCTTCTCCTATTTATTTGTGTAACTGCACTTTATTTATATTATCTTCTTCATTTCATAGTATTATATTTCTTTGAAATGGTTTCCCAACCGTAAGTAATTGAATCATGATGGATATTAAGGGTAGTTTCTATAACAGATTTACCATGGACAGAATTCAACTTTCATTGATCCTCGCAACCTGGACATCTGTGTTTCAGATCCCACCTACTTATACGGACGTTCATATTCCACAGATATAAACTCTGGTCTTTTATGGAGACATGTATGTCCTAAGCATTTGTGTTTGGCTCATCTAGAGTATGGTTGATGTTTCAAGACATGCACGCATGAGATCATACTGGGGATGAAATTCTATTAATTTTTATCTTCATAAAGATGGAAAATGACAGACATTCCACTCTATAGAACAAAACAAAACCAAGGATTTTTAGTTTATGTTATTCTTTTGTGCCACATGTAGTTAGAGTAAGTGAATTTTTTAGCGTCATTTGCTTATTATGGTCTCGTGGATCAGTTATAGAGATATATTAGCTTGTGCTACGATGGTCCGAATAATTTACTAGTTGAGCTCGACATAGATTAAATATTGAGTGACTAGATTATGTTATCTGAAATAAACGACATCAGAAGGTGAGTGATCAAGTTCTAAATAAGTTAATCCATTCACGGTCCAAATTGACAGACTGAGTAAAAAGGAGCACTCGAGTACTAATATGATGGAGCTAATAACATCTTTAATATAAAGCTTCTTTTTTTAAAAAAATGACATAACTCCATAATAAAGGTGAGATTTATTTTAAATCAACTCTATTTTAGAATAAAAAATAGAGTAATAAACAAAAATAAAATAATTATTTTATTTATAAAATATTTTATTATTTTATTATATAGTGAAAATGGAGTCGAATTAGAGCATTTTTACTCAAAACATATTTTAAATAAATTATAAAATAAGATTAGAGATGTTTTAAATATATCTCCAACAAAAAAAATCTTATTTTAAAAATAAAGTTCTTTGAAATAAAGGTTTTAGATTGAGTGAGATCCAGCAAAACATCTCAAATATATCTTCAAATATTTTATATTTATATATTTTAGTTTTAATTTTTAAAGTAACTAAAATTATTAAAAGTTATAAATAAATAATAAACTCACATTAAAAATGAAACGCAAAATTTATAATTTATCTATAGATGGTTCCAAATGACCAAACCCTTAATTTCTTTACAGGTATATCTAAGGCTTGACATTTTATCCATTAAATTTGATTCAATTTGTTATTTGTTTTGATTCGATCCGAAAATTCTGGATATCTGTTCCGACCTGATAATATATAAATACATGTATATCTTGATTATATTAAAAAAATTAAATGTATAAACTTATATAATTATTATTCTAACATATGATTTGATAAATTCTATTCACACTATTACTTTTATAAAAGTATTACATAAGAAGATGAAAAAAAATTATGATAATTATAATTTTTTCTTAAGTTTTTTGTTATTATAATTGTTAACTAAGTTTAATTTTTTTTACAAAATATGTAGATTTACTACTTCTTTTAGTTTTTATTTTATATATCATGCAAAAAAAAATTTACAAAATAAATTTGTATTGAATTTTTAAGATTGTTTGTATTGATCAAAATGGATGAGACATCTGCAAGTATTCGTAAATATCCACAAATATCTATTTATTTTTTGGATATCCGTTTTTCCAGATATCAGTATTTTTCTGAAGCAAAACAAATTAAAAATTAAATATCTGTAACATATAAAGTAAATCACAAATACCTTCAAAAATATGGATATCCAATCCGTGCTCAGTCCCTAGATATATCAACTATAGAAAATAGTTAGGAAATAGTCCAATTGTATATACATTACATCTCTACTTTTCATAATATTGTTTTATATTAATAATTTTGATTTTAATTTTAACATTATATATATATATATATATATATATATATATTTATAAATAATATATATACAAAATTATTATTTTGAATATAAGTAAAATATAATAATAAGTAACATATAAATACAAATGTTTATGAAATAAGGTGAGATTTACACACGTAATAAAAATTCTATACCACAGAATCATCATGCGGTAAACATCCTTCATTGTATATTTTATAAATGTACTCTCGAATAAGGAAGATTACACATTCATGTATATTGTCAAATCACTAATAAAGCTTTCGGTTCCTTTGCATGATTTTATTCGATTTCTTTGAACATGTAGATATTCTATTTCCACTCCCAAGATTTTTTCTCCATTTGTATATATGTTTTGTTCATTTTATATTGATTCAAAGGTTAACATTTCTAGATTTTGACTGATAAAATTGAATGCTAAATGAAATGAGAAGAAAAATCAAGAGAAAAATATATTAAAAAATTAGTGTACAGCTTCCTCTGTTATTTTTAATGAACTTTATAGAAGAAATTTAGTTTCCACTTTCAGCAAACAAAAGAAAAATAAACAAATTAATTCATTCCATCCTTTTATTGCTGAAAGAAAAGAAAATATAAAATTGAATGCTAAATGAAATGAGAAGAAAAATCAAAAGAAAAATATATTAAAAATTAGTGTACAGATTCCTCTGTTATTTTTAATGAACTTTATAGAAGAAATTTAGTTTCCACTTTTCAGCAAACAAAAGAAAAATAAACAAAATAATTCTTTTTTTTTTTTTGGAACACAACTTTTTCATTAACTTCAACTTACTTCCTTATACATATTAGAGGGAATTATCCATCCTCTTTGATTAAAACCATAAACTACAACATCATAAAATAAAAATGATAGGTCTTCAAACGAAGAAGATGACAGCGAACTCAAGACGGTGCTTGAATGCGTCAGTGTAGCCTTTACGACATGGTCGGACAGCAGAGAGATAGTCACCTTATGTTGTGACGTTGATATCCAATCCGTACCTCGGAAACTCGTTGAAACGAATCTCGCTGCATCTTCAGGCCCCAAACGGACCGCTCCACAAGATAGCAAGACGGTTATAGATATGGACAAACACCTCCACAAAATTGGAGGGAAAGCACTCCTTAAAAAGGAGGCAAAGGATGATACCGATGGTTCCGGTGTACTCACCGGTAGATGAGAAGATAGTTTACTCTTCAAACAAGAGAGATGATCCAGTGAGTGCAAATTTGTTTTCGTAAAAACCTTGATGAATCCACCAAAAATTTTCAGGAATATGGCTAGATAGACCAAATTCCCCCACTGATTAGTGGGCTGTAAAACTAGACTGAAAATGAAATATTTAAGAGTTGATGGGCTTCTGAATTCCATTACCAGAGTTTGTTGACCCATCTCATCGTAATTGATTGAGCAGAGGCACCGGTGGAAGGAGCAGAGGCGTCGGTGGAAGGGGCAGGCGGCAAAGTGAAAGTCATGGTGGACAGGCGGCCACGTAGCATACGGTGAGGGACGGAGTACCGGTTCTATCATCCGGTGAAATCCAGTTCCGTAGCGGCAAACACTTATTTCCCCAAAATAGGGTGGGTAAACGCCAATGTGAAGCACGACGTTGTTGATAGGCGAGGATGTTAAGACATTAGGAGAGGTGAAAAACGTGGTAGAGAAGGATGAAAGGGGAACCCCCCAAGAACAGTTGGATCTGGTGACTTCAGACAGTACACCAAGGCTCCGAGATATGGAGCACGACTCGCAAGTGACATAGATAACGGAGACGTCGCATGGCACATGTTTCTTGGAATCCCAAGAGAAACTAGCGACAAGGCATTGGGTTAGTATGGAGTAGATGCTGGGAACCAAAAGCTTCAAGCTTATCATCTCCATTGTAGAAGAACCCATTTCCAGAGCAGAGAACAAGATTATGTAACAGAGGCAGTGACTAAAGCAAGCAAGCGATGGAGCAAACGAAGAACGGAGATGAGCAATGGCGACGCCGGCGAGCTCGGTCGCCGCCGGCGTCGGAGAGTGAAAGCTTGTGCGGCGCCTCGGGTTCTGTGGCAGAGAGCAAAAAGCTAGGGCGAACTTATAAACAAAATAATTCATTCCATCCTTTTATTGGTGAAAGAAAAGAAAATATAACACAGTAAAATTCACTTCTGCTGAAAACCTATTCTCTTTTTTTTTTTTTTTGCGAAAACCTATTCTCTTTTTCAACCAGCCACTAGAATCGAAAATAGTTTAATAATTATAATTTCACTAAAGAAACCTAAAAAATTAAGAAGAGTAGAATATTTAATTAATAAATTCTATTCCAGACAAACCTAAACTAAACAAAAAAAAAACAACCTTCGGCCGCATAATATTCATTATTCATGGTGCATATTAGAAAAGGATAACTAGAATATCATACCAGAAAAGGGTAAAGAGGCGGGTAATACTACTATAGTAAAAAGTATTACTATATATAACATACGTGCTCAATGATTACTAGCTAATTAGTTAACCAAAACTATTCCTTTGTGAGTGGAGGAAATATTTGATATTATTTTCGTTATCATTGTGAAGTTGACCATCTTAGCATAGCATATCATTGTGGAAGTGCGATACACATACACATAATAAATAAATAAATGAAAACTAAATTTACCAAAAATAACTAAATGAAAAGTAATGTTCGGTTTTCAACTAGGATTAATAAGTATAAGACATGCACTTTGAGCAAAGTGAATTTATATGAAAATTATTTAAGAAATATTATATGGAAAAATAAAAGTATATTCTTGATCAAATTAATTTTACTGACGAACTGATTCTATTTTTAAAAATATTTTAGATCAAAAATTTACTTATCGCATAAAAAACTAACGTCTATACCGAAGAATCTCAAACCTACTATTGTTTTTGGTTACAATTAAACTATGTTAGTTTGGTTTTATATCATGATTTAGCAATTTAAAAGTTAATTATGGTTATGAGAAGTTTACGTTCATGTGTCAATTTTATATGTCTTCAATATTTTTCTCTTTTGTATTTTTTTTTCATTTTGGTTATTGCTCGATATAAATATTGATTTTTGAATTTATTCTCATTTCGTTCCTTTTTTGTCTGGGATTTAGAAAATATTTAAAATTTAAAATTATTAAAGAGATACATACTTATATTAAGATATACGCTTTCTGGAGAATAAATATTTTATATTTATTACTTATTTTATTTTTTTATGCATATTATGAAATAATAAAATAATAATTATATATTAAATGACTAAGAAATTAGTTACTATTATGTAATAAATTGATGTGTACATATAAATCAGACGAACGCTTTTTTTTATTCGCAATCATTTTAGAGTAAATAAATCAAAACAATCAATTTTATCTATCATATATGATATATAATTAAATTTAAATGATATTAACATAGATATATAGTATACTTTTACTATGTATATTTATTAAATGAGGTTTCTATTCATATGATTTTATGATTATTTGCATATTTGTGTAACAAAATGTTACACCAACGTTTTTTTAATGTGGAATGTTTAGTGATTTCAATAATTTATAATCACTTAAAAAAGAACAATGACGATTTCAAAATTAAAATATTAACTTTTCAATATATGTTCAATGCAAATATCAAAATATAAATAAGTATTTTCATATGATGTATAATTTAATTTAAAAATATGAAATATATATATTAACATAAGCACATATTAAAACAAAATTATTTATTCATATGATTTTATAATCATTGTATCTTATTATAGAAAAAAATTAAACCTTGATAACAAAAGTTTATGTGAGATTTTTAACAGTTTTTTGTAATTTATATCCATTTTGAAAAAAATCAAAATACAACATATACAAAAAATCTAAATTTTTATTATATGATTAATGTAATTGTGTAATTTATTTTAATAATAAAAATTAAAAAAAATAGAAATATACAGATTGTTAGTAAAGTTTATTATTTAAAATCATTAATTATCATATATATTTTAATCATATTAGGTAATTCCGTAGATTTTATTTAAGTAAATAATAGATAATAAATTTCAATTTGGTAAATAAATGATCCATGATGGATATACTATATAATATAACTTCTCTAGCAATTTAATTTTGGACTAACAAATTTTTTAATTGATTCTCAAGTTGCCACGTAAGCAAAATTAACATTTCAATTACGTGATTATAGTATTTTTTTAATTAGTACAAACTATAGGTTATAACTTTTAAATATTTTCTTTTAATATATAGGAGATAACTGTACCACTTCAATGTATACATATATGTTGTTTTATCGTGGGTCACAATGAACTAACTATATTAATTCTAGAGGAACCAGCTGGTTAAATCCATATATAAGAACATGCGGTATTAGGCCTGGGCGTTCGGGTACCCGTTGGTATTCGGGTCAGTTTTTTCGGGTTTTTGGATTTTTGGGTTTAGGATTTTAGGTCCCATACTAAATTTTTATTACTACAGGTCGGATTCGGATAATATCACTTCGGCTTCGGTTATAATTTGTATTGCATTCTAAAACCCGTAAAGTAGTCATATATCGTTCGGTTTTGGGTTTTTTCGGTTCGGTTTGGGTTATACTGAAGTAAAATACATAAATAAAAAATATCATAACATAGAAAACATAATATTAAACTGAATTAACATCATCTAAAATACATAAGTCCGAAAATAGCAACATTGCATAATAAAAAAAATATCCAAACACATCAAATCCAAACAAAAAACATAAACTCATAAACTCTGAAAATAGCAACAACAGAACAACAACAATTCAGACACTTGATAATCTTCTATTCCTGCCAAGAAAAATAACAACAAATCAAAAATCATTATAAAAAAACAGACTATTTGTAAACTTCATAGAAAAATCAGACATTACCTTCATAGAACTGCTAATTCAATCAGCAAACTCTGAGGCAAATACAAAAACAAGCATGTCATTATAAACTAACAAACACATATAAGAATTAAAATAATGTGAACAAATAGATTGAAGACATACCTCTTTCAAGTTTCTCAAGTTCTTCAATATCCTCAAGAATTTGTGCATTAATAAGCACTCTTGACTCACATCGAATGTCCTCTTTTAGCCATTGCTCAGTACACATTAAAACCTCAATCATGTAGTGAGTAAGGCAGCTCATAGATGGGTCAATTAACCTCCCACTTGTACTAAAGGCACTCTCAGATGCAACAAAAGAAACTTGCAAGGCCAAAACATCTTTTGCAATCAGTGACAGAACCAGAAACTTGGTGCAATTTCTCTTCCAAAAGGATAGAACATCGTATTCTACACCAAGCATCAAATCTGGATTTTCAACAGCTTCTTTCAAGTAGATATCCAGCATCAAATCTGGATTTTCAACAGTTTCCAAGCAATGCTTTCCACGAAACATAATGGTAATTGTCCAATCACCATCATCTCATTTGTAGCTTTTCGGAAAGCACTAGCACTGACCTTTGCTGACTTCAGTGTTCCTTCTTCATCAATATTGGTTTGAGTCGAACTTTGGCCCTCTGTAAATGACCTGAAGTGTTTGCAGATACTGATATGCTTCAGCAAGTTTGATGTTCCTGACCTTGTTAAGCAACAAAACGCCTTCTTGCAATAATGACAAAGACATTTGTCCCGATTCTCCTTTGTTCTTGTGAAATGGTTCCAAATTTTTGATCTTGTAGGAAGAACCCGAGGAGATTTCTTTGCTTTACATGTTTCTTCACTACCTCCAGATGATTCTTTACGCTTGCCTCTGCTATCCGGAGTAAACAACTCTTGTACTTCATCACCTTCAACATCTTTGTCATTCTCACGAGTACCACCCGTTTGGAGTTGAGGATGAATCCATCTGCAAAAAAAAAAAAAAAAATTAGAGTCAGCAGCATTCATGATCAAAAGAGAAGAAGATGGAGAGTGGAGATATCGGAAACCCCTAACGAAAACCCACAAGCCCTAACATTCAATCGATTTCCTTTTTAAATCGAAACCCCTAACAGAAACCCTAACATTCAATCAAATTTTGGCTAATAAACTCAAACCCCAATCGAATCACAGAAAAAAAAAGATATCAAATATTAGGGATTTCGAAATTCAGAAGGTTTACATGGGATTGATTTCGTGAAGAAGATGGAGAGTAAGTGAAGTTTAGAAACATGAGAGGCTCTTTAGGTTTAATATGGATTTCGAAAAGTAGAAGAAGATCAATAGACTCTTGCTTGATAATTTTGTGTCGGCAAAGTATCGAAACTCAACAAAACATCAAAACTCAATGTTTCGAAAAAGAGGAAGTGTCTTACGCGTGTTCTGTAATCTATACATATATGTGATATGTATTTTAGGTTCGGGTTATTTCGGGTTACTCATCGGATTTCGGTTTAAACCGAACCGATCCCGATACCCAATCTATCGCTTATCGAAACCCGATCGGGTTTTTTAATAGATCCAAAACCGACCCGATCCCTCCACTTCGGTTCGGGTCCGGGTTCGGGTTCGGGTTTTGGATTTTATGCTCAGGCCTATGCGGTATAGTGACGAGTCACTAGGCTGCAAAAACGTTAGTCCGTGTGAACATATACATGCATTTAAATAGTTAACAATTAGATGTATGATTGTCGGATTAGAGTATAATGTATAATATATGTGGCTTATTTTCTTCATTATATATATGTGTGTGTGGCTTATTCCGTTGGATTGTTTATAAACTGAATGATACAAAAAAAAAGAGTAGAAAAAAACGAATTTTCTTGCTCGCTGAGCTCGTAATGAGAAACTCTTTTGTTTGGTGCCCCCACTAGTTAGTTTTGTTGAAGCAGCCAATATGTTCGATTACTATTAGAGTTGTGTGTTTGACGTCAAAAACGCATTATTAAACAAGTTAGAAAAGTGTAACTTCGAATTTGAACAAAAGAATAATGAGATCTCAGAATTAAGATCGTCTATAAGGTGCACGATACACATATTTATGATAGAAAAAGAAACCATTTGTAGAGAATGTTGTTAACATATACAGTAACTAATCGATTCTTATCGTGGTCATGAATGCAACCTGAACTTATTATTTATTGATGGTGTTGAATAAACACTCATGAAATGACATTCATTCACTGTTCCGGTAGATATATATATATATAAAAATATATATACACCAGCAAACTAGAAATTGGTTTGTCAAAGAAACTAATAAAAAAGTATTGGTTTGTCTCATACATCTTAGATATAAACCAATACTTTTTTATTATTTTCTTTGACAAACCAATTTCTAGATATAAAGCACTTAGTTTTATCTTTTTCTTCTGATTCATGACATTTTTGTCAGGTAAGTTCTTTATAAAAAAATGTTGTTCACGACTTATATACGCACACATTCAACCTATGTCGAGTACACTCTATCGATACAAAATATAAATAAATAATTTCATGCTTCAAGCTCTTTTTACTAATCGTTTAATTACCATAATCTTTTTCATACTTAAATGCCTAACTAGTCATATAAACTAAGATATAGGCGTGTGTTATAGGCCAGCCTGGTCGGGACCGTAAACCCACTTGGGACTATTTGTAGACCTAATCATTATTTGTCTTTATCATTTTCTGTTGTTGTAGGTAGCACAACTCGTCCACCTTTGTGTTTCCCCTTTTCGATTAATTATTGTTTTGTTGCACTCGTACACTATCCATAATTATCTTTGCACCGCCCATTATTAACAAAAGTGATTAAAGAAACACATGATTTGATCAAACACTATACTTATTTGCAGGTAACATAGGTTAATCTTTAGGTACTCAAACCATGTTATATAGTCTTTAGGCCATAATGTGAATAGGTTTACTTTTAGTGTACGACTGGTTTTCCTCCACTAATATTGCGTATTAGACCTTGACCTATCGTGTCCAACCAGTTTGAGCAGCAGCCAACGGCTTTTTGTCTTTATTTCTTGCTGGGAAATTTATGTTTAAAAGTCTTATAATTTATTAATCTCATGCTGTAATATCTCAACTTTCATGATATTTACATTCAATATCAAAAATTATTTTACCAAAAAAAAGTTTTAGCAGCCAGGATTAGGACTGGGCAAAAACCTAAATTCGTATAACCGAACCAAATCCGATAAAAAAATAGAATCAAACCCGACCCAAAACTAGTTAAATATTCAAATGGGTTCAAAATTTTGGTATCTAGAAAACTGAAACCGGATCCAATTTGAACCAAAATATTTTAAATATTTAAATATATCTTAATTAAATTTATATACTTAAATATATTAATTACTTTTAAATTTAATATCCAAGAAAATATCTTAAATAATAAGACATTTTATAATTGTCCAAGATACTTGAAAATATATACTAATAGTCAAATAAAATATCTAAAAATAGCTAAACAATACTTAAACACAAAAAATACTTTAAATATTTATTGTTTCTCTATCCAAATTTTCAACTCAAACTAATTTTTATGTTAAATTTTAGATGTTTTGGTATACATTTTCCAAATTTATATTTTATATATTATTTTAACTGTTTGAAAAGTTTAAAGTATATATAAATTTAATTTTTTTAAAAATAATTTAAACGAGTTATCTAAACCCGAACTGAATCAACAAAAATCCAAATTATAGTCAAACTAAAATTTATATATATCTGAATTGAGATAAAATCTTTAACCCTAAAATCTAAAATTCGAATAAATTCAAACCGATGGGTACTCAACCATCCAGCCCTAGTCATGATGCATGATTTCTTTTTCATCCCGGTGGATTTGACCCAAGTCGGTTGACACTAGGACAAGCATGTATGTACCGGTTTATATTAATACTTAACTTGATATATTTAACCGTTTAACTGCTTATAATGGATTTAACCGCTTAATATTCTTTCGGGTTTTTACTTCTACACACGTTCGCTACTAAAAGCTAGCTAAACGGTTTAAGTACCAATCGCTTTTACCTCCACGGCCTTTTGTCTTCATTTCTTGCTGTGGAATTATGTTTAGAAGTGTTATAATTTGTTAATCTTATGCTGTAATATCTCAACTTTCATTTCTTAAAATAATATTTACATTCATACGAAAAATAAATAATGGATTTAGCGGAAGTAAATTATGTTTATAATTATATACATCAGGATTGGTGATGCGTCTTTAATATATGGGCCTGTCTTACCAGGTCTTCGGCCTATAACTAAAGAAGTTATGTGGGCCTACCTTACTAAGTTTCCGGCCCATCATAGAAGCAAATCAGATCCGACCGTCCCGGCGAGATAAAATCATCCATCTGAGATCGAAGAAGAAGGCAAATGCTCGGAGAAAGAAAACCAAACGGAGCAGATTCGACTGAAGATGGCTTCGACGGTGGGATTAGCGCCGGGACTATCTCGGAAGCTGAAGAAGGTACTGGAATGCCGTACGGACACTCCGGATCTGGTGGCGTCGCTAAACGCTTTGTCTTCATTCTACGACGAGAACAGCGCTCACGCGCGGCGGAACCTCAGATCGACGATCGAGAAACGGGCGCTTGAGATCAACAGCGAGTTCCTTAGCGCGGCCGATTCGACTCAGATGGCGTTGGATCGCGTGGAGGAGGAAGTGAACGCTTTGGCCGATTGCTGCGACAAGATCGCGGCGGCGCTAAGCAGCTCAGCGGAGACCACAAGCGATATCATCAGTACTACAGAGAGGCTGAAGCAAGAGCTTGAGGTTACTACTCAGAGGCAGGAGATCGTCAATTGCTTTCTTCGTGACTATCAGCTATCGAATGAAGAGGTGAGTGAGTGAGTGAGGTCTTGATGGTGATCAGATCTGAAATGAGATCAATTGTTCTTGATTGATGCAGATGAAAGCGCTTAGGGAAGATGAATTGGATGAGAGTTTCTTCCAAGCGTTGTCTCATGTTCAGGAGATTCATTCCAATTGCAAATTACTTCTCAGGACGCATCATCAGGTAAGTTTTTCCATAACAAGTTCCAAACTTGTATTTGTTTTGCGTTCAGAATGAGTATCTTTGTGTTTAGTGTTTGATTGTACGGCGATGTGTATAATGCAGCGAGCAGGCTTGGAACTGATGGGTGTGATGGCTATGTACCAAGAAGGAGCGTATGAGCGTCTTTGCAGGTACATTATCTGCTTCTTTCCAAAAGATTACTTTATTGGTAGAAACTTTGTTAGTGTTTGGAACTAGCCATGAATTCGTCATTGCTAATATGGGACCTGAATATAGTTTGGTGGTCTCTCCCTGAACTTCTCAACAGTGTTTCTTTACCAGTTACCACACCTATCAGTTTGCTAAAGCTTTTTAGCCATGTCAAAGAGAAGATTTACTATGAAGATTTTTTTTGTTGTTGGTTGTGAGCTTAGAGGTTTCATAGAAATTTCAACTATCATATATAATCAGTGAAATCTTGATTCTTCTAGGTGGGTTCAGGCTGAGTGTAGGAAACTGGGTGATACGGATAACCCAGAGGTTGGTGACCTTTTGAGGACTGCTGTTCGCTGTCTTAAAGAGAAACCTGCGCTCTTCAAATATTGTGCAGAGGAGGTTAGTCTTTCAACTTTACTGAAGTCTAGTCTTTGTTATACTTTAATGATACGTGGCATGTTTGCGGGAATCATACAGGTAGGTAATCTGAGACACAATGCGTTATTTAGAAGGTTTATTAGCGCTCTTACACGTGGAGGACCTGGAGGAATGCCTAGACCTATCGAAGTTCATGCCCATGACCCCTTACGATATGTTGGAGACATGCTTGGGTGGCTGCATCAGGTTTGTGCTTCTCTTATGAGTCAGTGCATCTAATCCTCATGCGACTAATGGTATTTTGGCTATGAAAACTTCTGTCGTATCAAAATAGTGTGTGAATTCATCATTGTCATGATCTTCAGACCAAAATATCATGTTCTTTTTCCTAAGGTGAGTGTTGTTTTGGGTGCAGGCTTTGGCATCAGAAAGAGAACTGGTTCATGCTTTATTTGACATAGACTCAGCTGACCATAAATCAACAGCGAAGAAGACCACCGAGAATGATTCCCTAAAGGCAGCAGAATCTGATTTTACATTTGTTCTGGATAGAATTTTCGAAGGAGTTTGCCGGCCATTTAAAGTGAGAGTCGAACAAGTGCTGCAGTCACAACCAAGTCTTATTATATCTTATAAACTCACCAACACCTTGGAGTTCTACAGCTACACTGTGAGTTTTATTGACCTCTTCTGATATTCTACAAGCATTTATCACTCTAGTGGATTTCATCATCGCGTTGTTCCCCACGCTTGCAGATCTCAGATTTACTCGGGCGAGACACTGCTCTCTGTAATACAATTGGGATGGTTAAGGATGCTGCACAGAAAACCTTCTTCGACATTCTTAAAACCCGAGGGGAGAAGCTTCTACGTTACCCTCCACCTGTAGCTATTGATCTCTCTCCGCCTCCAGCTGTCAGAGAAGGAGTTTCTCTAACTCTTGAGATAATCGAGAACTACAACAGCATGATGGTTTCCGCTTCAGGAGAGAAACCGGCCTTTGATCCCGTCCTCTCTGCACTGCTCGACCCTATCATTAAGGTACCAAACTTAAGTGATAAATCATTGTCCATCAAAAGCCATGATTGTGCATTGAAGATATTTTCTTGAACTTTTCTCAAACTCCACAGATGTGTGAGCAAGCAGCAGAGGCGCACAAATCGAAAACGAGCGGCCAATTAACCAGACGAAGCCGAACAAGTACCGACTCAAGCCAGTTAACATCAGTCGATGCTCTACTCTCTAGCAGCTCGTCCCCACCGCAGGTATATAATCCGTTACATTCCTTTTAACTCGAGAAAACTTTCTCTCAAGATTTCATCTCTTTGTTACAGAACAATGAAACACCCTCGAAGATATTCCTCATCAACTGTTTATGCGCGATCCAACAACCGTTGCTAAGACACGATGTGGCGTCACAGTACGTAACCAACATCGGATCAATGATCGAGAACCACATAAACCTCCTGGTCCAGAAAGAAGTCGACACGCTCCTCCAAAGATGCGGTCTTTCAGACAAAATGCAAATCTTCCGCTCTTCCACCACAACAGAACTTCCTTTGTCTGAACGACAGGAGACATCACCCACAATGCTATCTGAATGCCTCAAGGCCTTCTTCGGCCTCGTTTTGGGAAGCGAAGGCTCTCTTCCTGAGTTCGAGCAGATACAAGTCCCTAAACTCAGGTCCGAAGCTTGCGTGCGGGTAGCTAAAACGTTAGCTGAAGATTATGAAGTTATATACCGAGCCGTGACGGATCAACATAACGGATATCCAGATCCGAAATCCCTCGCTCGACATCCACCGGATCAGATCCGAACCATTCTCGGTATATGAATGCAAGCTTCTTGTACCCCGAATTTTTTTCTTCCTGTTTTTTTCTTTGTTATCTTACGAAATCAATACTTGTAAACCAGACTTTAAATGTTGTATTTTCATATAAACTTCATCAACTTCTTTATCTATTGTTTGTTATATGTAAAGGTGGGCTTGAGCTTGATTTCACTCTAAGAGTATCCTGTACTTTCATACCACTTGCTTACCAGTGCAACGACCACAGCATTAGCTTACCAGCAATTATATGTTCATTCATCCTTTAACGCCTTCTCTGCATCTTTCACCTTCACATACTTTCCATACATGCATGTCAATTAACCGACATCGGATCGAACAATCTGACTCAAACCCAAGCTTCATGACCAATAATACTTCACTGAAAACCCAGAATAACACATTTATGCCCCAGTAATACACCACATTGATTACAACAAATCCACTAAAATTCACGCTGAAAACGATGCAACGTGCAGCTCTGGCGTGTGAACTTCACTTCACTGTCCCATAAACTTCGGAATTGATTGGTTTTTGACTATATACCACCAGAAAACGAGGAGCAAACGATGTTTTTTGAATGATTGTTGGTGTCTTACACCACTTCATTCAAAGAGGCCAATTAAAAATAAAAGAATCAAATTCTGTGATGACCTATTTAGACTTCAATTATTCTATTATGACTCCTTTCTTTTTGTGTCTATGGATTTATATTAAACATCAAAAGTCCACAAAGTTTAAGCTACTAAATCATCCCATCACAAACATAAACAGGATGATCAACACAACATAAACAGCCGAAAGGTATCGGAGATAAAAGCCGGATAGGACCGGAGCCACAAAGCCGGACAACACCGGAAACTAAGAGAAGAACACTAGATCACATGACTTACAGACTACCTTCCACAAAAGCTCAAGGCGCCTCTGATGACAGAACACTTCCCCCATAAAACTTAAAGAACAAAGAAGCCTCATTCATGAGCATCCACATCAGCCGGACGCAAGTAACACAACATAAAAAGTAGCACATGAGAGGTTATCCTTGCATCACAGACGCAGCTTGACAAAAGCTAACATAAGAGCTCCAAACCTCTGGGCTAAAACACAAGCTTCCAGAACAATAGGCAATTAATAAAGAGTGCTAGAGCAACATCGCCAAGTCATCCTTCGAGCAATACAAGAGAACCAACGAAGGCAAACAAGGAGCGACCTTCAACCGGAGACAACCCACATAACCAAACCAATGCTCCACAACCGACATATAAGGGAGAGAGCTAAAGAACCAAAAAACTTCAAGGAGACATCATCACGACGACTGAACCAAGCCATGAACCCCAACTCGTCTCAAAACAGGATGGCCAGAGAAGCTTAACCACTGATAACAAGGCAGGAATCATATGAAAAACATAGAGGTCCATCGGAAAAACTAGACAGAGCGAATCAAGGAACTAGGTTCACTACCTAAAAAATCAAAAACAGAGCAGAACCAAGTGGAAGCACTAAAAGACTAACCAAGACTGAGAAACCATTCAACAAACTAACAAGGATATAGAGGAGAGAAAATGACCCGTCGATTGAACAGCAGAAAGACCATTTAAAACCCGTTTCAACAGATCTGATGGAATAAGTAACAACTCACATCAGAGACGACATAAACCTGCACCGCACACCAGAAAAAAAGTTTCAGATCTGATCAGGCATCCCAACCGAACCAAAGGTGAACCCTAGCTCAGACATCATCTCCAAAACCTCAGCTACGGAATGACCTCAACTCAACCTAATACATCTAGTATATGACACTACAGACCCTCCCACGGTACCGATGAGAATCGCCGGACACTAGGGAGGGTGGAACAAGATCTTGATGAGTTTTCTCTCTCGACGGCTGCTAGGGAAAACGAAGGAGCACAACTCCTCATTCTATTATGACTCCACATCTATTTTACTTTATTTTTTTATCTAAATTTAAATAAAAAATAGGTAAAATAACTAAATAACCTACAAATTTTAACATATTTACATATTCATGTCATTCATATCTTACCCAGAATCTGATCCATAATCTGACCCTAACCCGATCCCCTTTTAACCCTAATTCTTCTTTTCATTTCTCTTTTTTTTCCATTGTTTTCCCACTTCTTTACTTTGAAACAAAATAAAAAAAAATCTTTAAATATTCACTAATCTTCTCTTTCTTATCTCAAATCGATCAATACAGAGTCATATTTAATCAATTTTTATCTTATTCAAAATCGAATTTAATCTTTTATGTACGAGTTTCATGATAAAGATGAACATAGAGTATTATTAGTACAACTAGTAAAACTAAAACTAGTATAACTAAAACTAGTATAACTAAAACTAGTATAACTAGAACACATATAACTAAATCAATTTTGAAAAATTAATATGGTGATATTTTGGTTTTTGTTTTCAGCATATAAATGATGTTATCAATAGAATGATGAGGAATCAACGCTACATGTTGGTCTAATCTTTTCCCGTTTGCATGTATAAAAGTACATAAATAGTTTGTTTTCAATAACATTTGATTTGAATAATGATTTGTTTACAAGTTGTATTAGTTGTACCATTTCCGAAAAAATTATCTTCACCTTTTTGCTCCCGAAACCCGATGAAAGTAATTATGGAGCCGGACAAGTTGCAGTAGAAGGACATTTAGAAGAGTATAATGCAAAAATGATGTAAAAATCATTATGAATTCGAAAAGGAGGCATAAGCATTCATGTTTTGTGTTTGCACTAGGACAATAATAATCAAACTGGTACAACTAGTTTAGATACCGTAGTAATATTACTAGTTAATTGTGACAACCCTAAGTTGTGTTGTTTTAACACTGGATGGTAATAAGATTAAAAAAAAAAGATAAAAAATAAACCAATTGTAAACACATATACAAAAGGAATATGGTGAAACCAAATAGAATTTTTAAATTTCTTTAATGAAGAAGTTGTACCAGTATTACATGTATGTACAAAGTTGTTTCAGTAATACCGTTTGTTTATATGTTTAGTTACACATAATTATACTAGTTTTTGAATTGTATCAGATTAGAAATAGTTATATTTGATTGTAAAATTGAAAAGAATAAGGTTGTACTAGTTGTATTATCTTCTAATAACTCACTTCTACTCTAATTTTAAGATTTAACTTATAATAATATCATATTTAACTTTCAAAACAAACACTTCACATTAACATTAACCTAAACTAATAATTTTTGAAAATTGGATGATCAAATTAAGCGAAATATTGATATCTCATAACATTTGTTTTTATTCATTTAAATTATTAAAGGTGCATCTAAATGTTTATATTGCATATGCATATATATACACATATATATATATATATATATATATATATATATATATATATATATATATATATATATATGGGTTAGAGTTCACATTTTAAAGTTTTAGGGATAATTAAAAACTCATGGACAATGACGTGGACGACTTGAATACAAAAACTCGTGGTGGTGTGATGCTTTTGTAGTTGTGTTGTTTTTGTATGTGTCAAACTTAAAAATTATGTGTTTCTGATTTAGTAATAAACTTGTGTTTATCATAGTGTTGTTCAACTTGTTTTAAATTGATAAGTTTTTGGTATAACTAATACAACCATATTAACTATGACAGCATTACTATGACGGGTATAACTGGTACAACTAAGCGAAAGAATGTACAACTATAACGTTTAAAACGTGATGCACATTTAAAATGTGGTAAAAACTAAAATGTGATAAACTTATTAACATATAGTTGTAGTACTTTAGTTGTACAATTGTATACATAGTTGTATTGAGTTTTTTGTTGTACAAGTTTGTACATAGTTGTATTTTGGTCTAGAATTTGAAATATGTAGTTGTACCAAATAGTAAATAACTATACCTCAGTTGTACTACTTGTATATATTTACATACCTAGAATCACATACTACAAAATCATTAATTTTGTTAAATTATATTTGGTGTATGTTTTTCAAAAATATAGTGAACAAACAAGTGAACAAACAAGTAAAGTATAAGGTAATCATGAAAACTTATGTGATTGTGTAATAATTACATAAATAATTTGGTAAAACTTCAAATAATTAGGAGGAACTATTCTTAAAATCTTCAAACTTGTCCAGTCTGCGGTTATTTTCATATGGAAAGCCAAGTGAAACTTAAAATTTCTTAATTGAACTAGTTGTACCAGTATTTTATGTCTGATATATATAATGTAGTTGTACAAGTATTACAATATGATAGTAATACTTATCCTAAAAGCCAACCTCCCTTACATCAGTCGCTCCACAGTCTTACCGCTTTTCCAGAAACCACCATCGAAGCTCTGTAACCACTTAAGGTCTCCGGTGAAAGAGATGACTCAGAATCACTGATATATCGAACAAAAGTTGAAATAAGATGACATGAGAGGCAAATAAAAATGAGGTTAAGGAAAAAGAGATGATCTCCGGCTCCTGCAAGGTGTCGGACCAGAGATGAAGCTTTTTATTAAAGTTCTTGAGAGAGTTTTGAGAGAGATGATATGTGATAAATATTTTATCTTTTTACTCTTTTCCTCTTTTGATAAATGACTTTTTACAATTGTGCATATAGATTAACAAAATATTTAAAAAAAAAAATATTTTCTCATTAATTATTTACCATTAGTCATATAACATTATTTTTTTTATTGTTGTTATAGAGTAAAATTCGTTTTAAAATAAGTGTAATTTTAAAATTTTTAATGCATAATTTATTAATTTTGTGTGCTATATGATTTTTTATATTTTCTATTTTATTTTTTTCTTGATTGAAATATTAAATATATAAAATTAAATGTTTTTAATTTATATGTATAAATGTAAAACAACAATTAAAATGAAACGAATAAGTAAACTAGTACAAAAAAAGAGGGAATAGTAAAAACACACGTCACGGTAAGCAAAAAATCATTAGCGGATAGTTCTCAATTGTTTTGTGGATGGAGAGTTGAAAATGACTACAAGAGCTACCATCGACACCACGGAAGGACTGAAATTAACGGTAACCAAAAGAACAAAACATCTCTACATACCATCTGCTCCTCGAGATGAGCATTCCCCCTGCTGTCTTGAGTCTTCATCTTTGCAAAAGTGAATTAAACAACTAAACATTCTCAAAGAAGAAGCAAAAATCTTGTGTTAGAACGGATGTAGTACTTGTTGAAACCAGACCAATGCTTCTGATTACTTATCTCTGCATAATGTTTATGCAGACAAGTACAATGTAAAGATCCTATTATTCTTTTGAAAATAAATTGCTTTTATCTGCACAGTGAAAGATGATATAGCTTTTGGGGTTCTATAAAAGTTCAAATATCTTCTAGGACATAAACACGAACCTCTGATGTTACATCAATGAAGTGATGATCATAGAAGAGTTAAGTTTACACTTCCATATAAACATCATAGAAGATGTCTACTTTGTCTAAGATCTTGGAAAGATGTCTGCTCCTGTTTGGTATGTGCAACATTGAGTACTATAAAACAAAGCTTCCATCGATCTGAAACCCTCGGGTCTTTGGTTAAAGACCGACCTTTGTTCACGTTCTATGTCTATGGATCAACCCCATCTTTCTTTACCAATGGCTTCTCCTTCATTGCTTCTTTCTCCAGCTTCTTCTTGTCAGCCTCAGCTTGTTTTTCATTCTCCTCTCGAGATTTGATGAATGTTTTCATGAAAAGAGTCAGAATCTTGGTCACTGCAGATAGGAACAATAGTCGGAATAGAAATGAGTGAGTAGTTGCATTCATCACATAATGGCTTTAACCAATCTAGGAGAATAGACTTTCTGCATGTACCTTGTTCGAAAGGACACCGGGCTGGATCCTCACCGAAGTACTGGCACAAGGAATCTGCATTACTTCCCTGTAAATTACAAATTAGTATTAGGACTAGAGACTATTGAACTGAATATCCTCAAGATTATATATATATATAACTCACCGATTCTTTATATAAGGAAGTAAGCAACCTCACTTCTGCTTCAGCGATATCAAGAAACTCCTTCAAGACCTGAAAACATGAAGTGATCCAATTTAGAACAGCTGAGAAGATTGTGTGGTTCTAGTCATCAGCCTATGAATTAACCAAGAAACCCATATGAACAAACTAAGAACATCTTTTCACGTGTAGCTTACCTTCCGAAAGCCCAGAGATATTGCACCATCGTTTTCTGAAGCTATGAGTTCTTGCATAACCTTATCAAGGCCTTTATTCGCTGCCTGCATTTCTTCAGCCAACGTTTTCAATTCAATCTGCAAATTTTAGAAACTATTAAGGCAAGTGCAATATGAAGACGGAAAGCTCATATGCAAGCACTATCAGAAAAGAGAGAAAAAAAAGAAGCAAAGCAAGCATGAATAACAAGGGTACCTTCGAGGCAGCTTCCAAGTGAACAAGGTCACTGGGAAAATCCAGCAACTCTGGCATTTTTTCACCAACAAGCTAAACAGTAAAAAAGAAAGTTCATCTTAAAAAGAGCGCCTTAGGAAACTAACTGGATAATCAGTATTATTGAGATTTCTACCTTGCATAAGTAATGCATCAAAGTCATTTTGTTATTTCTTGCACGAGTATCAGATAATTTAAGAAGACTATCCAGTTTGAAACCCACAGCAGACCCTGCAACACAAAAGGCACTACATTCCCAACAGATGCTACAAGAAAAATCATTAAAAAAAAACTTGAAATCAATAGGAATATAGGTAAAACCTCTTGCAGTTCCCTGGTTCAGAGCATTTCCTAGTGTTAAAATTGTTTGCATAATTTGACGCAACTTTGCAGACTCCTTCACCTGTTGCAAGATAATAATATTTAATTACCAAGATGGAGATATATTTCCATGACTTAGAAGATCTCACCCTCCACTATACCTCTTTAGTAGCAACGTTTATTGTATTAAGGCAGCTTTTCAATTCTTCCGACTGAAAAAAGCAAAAAATAACATCACCATAACATGTCTTAAGACACGAGAGACCAAATGCAGCGAGTTTTAATAGTTATACCTGAGAAGCAAATGTAATCTTAAAGCCAAACACTCGTAACTTTGCTTCTATACGTGGAACCTTCATTAGTTCCATGAAAAACTGATACATTTTGCAAAGTTAGAGTCAGAACACAGATTATAAACATGTACCATCCAACGATCTAAGAACTGGAACAAACCTGTTCACACTTTCCAAGCATTTCTTTGTCACCGGTATAATTCTGAAAACAAAAACAGCAAGAGATAACTTTAGGCATTAAGGAATTGCTGAAAGGAATAAAATCAACAGGATCTTTCTTTGGTTCAAAATTCTGGCCAAGCTTGCTTGTTATAAAATCACAGTAGCTAAACCTTTCACAAGGAAAAGATTCTTCGGTTTGAAGCAAAACAGAACCTATGAACCTGGTACTCTAGAGAAGTATGACAATAATAAACTTTAAGATTACCCTCAACAATTCCATTTCTTCCTTCGTCGGACAAAATTTGATGAGATTTTCAACCTGGTCGATGTCCAGAACTGACGAATCTAAGGCTAGAACTGCGCTCTATGATAAGAAACAGATATGAAATTCTCAGTTAGTAGACATAAGTAACATGATATGAAGCGATGCAACTAGGTAAAAAGTTACACAGAGAAATGTAAACTCTGAACATCCACCTTACATTGTTTCAATGCTAAAATGGTGAGCAAAGAATATACCGACAGCAAAAACTTACAAGCATATCTGGTAGAGGAATCTTAATTTTCGTAAGCATTATTTCACAGTTATTTGCTCTTCGCAGGTCAACCTGATACAAACACACACACAAGTTAGGAGTAGAAGATAGGTATACTAAAAGGCATGAATCATATTCGTTTATATTAGTCATAGACTACCCATTTGATGGAATAAATGGAATTTGCAAAGTATATCAAAGTGAATTTTTTTTTCTAGTAACCAATGAATGGAGTTAGCATTGGATCATCAAATAACTATCTACTTCATGCACTCTAAAGCTGTAGGCAATAGCTGCTTAATAAATCCTACACATGATAATATTTGGAAATTTTACAGTTGTATTTACATATAACAAATGTTAGATATGTAAAGAGGTGAAACTGAGCTGCCTCACCAGTTGAACTTTCTCAGGTTTGCTGATACTCGAACCCCTGCGACCGGTGCTTTTCTTAGCAGCGGTATCTGAAACTGCAGAAAAAAGACTCTCGAGCTCTGATATATCTATTTCAGGGGCACTGTCATGAAGATTCAAAAAATCATTTTATTAGTTCAGCAAACATAGCAGCTAATGGGAGATCAGAAAATTTTGCAAGAAGGAACTGGAATTACCGATCACTATTGTTTTACTATTATCAATGAATTAAAGACTGCGAATGTCACGCTAAACCATCTAAAAGAAAGTGCAAGAGGAACCCACCGAGGTTGGTTTTCCTGTTTCTGAGTATCATCAGCCCACAAACTACCTTTTGCTGCCCGAGTAACTTTAGACCAATGCAAAGGCTTTAGCACAGTTTTCGTAGGTACAGCAGTAGGCACACTCACACCTCGGCCTCTTCCAAGTCCCGAGGAAGCTCTGCCCCTTCCTGCAGCAGGAGGTGGCGGTGCATTTGAACCTTTTGCTCCCAATGGTGGTGGGCCACTACTTGTTCCACGACCCAACGCTGGCGGAGGAGGAGCAGGGGTCTTGGATAGAGGTGGCGGAGGGGGAGCAGGGGTCTTGGATAGTGGTGGTGGTGGAGGCGGACGGGGAGCACCCAACTTTGCGGATGAAGGAGGATGTGGTGGTGGTGGAGGGGGAGCACCCAACTTTGCGGATGGAGGATGTGGTGGTGGTGGAGGTGGAGGGGGAGCACCCAACTTAGCGGATGAAGGAGGAAGTGGTGGTGGTGGAGGAGGTGGCATGGGGGCATTTGAAATATTAGCCTTACGAGGCGGAGGTGGAGGTGGTGGGGGTGCTGAAGGTGGGCCAGCACGAGCAGAACCAGAATGAGATATAGGTGGCGGTGGGGGTGGTAGTGGTGGAGGGGGTGGAGCTAAAGGCGGAGAAATGCTTCTAGAGAAAGGCGGAGGGGGAGGTGGTGGAGGTGGTTGCGCCTGAAGTTTATTTCCTGTGTTACCAAACGGAGGTGGCGGGGGTGGTGGTGGAGTGGGTGGAGCTGAAGGTGGAGAAATGCTTCTAGAGAAAGGTGGAGGAGGAGGTGGTGGTGGAGGTGGTTGCGCCTGAAGTTTATTTCCTGTGCTCCCAAATGAAGGTGGCGGGGGAGGTGGTGGAGGAGGTGGAGCTGAAGGTGGAGAAATGCTTCTAGAGAAAGGTGGAGGAGGAGGTGGTGGTGGTGGGGTTTTGTTGATAGGCTGGTGTGATGTTGTCAGAGGATCTCTACTGCTGGAACTAGGGAGAGGTGGTGATGGCGGCGGAGGTGGGGGTTGGGATGACAACGAGCCTATGCTTGTAACTTCATTTACAGAAAAAGGAGGTGGTGGTGGTGGTGGTGGTGGTGGTGGTGGTGGCGGTGGAGGTAAAAGTGTGGCAGGAGATGGAAGAGCCGAAGGCTGGACACTGTCTTTCGATGGAACTTCTTGTTGTTGTCCACGAGAGAATTCATTAGGCTCCTCTGAAGATTCAGGAGCAAAAGATATAGGAATGTCTTCGGTGTCATCATTATCAAAAGATAGAGAAATGCGAGGTCTATGAATGGCATCAAAGCCTTCATCTGAACTATCAGCGGCACTAGATGTGTTGGTCTCCTCTTCAGAGTCAGGAGAATTCATATAAAAACTCCCTCTGTGCCGAAATCTTGTGAACTCCTTTGCATCATTTATGGCAGCAAGCTGTTTCAGCAACCACAAAGCAGCATCGTCTCCATTTTCAGCCAAATCCACACCACTAAAAAGTTCTTGAACTTTAGAAAAGGCTTCAATGGGCAAGCCACCAGTCTCATCACCATTTACTATTGGGGTTGGAACTTTCTGAGGCAAAGCATTCTCAACTTCTCCAAACAAAACCTGAATGCAAAAAGAATGGAGTCAGAAACAAGTGCATAGCTTAGCATAAGTATGGACTATCACTATCCCACTCTAAGCGTTAATCATTTTGTTTGTTTCGTTTCTCCTCTGGCACGCATATCTTCTCATATTCATATAAAATTTAAAGAGGTGAACAAAAAAGGTCCAGACCTCTGCTCGAAACCCTTTTGGATAATGATCCTTGGCCTCCCAAAGAATATCCAAGTTGTCCGAGTTCAACATTAGTATGTTGGACCTGATAAATGCAGTATTGAACATCACACGAAACATCATAACCTCTCGTTCTGGTTCTAAATCCATATGCACACACTCCAGTACAACATCTCCTTGCACCCAGCACTGGATGTCAATTTTGATCACGTCACATTCTGCCTGCAGCCAGATTATACAGAGTTACGTTAGAAAGAGTGACAGTAGATAGAGAAGCGTCTGAAGAAATCACAGAAAGAATAACAACCCCACCTGTCGGTAATGCCGAAGGGGTTTTTTCTTATTAGACATAGAATAAAGCATTTCCGTGGAAAGACCAGATGTGCTACTGTAGTTTCTTCCAAAGATACGTATAATCGGTCTGCATCCATGTTGGGAGTCAAAATTTGGAATAGCTCGAATAATCACACAATCCAAAGAAAGAGATCTTTCAGGAGGTGGCCACTCAGGATTTATGTTCCTCCTCGCTACATACTGAAGATAACGAAGCTGAGAAGGGAACGGATTCAACGGCGAAAGCAGCTGCAAAAGACCCTTGGGAGCCTCACGATGCACAATCTCAAGAGTCCTGCGCTCGCCACTATGAACTTTCCTGAAAATAAGAAAGCTAGCTAGGATAAAAGCTAGAAGCGGCCAGCCTCCTCTTTCGCAGTGAAGAAGAATAACGTCTTGACGGTTCCCACGAGAAAGCCAATTCTCACACACACGGAGAAAATGCTGGATCAGTGATAAAGGGAGCAAAGGGCAGCCTTCATACTGCCTTGGATACTCAAGGACAGTAACATCGTATTCACAGAGAGTCTCAGCAAAGACGCTTCTTTTCTCCCCTTCTCGGAAATTGAATGCTAGGAAAGATGATTCGGGGAAGTCTTCATGTAAATCATTGATAACTTCGTGGAGAAAGATTTGGTACAAGTCATCAGCCAACACTTCCGTGCAAAAACATGAATCAAAAACTGTCGGAAAGTACAAAGATTTAGCCAAAATTAGAACAAGAAAACACACAAAGAAACTAAAAGAGTAATCGTTAAAAAGGTGATTACCATAAACTCTATCAGCAAACTCAAGCAACCCATCTGGTGGTCTCTTGTAAAAGAACCTACTTAACAGAGACATTTCTGCAGATACAAATGTGCTACGATCGATAATCTGGAAACCTGAAACGAATCCGATATTAACAGAATCAGCTTAACTCGTAGCTACGAGAAATCAAATCACTATCAATAGCAAACAAAAAAATCTTAGTCGATTCTTGTGTTCATCAAAGTCAAAAGCTAATCGAATTGAATCAAATTGGGGAAAGCCCAGATATTACGATCAAATTGGATGTAATCCAAACCTGAGAACTGAACACAGATGGTTAAACTCTGCGACTGCACAAAAACCTCCGAAACTAGGGTTTATAAGAGGAGAGGAAGAAGACGAGAATGCCGACTTACACGTTATAATGGTAAGAGGTCGGTTATTTACATTCCCCGATGCAGCTGCAGCGGCGAAGACGGCGTTTTAGCGGCGGTGGTGGAGGAAAGTGATGAAAATCGGGAACGTTTGGTTTTCAAAATTTGAAAATCATTTAGGGGAAAAGAAAAACAGATGAATCGCTTTCTGGTTTATATAAAATGGAGTAATAATCACCACTACTTCCTCCTATTTCTCATTCCTTTGTCTTTATGTTAAAAATGTTTTGAAACATAATAAAACTATGAGAAATTCCATTAGATAGTTTATTTTAGTTTGTTCTTCACAAAATAAGTTTTTAAGGAGCTAAAATTTTTATTTATAGAAGCTAAATTTTTTATTTATATGCATTTATACTTTTAGGGTTAACTAATTTAGATTTTAGGGTTTAGAGTTAAGGGGTGCGTTTGGGGATAGAGTTTCAAATTTCAAAAAAAAATAAAAAAAAATTAAAATTTCAAAAAAAAAAAATCTATTTTGGTCATTTTATTTTTCTAAGACTATTTTTGTGACAAAAAAACTTAAAAATGTTATTTAAGAGAAATGCCCTTAACGAGAAATTCCCTTAGATAGTCTCTTTTAGTTTGTTTTTCACAAAAATAGTTTTTAAGGAAAAAAATAACCAAAATAGGGTTTTTTAGAAGCTAAAAATGCATTTATATGCATTTATACTCATATGGTTAACTAATTTAGATTTAGAGTTTAGAGTTAAGGGGTGGATTTGGGGATAGGGTTTCAAATTTTAAAAAAGTTCAAAATTTCAAAAATAAAAAGGTTATTTTGGTCATTTTATTTTTCGAAGACTATTTTGTGACAAAAACTTAAAAAGACTATTTAAGAGAATTGCTCATTAGTTAACCCTAGAGATATAAATGTATATTTACTTCTTTAATAAAATATTTTGGTTATTTTATTCCTTGTGTGCTATTTTTGTGACAAAAATTGTTAAGACTATTTTATAGTATTTCTCTATATAAATTGGGATGATAATTATGAAAATGAAATAGGTTTGGAGAAAAATTACAATTTATATGAATCTCCTCTATTAAAATTGATTTTTTTAAAACACCTTTTGAATAAATTTTTTTTATAATGGTCCAACTAAAATTGATTCCACTAGTTATTATTAAATAATATTTTTATTTAATCTTAATTTAAAGGGCAATTTTCTCAAATATCTCATTTTTTAGTTTTTGTCACAAAAAATAATTTTAAAAATAACCAAAATAATCTCTTTTTATTTTGAAAATTTTAATTTTAATTTTTTATTTTTTAAAATTTGGAACTCTAACCAATATCTCATTTTTTAGTTTTTGTCACAAAAAATAATTTTAAAAATAACCAAAATAATCTCTTTTTATTTTGAAAATTTTAATTTTAATTTTTTATTTTTTAAAATTTGGAACTCTAACCCCTCCCCCCCCCCCTTAACTTTAAACTCTAAGTTTAGAATAATTAATACTAAGGATATAAGTGTATATTTACCTCTTTAATGAAATATTTTGGTCATTTTCTTCTTTGGAAACTATTTTTGTGACAAAATTTTTTTTAAGGCTATTCTAGAGTATTTTCTCTAATTTAAAGTTTCAATATAAAAATAAACTTTACAATTTATATGTGATTTATGAAAATGTCAATATCACTAACTTTTCCAATTAATCATTTAGTAAAGATATTTTGCTGAGATAATTTGCTATCATGCCTTTACTCTTGATCATAATTAGGGAATGATGAGGAATGATTATTCCTTATCCTATTTAGTAAGGAACAATATTACTCTATATTTCCCTGCAATAAAAGGAATAAGGAGGAACGGAAAGGAAAAACTATTACTTATAAATGATAAAATAAATTAGGAACTTTAAGGAATCCGTTATTCTTCTTCATTCCTTGGTCACCAGTTAGCTTTAATTTCTCACAGTACACTATATATTGGTGAACACTCTTCTCTATGTATCTTAGTGTGAATATTTATAGCTAACCAACTACATAACTTTCTAAAACACTCTTTCATTTGAATTTATTCTTAGGTCAAGAGTAGGTAATTAGTTTATGATGACCTCCATGTAAGCCAAAGATTAGATTGGATGATTTCTTTTAGATGATATCCCCTCTATGTTTCATAGATTATTGAGTGAGTTAATCTCTACTATTTACTTTTAGACCGTAAAATAATTTGTAAAAAGTAATTTTATATTAATTTTGATTTTATTGTGTTGAAATTGAGTTATTAGTCTTTTTACAAAAAAATTTAATCTCTAACACTTACTCATACCTTTTATGAAGAATAGTCGACGCTAATTTATATGGAGCCATGCTGTGAATTTTATGGTTTTCTACAAAATATTTTTGTGGCTTATAACTTTCCAATCTCGTATCATTCCAGGTCCACGTAATAGTCTGTATTTGATAACGAGGAAGAGATTTTGATCCTAGAAACGGTGAGAGGTGAGAGGGTGAAGTAGATGATAACCGCTTGAGACTATGGTTGGACTTGTCTTCAAGAAATTTTTTTTTTTAAAAAAAACACTTAGTATTTTATGTTAACTCAATCAATGCCCTGGAGTTTTACATATTGGATTATTGTTAACTTTAAAATTTTGTCTCTAGCATTTATTTTATCATTTAATATTATGTATTATTGTTAATTATAACATTTTGCCTTTAATATTCTTTTTATCGTGTAACATTGAGCATATGTATTTCCGTGTAGATACTGATGTAAGAATAACTTTTATAATTTCTATTATTAAATCTATCCTAAGATCATCTAGATTTAGTTTAATTCAATCTTAACATGTTTTGTGAAGAAGGTAGAAAGACTAACCTTGATCCATGCTTGAATGCAATTCTACCAATTGACTTTCTCTATCCTTAACCTTCCACCTTCAAGATTCTTTTGATGGAGAAGAATCAAATATGTCTTTCTCTCTTTGATATTGTTTTGTCACGTTGATTCACTTACAAAGGAAGAAACATGTAGTCTATATATTTATGTTAATGGTTGTGATGGTTCACAGCAACTACCATGTAACCACTTTTCTATTTACTTTTATGTAACCTCCATTTACATGTATATAGTATCACCTTTGTGTAGTTAATATTAACTAACTACAAATACTTTATACACATATATGTAAACAATAGAGAAATACATTAATACTAAAATGGTAAGAATAGAGGGTTATCAATACACCCAATTCTAATGCTTTAATAGAAACCAATCCATCATAGTATCTTCTTTTATTTTAGAATCCATAACATTAATATGAACTTGATCTTTAAATTGAACCAATAGACACATAGGTCATATTAAAAATATTCTTACATTCTCCCACTTGACCTTTGTTGTCGTCTTAAGAGTTCAATAACTTTAATGTGCACTTTTCATCAAGTTCACTTGATCTTTACTAAAATTAAAACTAATCGAATCATGGCGGTTGTATGTCACTTAATCGGCATAGTCTCTTCCATGTATCACAAAATCAATTCTAACTTTATATTATCCTTACATGAGACAAACCTTTATTCTCAAAAACTTTACAATATGTTATCTTTGAACCTTAAGTGTATACACATTCTTTAATGATAATATATTTATTAAACCAGAAACTTAACTTTAAGTGAATTCCTAGGTGTCCAATACTTAATGAGCATTCCATAAATATAATAGCAATGCTTTATCTATAATACCCATACGTTCTAAATGACCATTGAACGTCTTGGGTGGTAAACCTTTAGTTTGCAGATCCGCTATCATTATATTCTTTCTTATGTGCTTAATTGACACTCTATGTTTCTGAACTCCTTCTTTAATAGACAAATATTTTATTTAATGTGCTTAGCACCATTCCAGTACTTGTCATCTTTTCAAAAGAAGACAGCTGTGAAATAATCACCATAAACTCAATAGCCAAACGTTGATTTTTATCATCAACACATCCGACATAACCTGAATCTGAATATCTAATGACCTTTAACTGAATGGATCTTTTTTATGTAAGCATGTTCTCGTTGGTGCCTTGCAAATACCAGAGGACCTTTCTTTGCAGCGTTCTAGTGGTTCATTCCAGGATTACATTCATATCGGCTCAACTTCCAATATCAAAAACTGATATCAAGCTAAATACATATCCGATATAGTTCAAACTCCCAACCACTAATGTCTAAGGAAATCTTTCTATTTCTTTACGCTCCAATTCATTTTTAAGACATACTAAACTTATCCCCCTTCTGAATTGGAGCTATTCCAACAGAGCATTTTTCCATTTTATATATCTCTAAGATCTTACTGATATATCCTTTATGAGACAAATTTAACACTCTTTGTGATCTATCTCCTAAGATTTCTATTCTGATCACATAAGATGCCTCACCCCAATCTTTCATTTCAAAGTTCTTAGAGATATACTACTTTACATCATGTGACATGCAGATGTTATTTGCAGCAAGTAAGATCACATCAACACATAAGACTAACACCATAAATCTACTCCCACTGACCTTAATGTAGATACATCGATCAACAAACATCTCTACAAGATCATATGACGTGATGGTACTCATTAAACTTCAAAAACCATTGTTTGGAAGCTTATTTTAGTCTATATATTGACTTTCTCAGCTTACACAACATATTTTCTTTTCATGCGGCCATGAAAACTTCATGTTGGTCATATATACTACTTCCCCAAGCTCTACATTTAGAAATGCGGTCAAACATCTACCTAGTGAAACTCAAGATAATGAGTCACCTAAGCCAAAACAATTCTAAGATAATCCTTCTTTTAAACTGGAGAGAAGGTCTTTTTATAGTGAATGCCATATTTTATGGGTGGAACTATTTAGCAACAAGGCGAGCCTTGTATCTTTCAATGTTACCTTTGGAGTCATGTTTAGTCTTAAAGACCCATTTAAAATAAATGGTTTTGAAACCACCAAACAACTCTACTAAGTTCTAAACTTCATTATCACCCATAGATTTTATCTTTACGACATCAAACCTTTTCTAGAATTTTACTTTCTATGACCTTTTGATTAAGATCGGGTATTCATCATTGTTAAAATCACATTCACTTTTCTATAGCAACCACATAGTCATTTGATATGACAGATCTACTTTCCCTTTTAGATCGTTTTAAAGTTACTTGTGGTTCACTATTATCTACTTGAATTATGACATGTTCATTGACTATATATTTTAGCTAGTGAGATCAATGCATCCTCATGTTGTTTGTGTAGAAACAACTACCTTAGGTGCAACTTCAGGTGAAGGAACTTCAACCTGAATTCCATTAATGTCCACCTTTTTGCAATTCTCAACTCCCACTAGTTTCACCATTTTCAATGAACCTAATATTACCCGATTCAACTATTCTCATACTATGGTTAAAAAAATAAATTTATACCCATTTGATTCCTTCGGGATAGCCAATAAAAACCCATTGACAGTCCTCGGATCAAGTTTCTTTTAATGTGGTATATAACCATATTTCTACAGGGCAAACCCATACACGCAGATGCTTTAAACTAGCTTTCCTTCCCGTCCACAATTCGTAAAGGATCTTAGGAACTGCCGTACTTGGAACCCGGTTCAGCATATACGTTGCAATTCTTAATGCATATATCCACAACGAAAGGGGTAAAGAGAAATTATTTAACATGCTTTTAACCATCTCTAATATAGTACAATTCCGCCTCTCAGTATTGTGCACAAATGCCTCTATTTATTTTTAAGTAACTTTCTATAGAGTTTGCCACCTCTATCAGATCTCACTACTTTTACCTTTTTATTATTTATTTAATATCTAGCTGCCTTTCCATCTTATCATTGAACACCTTTAGGACATCCAAAAACTTAGACCGTTCATGCAGTAGATAAGTCTATAGGTACTGTGTTAATCATCAATAAAGGTGACGAGGTACTTTCACCGCTTCATGAAAGAGCATTGAAAGGGCCACATAAATCAGTGTGTATTAACCTAAGAATTTGAGTGCTTCTTGTGGCTGGTTTCTTTACAGTATGTACAATTTACTTTCTTTTAATGCAATCTATACATACATATATGTCACTCAAATCCAACTGAGGAAGAATTTCACTCTTTACCAACCTCATTCTTTCTTTGTAAATATGACTTAGTCTTTGATGCCACAAGAAACTGAACTTTCATTAAATATGCTACACTTAATGCCTCTAATTTCAACCACCAAGTATTATTAGAAATTTCAACAAGATTCCTTTCATAGCAAACAAAACTTTAATGCTTACTTTCTTATCAAAAATTCATTCCTTTTATGACAATCCTACTTGAAGAGTCTTATTTTATTGCAAAAGAAACACTCATTTCTTTTCAAATTTGACTTTCAAGTCAGTTTAAGAAAGACTTGTTTTTCCTTTTGTTCTTTCTACTTGGAATTCTTTTGCTGGACTTTCAGGACCTATAAGGTTAGCAACTTGGTCTTTCGTCTTCTTTGATCTCATCCCCTCTTGAATAAACATAGCCTTTAATACTCTAATGTTTCATTATCTTTATTGGTGTTATAATTCACCTAAAACTAACTAAGCTCAAGAGGTGTAAAGTTCATGAGGAATTGGACCAGAAACTGTTCTTGCACCTCCATTCCCAAGGTCTTTAACTTTACAGCCAAATTAGACATGTAAGTCACATGATCACGGATTGGCTGGGACCAGTCGAAATTTTCATAGTTAGCTCATTTATGAGACTTCCTACATTCGACTTACAACCAAACACGACTTTAAACACTCCTTAAATCTACTCTATAAATTCCTTCCCTTTCTATGTCTTAGAAATTGATGATTTAACCCTTTCTACTATCATCAACCTCATTAAGTTCAAACTCAGCCTATTAATTACCGAAAACTTTTCACAGTCTGAGCTATCTTTCTTAATGGCTGAGGGTTCCACATCAATTACTATGGCAAAGTCTAATGCCATTATACCCAGTGTAAACTGAATCTTTTCAGACTTCTCACCATAATTGAGTGCATTGAACTTTACAATATAGTTTACAAATGTATACACATTTGACAAAGCTGCAAACTTTTATACATGCTTACTCTTTAATGCTTTGAGACTTTACTTCAAATTCTAGACTAAACTTTCAAGTTTGTATTTAAGCAACCTTTGGGCAACACTTAAACACGAACACTTTCAGTGATGCTTAATTATACTTTTAATGATTAATCATTTCAATCTCAAGTCAATAGCATCCTACCTTTGGATATAAATACTATCAACTATAGTAAGAGAAGTGACTAAATCCTTTTCATATTATTAATTATATTCAATGATCCACCTTTGGGTGATCTCCTAGAATATAGAAAATAAAATAATTGATCACTAAAATTTAATGTCATTTAGCATTTTTTTCTAATCATGATCAATTATACTATCAATAATTTTACTATTTATAAGTAAATAACAAGATCACTTTGGTGATTAACATGTTATAAACTATATAAATATTAAAACATTAATTAATAGGTAAATTTCTAATATTATGTTAACATTTCACAACATAGATTACCTATTATTAAAATGCAGCGGAAGCATGAATCATATTTATGTCTTAAACAATATAAGACAATTAACTTAACTATACCAACGTCTCTATACATCACCGCCTAAACTTCTACTCCCTCCGTTTCTTAATATAAGTCGTTTTAGTATCATGCACATAAATTAAGAAAATAATTAATTTCTTATATTTTCAATACAAAAACATCATTAATTATTTAACTAACTACAATTCAACCAATAACAAAATAGAATGGATATTACTATTGGTCAGATAACATTAACTGCTCATAAATTTTACATCGAAAATTGAAAACGTCATATAATTTGAAACAAAAAAATTTCTCTAAAACGACTTATAATAAAAAAACAGAGGGAGTATGATATTACTGAGCTACAAATACCAAAAGGTTTAATGCATTCATTAAGCGTTCATTAATACGGTGACAAACAGATTCTACAGAGTTGTGAAACATCCTTCATGTCACACTTTTAGTGGTGACTTTTCACAATAACAATCTAGTAACCGTCAATCAAATTCCAGAATTTTGCATGCAACATTTCATGCATGTATATACATAAAATTCCAGAAAATATACTAAACTAGTGACTTTTCACACTAATGATAACCATCACGTCAATCCAGAATCTAGCGTACAACCAATTCTATTTTCAGATTATGATTATTCTTTCCGTGAAAATCTTTCACAAATCAACAACAACCCATTTAATTATCTAACACATACATGAACCAGTGTGACTTTTCTTCACACAAACAGTTATTTATCATTCTTCCTTGCGAAAAGAAATAACAACAACAGGACAAACATAATCCAAACTTGTTTGACCATTTCATGCAAATATATTACGTAACCTTAACAGAAAATCAAACCGCATGCATGCAACCGGTTAACCGTTCACTTAAACCTCGTGCCTCTTAGTATATAATTTTATAGACACCAACATGGGAAAGGGTAATATGCTACGTTTCTTATTATACTTTTCTAGTCACTATTCCAGAAAGTATGACTCTTAATGAAATTAAGAAAAACAGCGGCCGACACGTAAAAACCATAATGGCATCGTAAGATTCTAGTGGTTCATAAAATTATTAGACACTCGTTGGACTGTATCGGTATATTATGATGCCTTATCATTACGATGCCGTACTAATGAGATTACGAGACCGTACATTCTCGAAAAGTTTAAGTAAAGAAATCATGAACACTCTTTAAAACGGGTTCACCCGTATATGTTCATGAACTTGATGAAAAACTAATTACAGTGAATTAATCAAATCTAGAAGGGATCTGATACCAAATGTAAGAATAACTTTTATAATTTCTATTATTAAATCTATCCCAAGATCATCTAGATTTAGTTTAATTCAATCCTAACATATTTTGTGAAGAAGGTAGAAAGACTAACCTTGATCCATGCTTGAATGCAATTCTACCAATTGACTTTCTCTATCCTTAACCTTCCACCTTCAAGATTCTTTTGATGGAGAAGAATCAAATATGTCTTTCTCTCTTTGATATTGTTTTGTCATGTTGATTCACTTACAAAGGAAGAAACATGTAGTCTATATATTTATGTTAATGGTTGTGATGGTTCACAACAACTACCATGTAACCACTTTTCTATTTACTTTTATGTAACCTCCATTTACATGTATATAGTATCACCTTTGTGTAGTTAATATTAACTAACTACAAATACTTTATACACATATATGTAAACAATAGAGAAAGACATTAATACTAAAATGGTAAGAATAGAGGGTTATCAATACACTCAATTCTAATGCTTTAATAGAAACCAATCCATCATAGTATCTTCTTTTATTTTAGAATCCATAACATTAATATGAACTTGATCTTTATATTGAACCAATAGACACATAGGTCATATAAGAATATAAAAGTGAATAGGCTGATAATGCAATGTTAGCTAGAGAAGTCGGCAAATATCCAAAAGATAGAGGGTCAAGATCATTCATGTCTCTCTTTCCTACAAATCTCCTGCATGAATTACTTCTTTAAGCAATTACCCAACACTAATCTTTGAAAGTTAGGAAAAAAACACTTACTTTTCTTTATCTGATTCTGATTTGGGTAGATCAGACAAAAGAATTTGTTATTGTCATTTGTTTAATCTACATGAAGAAGAGTTAATCAACGACCATGAAACAAAAATGATTTTCTTACTCTTGCGTAAACTACGGCGGTATCATATGGAACTAGAATGTCATCTTCTGAACTATGAAAATAACATAAAAGTATATAATATGCTTAATATAATATACTATGTATAATTTCGTAATGTATTATTTACTAAGTAAAAATAGTAACGTTGCGACCACAAATTAGTTTCAGATCTATACTATTAAAAGAGAAACATTCTGAAAAAATCTACTTATACAAGGTTGTTGGACTTTTTCATTTAAATAACAATTTTAGGTCTTACCATAATATTAAACTAATAACAATACATAACCACATATTTATCTAACCATATTTATTACGCCACATTTAAACCAGCAACATACCAAACATTATATTTGGTATTACCATAACATTTTCTACACGATAACGTAGAACACAATACACAATATAATTTATACATTTTACTATACTCTTAACTCTAAACATGTATCTTTACAAGTGAAATGAGTCTAACATTCACTATACGCTTAACTCATTTCATCGTGACACTGAAATGTTGATCGTCATTATTACAATTCTTAGTGGCAATACATTATTGTCTCATATCAATACAAGACTCATTTCATCCAATATATACAAATGATTACAATCACTATATCCAGTTTTTTGGTTCAGTGGAATACATCCTTTCTACGCTTATGTTGTTTCATCTTTACATTATAGTTTTTAACCATTACATGTTGGTCTCAGCTTTACCTAAAGTTTTTTCCCTCATCACATGTATTCCTCTCCTATTCCAAAACGCCAAGTTGTCAAGACTCTCATTCAAATAAAATTTCAGAGGAGATCATACCTGAACCTCAACCACATTTAATCCTTACATATAAGTATCATTTTGAATCAAACTAATCTGCCAAAATATTCAACCCTTAAATCATTATATCACAAGTCTCTTCTTTGATAAGGTTCTTAATTCATTCTTATCTATCAAAATTAAAGTTTGTATTAAGAATTCAAATTTTAAATTCACTATATTTCCGAAATCGTTACAAATTTAAACAAATATATTCAAGTATATTGTTAATATCCTATTTCAAACTATTGTTAGAACATTAAAAATATATTTTATATAAGATTTTAAATACATAAAGTCTTAAATCTTAAAGTACTTGATCTAAAAGTTTAGTATTAACGACAATAAGTTATTAATTTGTTTATATTTACTAAAATAAATATATGTAACCTAAACATTAACTCTTATAAATTAATATAAATCAGTATTCCTTATTCATCCAACTAGAATATCTAATCAAATCTTCACAAAAAGGAAAGTTATCTTCTTTTGTCGGCAGGGGCTTGAGCCGACTTTTAAAATTATAACTTATAAATTATAAACGTGATGGGCTTAAACCCATTAAACAAAATAAAATAGTTAAAACAGATTTTTAAGAAAAACCTCATCTACAAAACTCTTATGAAAAATATGTCTATAACAAAAATTTAAACATGTAACAATATTTTATATTCTTTGTTTTTTTTTTGTCAACATGTGCTTTTCATTAAAGCAAAGTCCAAAGGACAAGTACAAACTCAGATACAACAATTCATTCCCATTTTTACATGATATATAAATCAGCCAATGAAAGTTTAATAAAATTAATTTTTCCACCGCTTCCATGATCTCCATCATCTTGCCACGCGTCAATAGATGAAGAGGAGATGGACACACGTCATCTAAATTTTCTGCATCTTGCAAAACCAACTCACGCGCGTTAGAGACGCGCCACCATGCAGAAAGAAAAGCTTTGGTCCTGGTACTGTGCGCCGGCTGATCTATAATTCTCTATATGCATCCGTGAATCCGTTGATCTTCGTTTGAGGATGCTTTCCACCATTAACCGCAGCTACTTGAACAAAACACCTTGTCTCACCGGAATTTAAGAACAGAGGAAACTTTAGTCATTATGAAAACGAACATTTGCCGGACCGTCATAAACGCCGACTCTTCTTGTTCAGCTCCATAGATGACTGCAAAATCCATCTAACCCTCTCAACTCCCAAATCAGAGATGCTTTCTTTAAGCCAAATGGCTAATACTAAATAAGAAAGTCTGATTCTCTTAGGAAGTGATAAGGTGTTCAATGATCTAAGGTATCCGATCAATTACCTTTGGAATTTAAATTTGAACCGAGTGGAAAGCTATTGGATAGAAAGTCTGATCAGAGCAATCAGCACTTTTATTTGAATTCAACCTTATTAGAGAAGATAAGAATGACAAACACTCCAACTTGGTTGAATCTACACATCAAAATCGCCTATGCGAAAGAGAATCGCCTTAGCGAACCAAAACAATCCGATTAAACGGAAGAGTACTATAATACAAACCAAAAAAGATTATGGCGACCGGCGGCGGAGAGCCACCGGCCACCGAAATAAGTTTTTTTTTATTAAAGGTTTCTAGTGAGAAGTTGGAGAGAAAACTAGAGAGAGACTTTATACCACTTATATTCTTTGTTTATTGATAGTTAATATACAGAAAAATAAGAGTTATTTTCATTGCAGGTCACTTTATGTCTTTTTATTACATCAAAGATCACTTTGTGCTACTAGAGTACTTTATGATGGTTGAAGACTTATTTATCCCTTCAAAAGCGAAACTAGAATGGGTTTTTTAGTCAATTAACATTGTTATCTAGTTAGGGGTTTTACATGGTTTGAATTTTAAATTAAATTTGAGTTTATATGGTGGACCCGAGACTAAAGTAAAATTTGGTATATAATTACCTTAACATCCGTAAAGTAAAAGATCTTTTATATTTTTTTTTGCTTTTTTTTAGTTGTGTTACGAAAACTTAAATTTGAGAAATCTTTGAGAAATTAGGAAATCTAAATTGGATAAATTCTTAAAAACGATTTATAGATAGCATTTACGGGTGACGTTTCTTTCCGGTGATGGCAAAAGTAACTGAGTAGAGAGATAATAGTTTGCATAACGACCACGAAGAAGTGAGCGGAGAAGGAGAAAGCAGAAAATTAGTGAGTTTTGTTTGCAGCCTGTCTTTGATTTATGGTTTGTTCTTAGGATTACTAATCTATTTTTTTTTGGCAGAGGATGACCCATTTATGAAAGCGTGAATAGGAAACGAGACGCAAATGGCGGAAAAGAGATTGTCGAAGGTTTGTAGATTCTTTGGTCGGTTTAGTTTTTTGTTAAAATCTAATTGGGTTGTTCTTAACCTAATCATATGTTGTGTTTTTTTTGTGGAGATAAAACGCCTATCGAAAAGGTTAATGGTTGATTGTTGGTGAGGATTTTGCAACTAATTGTTTTCCTAGTCAAAGGCTCAATAACTGTTCTAAGGTGGATTACCTAGTTTTTAAAAGATATGTTGGAGATTTGCTGGTGATTTTGTGAAACTCTGCTAGGATGTGGTGTGTACACAAAGAAGTATGTACATGTGTACAACTCGAAGTGTGTACATGTGTACAAGTGAAATTTCTTTTTCTCATCTGGTCCCTTGTATGTGCATGTATTAGATTGTGACTTAAAATTTCTAAATGTGCATGCTTAACCTTGTACGTTGCACGTTAAAAACTTGTCAACATGATAAACCCCATAATTAGCCATGCATTTTAATACACTTTGGGTTTAGTTTGATTTTGTTATATACATAATGGAGATGAAGTATGAGATTTCATATGAGATTTAGAGGTAAAATTTATTGTGAGATGAAATATATGCGCGGATAATATCTATGTGTACACGATTATAACGATATCCACATGTACAACTATCGTATAATATACTCGTGGACAACATATAAAGATATCCACATGTACACCATTGTAATGATATCCACATGTACACCGTTGTAACGATGTACATGTAAAGATATCCACGCTATTGCATTGTTCACAACGTAAAGTTGATAACTTACTGTTTTTATAATACATATAAAATAGTTAATATTATGATCCACTATTTTAGCTTATACATATAACATGTTATACACAATTGCATCAACAAGAGTGGAAATGCATAATCTAAAATTCAAGGGAAATTGAAGAGAAATCTATACATGTACAACGGTAGATGCACTTTGAAAATATGTACATATGTCCACATGTACACCCGAGTTTGATATCTACACATGTACGCAAAATTCATCATCAGTGCATTCCTTGACTTAAACTCTTTCTCAGTATCCTCTACATTTTTACGCATTGTGTACAAGAATAAATTAAAAAAAAAACTTCAAATCTATGAAGCAATTCATCTCAGAATACATAAATTCTGGTGCAATCTATATATGTGCACCAAAATTTTGTATCTACATGTACACAAAAATTCAATATCCACATGTACACGATAATCATCATCTGCATTCTGTGACTTTCAATTCTTCCTCAATCTTCTATGAATCAACGTCAACCCTAATACTGGAAACAATAGCATGTGAATCCATACATACCTCAACAACATCTCTTCCCATCAATTCTCATTTTCAACAATATATACATTTGTAACTTTTTTTATATCCTACCGAAAAAACAAAATCTAATAGTAATGCAAACTACAAGGATGGCATAAATACTGAAAAAGGTGGTGGAAACACCAGAAAATGGCAGCAGTACGGTATTGTCATAAAATGGTGACGGAAACACCATAGATTTCTTTACAATTTATTTGGTGGTGTGGTAAGTATAATCGGTGGTGTGGTAAGTATAATCGGTGGTGTGGTAAGTCTAGTTACAAACTCTCTGGTATTAGAAGGCCAATAACTCAAAACCACCAGAGGTGTCGCAGCCGTGATGGTGAAGAACTTATTGACGACATTATTTTGTAATTCAAGCAAGGGCATGACGGGGCAAACATGAACAATTTGTGACATTATTCCGTCAATCGCATAATTCCAACAGGAGTCACTAGAAGTTCTTTCGCTGGCGATTATCATGCAGTGATCAACCATGGAGAACCTACATGGGATAAGATGAAAGATTAAGTTATGAAGAAAGTTACTTGATAATTTAACAAATGATAATAATTAACCTGATTTAGGCAGAATTAATCGAGAGAGAAAAGTTGAGATTTTTGGATTTATCAGGACAAAAAAAGACAGTCGGTGAAGATGATGATGTCTAAAAGATATGATGAATCTGAGCCATTCATATTAAAGTTACAACAATATATCTAATGGTTATAAAATGAGACAGATATAAGTCTTATCAAAATGTACTAGAATTAATCTTGTCCGTTAGATAGGAAGGAAAATGTGTGGCTAAGGTTAATTCATGTTTATTCTCTATTTAGGTCAATAAGTTTTGAAGTTATGGTTAGTGTATTTTAGTTAGGATTCAATAGGTTGTTGGGAGAAAGTGTGTGTGTAGCAATAAGTGATCTATTATAATATAAAAAGATGAAAAATGACCTTGAATATAATTGTTTCGAAAAAGAGTTCGAAATAAATGTAAGTCGAATTGTTTCTTGTGTTCAAAAAAAAAAGAAAAAAAGAAAGTAGAATTGTTTCTATATAGATTTACTTCAGTTTCTAATTTCTACACTACTAAATATACAAATTTCATTTTTAAATTAAACACATTTCAAAAATATTTCTGTACTACTAAATATACAAATTTCATTTTTAAATAATTTGAACACATTCCAAAAATACACGTTCACTCGAATCTGTATATTTTAATATTTTTTATATTCAAACCAAAATTTTAAATCGTATGTTTCGAATCACGATTATGTATAAATTTTTATCTGTATATACATTATCTTATAAAAATTCATTAAAATGAAAATTTTAATTGCAAAAAATACATCCGCGCTTTCTAAGCGCGGATCAAAATATAGTAACATCTTTAAAACTAAAAGTTTAAGTTGGTAAAATATTTCATTTTTCTCCGAAGTCCACAACATCTTTTATTTTCCTTTCTTTTTATTGTTTGAGTAGTTTTGGGAGAGATAATGGTCAATTTCTCTTAATTCTAGCAATTTTTGGGGTCAAACATTCCAGTATTTTTCTTTTGAATACGATTGACCATGATCATGGTGGATATGGTAATGGATCGTAACGAACGTACATACCGTAGATAAGCTTCATCTTCAAATCAACAAGACACAGATAATGGTTTTAATTTGCATCAGCCATCAGGAATCTTCCTTTAGAACGAATATTAAGAGGGAGAACGGAAAAAGAAAAATATTAAGAGGGAGAACCGAAACCATAAGATTTTTTAAAATCAAGACGAAGTTGACAAAGTAAATAATAGATTCATAACGATGGAAACACAAGAAGCAACAAGAACGAAGTCTTATGCTAAAATTATTTGGAAGTTTAGATGGAATTATTGCAGTGGAGCATTTGGTGAATCATATATATTCATCAAGTTGAAGCGGCTGCTTCCATGAGTTGCTTCACCTTAGTGATGTAGTCACTCATGGCCTCATCCGCCGATTTCGCTGACATCCGAAACCAAGACAAATGACAGGTTAGATTCGGTTCGAGTGTTGGAACTTCCGACAAGAATCATAAAAGCTACATTTGGTTATAAGCAAATACTAGTGGCAGCTCAAATATGAAATGAATTACCTTCAACTGCCTTCCAAGCATCCCACTTGGCTCTTTCCTTCATGCTGAACATTCCAGGACGGCCTACGAATCAATCAGAACACACAGAAAAACATTAGTAACATACACACCAATAAGCAAACCGCAGGCATGAAGCTTCTTAGAGAGAGAAAACGAAAGGAATGTAGTATTAACTGGTGGTCACTGGCCCGACGGTGGCTTGCTTGAAGAGACCGTAGAGGATGAGCAAGTCCTCGTCAGATGGTTTCGTGGTGAGCGTCTTGACTTTCTCAGCGTGCTCCTCGAACTCCTCCTGCAGATATATATACACATCAAACAATCTTAATTGCCTATAACACCAACTAACATTTTATTACAATATAAGTGCAAAGAGACCGTAACCAGAACTACACAGCAAACGCTAGAATTCAATCGAAAAACCGATAATTCATGGAAACAAAAACCCAACCGGTGAGATTGATTACAAAACTTGCCTGATCACATATGAAACACTAGATTCGCTTATACACAGAAACCAAAACAAACACTAGATCCAAACATGACTGGCAACCGAAATGGACAGATAGGGATAATGATCGTACCTTCAAACCCATGATGATGAGACGTTGAGATAAGCAGCGAAAACAAAATCAATGTGTGACGGAGAAGACGAGAACGCGCGTGTGTTTTTATATACTAAGAAGATACTCTCTAGCCCAACATTTATTTTATTTCTGATATATAGTAAAAAAAATCAATTATATACCCATATTAAATCAATAATAAGAGAAAAGAATAAACCTAGAGATACTCTTACACGTCAGACATCTCGCTGATTGAGCTTATCTACCCATCAATGTGGGTATGGGGAAAGAACATGTTCTGTGTTTCTTTTCTCAACGAATATGTTCCTTCTCCACTCAAACGAACGTCTGATTCTGATCATCATGGGTTCCCCCATTCATCAATTAACTTATGTCAAAAAATTCAATTATTGTAGGTTTCTTTTCACAAAAAACAAAACATCTACTGCATTGTTGTCCTAAATCAAAACAACCTAATAAAGAAATCCTTGCTAATTTCAAAGGAAGTAAATCATGGCAGGTTATCTACCAAATCAAGGATTAGAAATGTAAGATCAATCCATAAAGACCACTCATACGCTAACTCATAGACTACAACAAGACGTACAAAAGTTGATTAGTTTCTTTTATAGTTTATACACCATCGCAAAAACAGCAAAACCACACCAAGTATCTTCTTATATGTGGACCTTGGAGATAATTTACTTTGTGTCAATACAGAACATCATACACACATAAAGCCTATACCTACTTTTTTTTTGTTTAAAGAAACAGAAAAAGTCTATACCTACTTAGACCAGAAAATCCTCTCATAACTAAATTTCGCTTGCATTCCCTAGACAACAATGGAGTTGCTACTGAGGATAGTAAGGTGGTTGGTATTGAGGTCGTAACCCATATCCAGTCTGCTGATCACCGTAGACAGGTCGAGAAGCTATAGCTGGAGCTGGAACCGATCCATAAGGAGCCAATGGGTTGCCATATGGGGCATTAAAACCAGGCACTGTCGAGTTCACAAAACCAAATGGGTTCACTTGTAAACTGTTCCTAGGATCAGGCAACAGTGGTGGTTGCTGACTCTCTGCCGTGGTTGTCAAATTGTTACCCGTAGCAACTCGAGGTCGTTTTTGGGGGTTAGCAGGGGAATCAAGCTTAGCGGCTTGTCTCCTCTGAGCTCTAAGATTCTCCAACTCCTGAACGCATTCTTCAAGATTCTCTTCAAAAAACTCAAACTCGAGGTTCCTTTCCTTAACCACTTTGATCACCAATCTCAACGCACTAAGCTCTTTATCAGTAGCTTCGTTCTGCGCCTTGAGAGAGTTACCCCCTTCGGCGCAAACCCTCTTAGCAGCTTCTCTAGAGTTGTACAAACTAGTTCTCAAAACATTAACTGGTCGGAACCTATCAGTCATCTCAAACTCATAAATAAAACTAATCGCAGCAAGTAATCTCCCAGTATGCAACAACTTCTGAACAAGACCAGCGACTCTGGTCTTATCCAAACCAAGCTTCTTAGATAAAGTCGTGGCTTGTTTGCAGTTAGAGATCAAGAAAACGTAATCAAGAAGCTCATCCATCTTGAACACAGATCCTAACTCAAAGACTACAACCAAGTGAAGAAACCCTAACGCCTCTGATGGTTTGTTACCTATAATAAATCTCCAATCGGAAGCGAGCGTCCTCGCTCGCTCTCTCAACTCGTTCGTGAGATTCGGTTTGATCTCAATCAAAGCTTCCAACAACAAAACGAAGATTCTTCTCGCATCGATGGCTCTGGAAGAAGACGACGACGGGGAACAATGGTAAGAGGCTTCGATCGCGTCTAGAACCAAAGCTGCTGGATTCGATGACGATCGAATCGCTTGCGCGAGCTCCGGTTTGATCGATAAACGCTTCTTCGAGTTATCAACCATGAACTTTCCTAAGCCTTTTCCGTCCATGTTCTCGCAGAACGTTCGCAACTCCGGCCAGAGGAGCGGTGTCTCCGTCGTAACCGCCGGGGATGGTTCGGTTTTGTAGGATCGGAGGAGGAGGAGGAAGCGGTTAGAGAGTGAAGACTGGAGAGAGGAGAAGTGGGAGTCGATGTCAGACCAGGAAAGGTTGAAAGATGGTGAGAGGAGGGATCGGTAAGCGTGAAGGTCATCGAAGGCTTTCTTCAGCTTTTCCCTCTTCTCGTCGATTTGGTTAATCGCTAAGGCGATTGATTCAGGCGCCGTCATTGTAGGAGCCCTAGATTTAGATTGATTTGTCCGCCGTATGGGCATCTCATAATAAAACATTGTTGAGGTTGGAAGAATTATTTTCTATTACCATTAAAGTTTTTGAGTATATCCAAGATAAAAGCTTGGAACACTTACAGAAACGTGAAGCATGTGATTTTCTCAAGTATTTTCACATATTTGATTGTGTGTTTTATTTGCGTATAATGTTACTTATTTTGGGGTTCACTGCAAATTTGTCATTGACTTTGTAAGAGAAAGATCAAGATATTTTAAATACTATGTCAGTAGTAGAATCCACTAAACGAGAAGCTTGAAGAATGAAGATGATGGTTGGGATTTACTTATGGATAAATAAATTGTTTCTTTTTGTAAGAAACATGATGCTGAATGCTTATTGTAGAAGAAGATTTTGTTGATCCAAGGAAGCCAAGAAATAAAAGCAACATAACAATATGCAATAATTGCTTTTGCACGGTTCTAGATTTGCAGAATCAAGAGTTCAATGATCGTTTTTAAGGTAACCACTGATTTACTAATTTGTATGGCTTCTTTAAGCCTAATTGATTCATTTCATGGATTAGACATGGAGAAGTTGATGAGATTAGCTAAATTATATCCAGATGATTTTAGGTATGATGAGATTTTATCTCTAGAGCAACAATTTGATATCTACATCGATAATATACGTAGAGATGAAAGGTTTAAGAATGTGGAGAATCGTGGAGATCTTTCTAGTTTGATAGTAAAAACTCAAAAGCATATTGCACATTCTTTGTTTACATGCTTTTAAAGTTAGTTCTAATTTTACCACTAACACTTGCGGTTGCCACTGCAAGTGTTGAAAGATGTCTTTTCAGCTATGAAATTAGTGAGGACAGCTATGAAATTAGTGAAGACAGCTGCATGTAACTGAATTAGAGATCAGTTTCTAAGCGATTGTATAGTTTGCTTTATTGAAAAAGAGTTGCTTAAGTCTGTTTCAAATGAGAAAGTGATACAAAAATTTCCAATGATGAATGAGTCATAAAATAGTTTTGTAAGATTTGTTTTTTTATCATATTTGGTAGATTTTTTGTTGTTGCAAACTTAACAAAATATTTATTTTCTGGATTCGTCACTGGTAAAACCCATTAAAAGCTAGATCAAAAAGGAAAAACATAAAGACACATTAGAAAGCTAAAAAGGCACAACGCCAGACGTTGATCAAAACAACCTTTTTAAAATGAGAAAAGAGAGGAAAAATATGGCAAACTGTCTATTCTTATGTCTCTTTATTGTTCTTTTGGTTTTTGAGTTGTAATCACTTAACTTATATACAAACTTATTTTTTTGTCAAAATATTTAATAAAAATTTACAACAATCTTACATGGATTTTCTCATTATTTATATGATATGTGGAAAGCATGTAATGATAAATTCTTATTTGGACTAAAAGCCTAAAACATTTAGGAAATTGCATCATCTCTCTCAATTACCAAAAGTGATTATATGTATTAAATCACCCTTTTACAATGACTAGATTTGTTTTCCGCGCTACGCGCGGATTATTTATTTTATTTTTGAAAATTAAATATTTACTTTTTATTAATTTATTAAAAATATTATTTTAATTTTCTAATAAATAGATAATATATTTTTGATTTAAACAAATTTTTATTGTTTTAGAATAGGATGATATTTTGATGTAAAAAATATGAAAGGAAAAAATGAGAAAAGTACATTGAAGTTGTTTTTCTATTTATCTTCAACTTCACTTAACTATCATGTAGATTAAATTTACTTTAATTTTAATTTTACCTTCAATTTTCTTATATATATATATATATATGTTTATATGCAATTTTGTATGAAAATGTATTTATTTTTAAAGATTGAATAATATGAAATTTTGAATTTATTCATGTAAATTTATCGTTTAAATTACTTTATTGTGGTATTTAAAGTAATTGTGTAAATACGTCATAATTACTAATTTACTATGTATATGTATTTATTTTATTTAATGTTCAAATTTGTGAAGTATGGTTTTATTTGTATCAACTTAAGCTAATAGGTTTACATATTTTAATTTCATAGCATACTTATTATAATAATTTCAAAGATGGCTCAACAATTTGACACTATACAAAATTATAATGAAGATTTTATAAGACTATAAGAAAATAAATAACATGATGTTATAATACTTACCATTGTTATTGAAATAACATTAAGCCCTAACGTTGCTTCCTATTTGGAAGAAGGTGAGATTTTACAATACTTCAATTTAGAAATAACTAAGTAAAGAGGCTTGCTCGACAAAAGTAGTGATAGTAGAAAGGAAGCACAAATTTATTATAGGAATATGAGAAATATTTAGTCAATGGTCCGAATATTTCTTTTCCACATTAAACTTGTTATGCCCAATATTATTTCACATTCCTAGGCCGCAGAAGATTTTATCTTCCGCGAGAGATTTTATCAGCCTGAAAAAGAATTAGATAAGTGATTATTTTAATACTATCAATACTGGAACACATTGGAGCAAAACAAAGTGGCAGGTATATAAACTAAAAACAACCTATTATATATATTTTTCTTTAATAGAAAACAACCTATTATATAAACTACTAAACAAACCAAATCAACTTTGGTTCAACCATAACCAAAACAAAGTGATTCTTTAAAACCATGTATATTATAATAATAATTAAAATCAGTTTGCGTATCCATTAGGTAATATGAGCTAAACAAAATTAAGAAAAATGGAGCCAATCCAAAGTTACTTAGTTACAATTGTAGAAAAGTGAATGTTGATGTCTGATTTTTTTAAAAAATGGAGGTCAGATTATAAGATGATAAAGTAAGTTTGGAATTGTTTAACGGAGAGAAATATTACCTTTTTCAGAGTTATGTAGATCGAAAGTACACCCCTTGGAGATTATTAACTGAGATCATGCAAAAAAAATTTGATTTAGGGAATGAAGATGTCATGACAGTCAGCCCAATGATACCGAAGCTTGGCTGTAAAATGTAATTTTTTTGTTTGTAATTAATTGAATTGTTTGCTAAAAAGGTTGGAAATAACAACAAATTTCACTAACCCTTCATACGCAGTTTCTCAAGAATACACATGTCCTCCACTGCAATGCAAGCTAACAATATTTGGAGACATCCTACCACATATGATAATAAATTTAGAATACCTGCATGAGCAGGTATGGTATGAACATAAATCATGATCAATTGCTTACGACTGAGCCAAAGAGTTCCAAACATCCTAGAGGCTAGGACCAAGCATGTCTACGACCTGGTAATTATAAAACTTTCTTCATAAAACTTACCTTATCAATCACAACGTATAACCACACTCATACTTAAAGCTTGACAGGTGTATGCAGCAAGGGTCGCTCTGATCTGGTACATACTGGGAGCTCTTAATATGTAAAAGACATGAGCATGGTTTATTGCTTCTTTGTTATCGCCTCATGTAGATTACATCTTTTGTAACCTTTAACATAACAGAGGTTAAATTTCTGCATCAGTCCGTTGAATATTGCAACCCTTTCCCCCAAAACATAGATGTTAGAAGAAAGCCAGTTCAATGATACTCACCATGAACTTTTGTTGATCAGGAAGTATTCCAATTTTAGTTTTTACAGTTCTGATGCATCAGCATGCTCTTTCAGCCAATCTCTTGGAGATGGTTTGCTGTGCCAAACCTGATTAGGATAGCAGAATACTTATCTAATTTAGTTCAAGTTTATCATTTGTCCACGAAGAGAACAGAAAATTCAGACTACAAATCTACGACGCATGCTCATTGAAAATATCGTCAACAACTTTTGCAGCCTTCACGATTCCACCCAATGCTTTCTGATATGCATTGAAAGTTTCTGTGTACTGCATAGTCAACAACAGTATCTAAAAGTACAAATATGAAAATATCTTAGTTTTTCATACACTAAAACAAAAAACAAAATCAAAATAATATGTGAAAAATTACTACCTTTGTTTTGAGGGAGAGAGGAGAATATCTTAGGAGTTGCTTATGCATTGACAAACTCCGAGGCTCAGTGTTCACATGGCACCTTCAACAAAGAAGAAACACTATTTTGCAAGGTAGCCACTTTCTATATAAAACTTGTAGCTTACCAAAGGATATGTGATACAAAATTCTCGTCTGGCGTTGTTAATATATATATATATATATATATATATATATATATATATATATATATCATGAAGTACTCACAAAAAATAGAAAAGATAATGTACCTCTGCCTGATTATGTCGAATAGTTTTCCATACTCTCCATTTACATTATATGGTACATAAGCAGGATCTTCCCTGGCCAGAAAGTTATGTATTCTTCATTAGTATATACTTTACGGAGGAGACTTCCTATATCTAATATATATATAGGAAAAAAGCGGAATGGTGATGCAACTTGAGAATCTAACGTGGCTAAATTATCAGCACTAAAAGTTACAGCTTCATAAGACGAAAAAGTCTTTTTTCTTCTTGGTAAAAGAGAAGAAAAATCTCACTTAAAGAATAAAAGCTTGTAACGGGATTGGATTCAGAATTTTTAGAAGATACACTTCAGTGAACTCATTATTTATGAATTTTACATCGTTTATGACGCTGTAAGAGTATATCAAAGAAAAGCAAACCCAATGTTAGATTCAGCGTAGGTATTTTAATAAGAGAAACCACGTTACCTTAAAGGTGCGACTACCATACCAATCAAGCTAAACACTTTGAGAAACAAACAAAATATTTATGAAAACAGAGAACATGCATCTCACAGGCCAAGCAATTGTAATTTTCCAAAATAACCATTACTGCAGAAAGACGAATATCTTCTCAAATGCAACCTTTAGGAGTTTTATGCCTAGCTCTTGCCTACATAAAAGTGGATAGCAGCTTTAGTAAAAAGGAAATAAGAAGTAACGGAAAACAGGATCAGAATACCTTATTGGAGCGATATAATCTATGTATCACCGGCTGATATATGTTCGGCCAAGAATCATTATCATCGGACTGGAGTTGGAGAAGTAGTTCTAAAGTAGTAGTTTGATTTAGTTGCATGTTGATTTGTTCGTAGAATTTGGAAAAGGAGATTTAGATATGACATGGCAAAACTTTAGAATTTAATTGGCTGATTTAATGTGATGATGTGGACACTCTAGATGTTGAGTATTATGGTCTTTTAGTATTGTAAGATTTAGGACCCACGTCGGTTCCAATATTTGCTTTACTTTTCTTTTAATCTTTGATGTAAAATTAAGACATTTCTTATATATTAAAGCACAAGTCACATGACCACTAAATTTTTTTGTCATATGGCATAACTTTAAAAACATTAAAAAACATAAAAAAGCAATTGATTGATTTTTTTCATCTCCTATTTTTATGCAATTCCAACTAACTCAATTCTTATTTTTTCTCAAAAATTGTATCCCAAGTTTCATTATCAAACTGTTTTCTCTCTCTTTATAGCCTACCTTCTTCTCAATATTTTCAGATATTCAAATATCACGTACTATGAAACTTTCTTAGTGATCAATGTAGTAAAGAACTTCTCTAACTTTTGTTTATATTCTCAAAGTTTCCTTAAACTCCACCAATTTATCAGCAATGAAAGTAACAATGTATTTCTCTACTTTTATTTATAAAATACTTTTCATATTTGTTATGTTACATGATTTCAGAAAAAAATGTTATCTCTTTGCTACAGATGAAAAATGCAAAACTTTAAAATTAGTATTTATATTTGTTGTAAATATAAAATCAGAAATCCATCAGTGAGTTTGCAGAAATACTTTAAAACAAAGGGAAATCAGTTTTTAAGTATTATCCCAGTTCATTTAAGAAATACTTTAAAACTAGTATATGCATTTGTTACACATATATTTTTCCCTTCAAAGCTCAAGTTTATGTTTGCGGCTCTAATAAGAAACATAATAAAAATGAAAGAAGAAGAAAAGGTGTAGCCAATTGAGCTTGAACTAATGATGACATGTTTGAGAAAAATGGTGAATTCTTTTACAAAAGTGATTATTGTAGCGCTTAAATAACGATGTTTTCATATTTATTTTTTATTGGAACACTCTCTTTATATCATATCTCAAAATATCAAAAACTTTAAGTACATTTTCAAAAAAAAAATATTGTCATAATCTATCATAATTTTTTTTATTAATAATAAAAAATGATATGTTATGAAATATTTATTTACAAGACAAATGCAAAGAAAAACTAAATGAATAAAATATATTAATTTAACTATATTTTGTGTTGGTATATATCTCAATTTCCAAACATAAATTACTTGCAAACATATGCCTATGCTAAAGCATTACGAGAAATATTATTTTACCAAAAATATATATTATTTTACCTTTTTGTTTAAAATGCATCACTTCATGGGTAATTCTTACCCCATTCTTTATAGAATATATAATTAATAAGATAATTTTATTTTGATTGATAATGATAAAATTACAGTTTTATCATCAAATATATCTAAACACAGTCATTTGATCCGTGCATAGCACGGGAGTAACACTAGTTAATTAATAATTTGGAAGTTTCAGTTTTCAGATATAGTTATTTTTTTCTCTTTCTGAAAATCTCTTCCCAACCATAATATAATACCGATCTAATAATATATGTATCGACTTTATTCTATCATAATTTTCACTAACAAAAGTTTATGTCTTTGATTTAGATTTCTCCAAATATTTGAAGAACGGATCCGTGATCCAGGAGAAAACATTTTTGATTTTGAAAACAATCAAGTGAGAAAAAGATGAGAAAATAATCATAAATTTTGTAAAGAATAATTCATCTTTGAAAAGTTGATTCACATACATATATAAGCAAAGAGAAGCTTTGCAGGAAAATAGTGAAGATTTTCAACATATACAAATACATATATTGTATATTTGGTATCACCTCTTGGAAAATTGAAATCATTTCATAGAGTTAGTTATCAAATGATGGGTCATAGGAAATTTGTGAGTATTCGCATACGATCGAAAGTTGAATATGAAAAAAGAATATAACAAATTCCACATGTTAGCCAAATAAAATTTAATAGTAAAGTTTGGTTCTATTTCAATGCTTAGTTTAAATTTCAGTTTAATGATTGTTTTCTGATTGATCTTGTATCTTGTTGTAAGCTGATTCAAATATAATAAACTGATTGGTTAGGGAAAACCTCTTAATGATCAAGATTCTTTTCCAGTAGATATAGTGAATTTCGCCACAATAGAAAGCAATGTTTGTTCATAGCAAACCAGAAATAAGAGCATGGCAATCCTACCCTGTAAATCTCTTCTTTAGACAATCCAAAATTATAACTTTCATTTGTTGTGTTGATAGTTAAGAAAGATTGATGAGACAACTATCAAGTAGATTGGATTTTGTAACTACAAGATGACTCGGTAGATTTAATCAGTCTACAAAAGTAAATGAATTTCACCCCTCCATATTGAACTCCAAAGTTTGATTTGGACACTCGGATGTTTAAGGCAATATCAGCGTATTAGAACCATTTTTAACCGGCTTTTAAGAACTCTTCAAAATGATAGCAACTCTTAATGATTGGTCAGTTTGTGTATTAAAACTCAGCGAGCTTAAAAATCTTTAGAATGCCTTTATGATGGCAAAGTGGTTTACGAACCCAACACCAATAATAGCCAAAAAAACTTTCTCACAAGGAATTATCATACCATAAGCCTAATGTATGACGACTTTCAAAGTGCATTGTGTCTAGCAAAGGATAGTGTGTATAAGAGAGGACTAACACATCACTCATTACAGATATTATCTCTCAGGTCATGTAAGTATGAAGAAGATATATACTTCAAAAAATCATGCTGATATTTTAACCAATGTAGTTTTGGTTAAGATGTTTGAAGAAACCGTGAATTTCCTTGGGATGGCCAATACTAAAAACCATTGCATCCCCTAGCAAAATATAGGTTTGAATAATCTAGGTAATGGATCGTGTTTGATGTTATCAAAGTGTGTGGGGATTATCAAATGTACAAATTCTGATCTATGTTGGCGAATTTGTCAAAAAGTATATCAGCAAGTTTGAGAATTTGGTTCTTGTTTTAGGTTAAACTAATTTGTCATCTAGGAACAACAAAAAAAACTTACCAAAACTCCACCAAAACCTTCTAGACATCATCGGAGATTTAAAATACTGTGGAAAGGCTGAGTTATTTAAAAGTTTGATCATTTCTTGCAAATCTCTGTTGTATAAGTTTTTTGGTTACGCGTTATAGGTTGCTGCCGAATGGAATTAGTTATGTTTCTTGGGGTTTGAATGTGGGACAGAACAAAAGCAGAAGAAAAGCATGAGAAAATGAAATGCAGTTTGTTCTGCAATTAATTCCCAATCAACGCTAAAAATGCAGATGAGATAATAAAAAAAATAATAATTAGAACTGCATGCAGAATAAACCAGTGTGTTGAAAAGTTATTCTGCACGAACAAGGAAAAAATGGATGGATCAAATGCAGAGGCCCAATGCATGCTATGTTATGCATCTTTTTTTTAAGTAACTCTTTTTTTATTTACCTATAAATATTACTAGTTTATTTATTTTTCAAAACTTAAAAATTCCTTTTTAACAAAAATAACAAATATTGTTAACAAAAATATATTCTAACTAAACATAAAATAAAATATAGAAAATAAAACATATAAATCATTATTTTGGATATTTATGTTTTTAAGTCGGGTATCAATTAATTATTATCAGGTCGAATCTAATGATTAAAAAGAACCAAAAAATGAATAATATTATAATTGAATCAAATGATTAAAAAGAACTAAAAATCAAATAAAATATAAAAAATAAGAATAAAACAAAAAACTTTTTATAATTTTTGTAACCGTGATAATTTTTATATAATTTTAAGTTTCACTATAAATGATTATATTTTTTGTTATTATTGTCAACATGATATTTATTATTTATTTATAATAAGTTATATTTTTAGATAATTTTAAATTTTATTAAAATTTATTTAAAAATAATAATTTATTAAATTAGTTTGATCTGCATTTGATCTGCATGATTTGCATTTGGTCTGCTTAATCTGCATTTTTGTTTGATCTGTATTTTGTGATCTCCATCATCCATTCAAAGCCTTGATTGATTAATCAATGTGGGTGACTAGAAGAGATTTAGAGGTGTCACTGTGGCTCGGGTCCCATCATCTCAGAATGTGTAAGAACCTTGTCTAATCCGGTTATTTTTTGAGTTTTATTGGCAGATTCCAATAAAAATCAGATTCGGACAGAAAAATGCGGATCCGGTTTTTAAATTTCCGGTTTATTAAGCAATCGATTTGATTCAAACCTGATTTTCATCAGGATTTAAAAGTAATAACCAAAGAAAAAGACAATTTGCAAAAAGAAATGGTTCCTCTAGTGACCATAAAAGAACAACAAAAGCAAATCTGCAAACATGTTTCCCTTTTTCTCTCACACCCGACGTTTCCTTGGCAATCTGCAACCATTATGAGCTTTCCTAGTGGTGTCCTCGATGTACACTATAGGATTCTGATCATTCCTTGAATTGGAGTAACCGCTTCTAAACGCCACAATGGCGTTTCTCTTCTTCTTGAAATGTGTAAACCCATTCACCTTCACCACCACAGATTTCAGACCCATTGCCTTAACTCTCCTCCCAATGTTCTCAGCTGTTGCATCAGCGGTGTAACTCGTCATCTTCCGTCCACCTTTCAGGTCAGGCAAACTACCCGACGTAGCCTTGCATTTGACGTTCCCTTTGGAATCTGTAACCGTGACAAAAGTGTTGTTCCTCAGCAACTTGATGTGAATAATGTCAGCGTTGGTCTCAAGGTTTGGACGATGGAAATGAGAGAAGAGCCCTGTGGCTCTACGTCCTTCATCCTCCTCTATAACTCCTCTGACAAAGTCCAGGTCTTTGGAAATCCCTCCGGTCCGGAAGTTGTCCTTGAGAAGGTTAGACTGAGTGAAGCTTTGGTAGCTGGGTGCAGAGAAACCGCTTCCTCCCGGGCTTGGCAAGCCGCCTTCTTGAGAAGGTAAGGTGTTTGGTAAGCGTGATCTCAGAGGATTTCTGAAGGTAGGAGGAGCAGAGTAGCCACCGTCTCCTACTTTGTTTAACAAGCCTGATCTCAATTCACTGAAACTACTGAAGGTGGAGCTGCCCTTTCCTCCTGAGTTTAGTAATCCTGCTTTTATTTCACTGAAACTTTTGGAGGGTGATGAAGCATTAGGATCCGGTAAGCCTGACTTGTTCTCAGAGTTTCCAGGAACTTGTCCTTGCTCTCTCCCACCTGTTCAATAACCAATCAACCAATCAATCAATCAATACATGATTCAGATTCCTAATGCGAATCCCTAATCAAGATCTCAAATTTCGAATACAAAAAATTGCTTTAATCAGATAAAACTCCAGAAAACTTGTTCTAGATCCAATATCATCGTTCTATCTCACTACTCAAAAATGGACAAAGAGATAAGGATGGAGGCAGACGACGAACCAGAGAAGCCATCTGATTGAGACGAAAATCGACAGATCTTATTGATTCCACCATAGCCGCGGAACAACGAAGGAAGTGAAGAAGTTCGAAGATGACGAGAAAGACCATTCATTTTCCTCTCCTCGCAATTTTGTTATTGGGGGTTTTAGGGTTTTTTCAGACATCAACCAAACAGTTTTCTCGCCTCGATCCCTTTCACTTCAGGAACAGTAGATCTGAAAATAAGCTCATTACTACTTATTGGGCTTTTTAATTTAAGATGGGCCTTTCCAACCCACTGTCCAATTTCTGAACCGAACTAATAAATTATTGACTCAAAATAACCGTATTCAGTCGAAATTACTCGGAAAGTCGGTTTTGTTTAACCGATATCAAACCAAATATTTTGGTATGGTTGAAATCTTCATCAACCGAATCTGAACCGAACCTACAAGCCTATTTACTAGGGTGGGCACTTCGGTTATTTTATCAGTTCTGTTTGGGTTTGGTTCAGTTTAGTTAATTCGGTTCTATAATTTTTCAACCAAAATAAACCATAATTAGTTTGGTTTGAAATGGTTTCGGTTCGGTTTGCATTTGTTTTGGTTTGAGTTCAGTTCAATCGGGTTTTCCTATTTAGTTTTAGTTCTTCCAAGAGAAATCAAATTTTAAAACATAAATGTATCGTCATAAAGTTATTATGTTGGTGACTATGAAAAACTAAATTATATTGTCTAAATCTAAGATAAAACCGAAACAAAACCTTCAAAAACACAAAACATAATTCAAATAATAACAAAAACACACTGGTTATAAGTTCGGTTTAACTCAGTTTGGTTTAGATCAGTTTCAGTTTAGTTGGTTCGGATTGGAAAAATCTTAAACCAAACTATTAATTAATAAATTTTGGTTTGGTTTAGATTGGTTTTGGTTCGGTTGATTCGGTTCGATTTGTTTTTTTGCCCACCCATACTATTTACGCACATCTACTCACGAACAATAAAAATATATTACAACCATTTGAACATAAGAACAACAATTAAAATACAGATTGCTCTGATTTAACGTAACAAAGATTCTTCCATTTCTTGACTCTCTTTCTGAAACTCTGGCAAATCACAACTAACTGAGAATTTGACCCATCTCTTTCCATCCATATGATCCAAACAAGGTTTCATCAAGAAACCAACCATCACCATCACAAAGCTCACTACAGCCACTTTAAGTGTCGACAAAACAACAACCAAACATATCAGCACAATGGGAGGAACACATATCAAAACCGAACCAACGATTCCCACAGGTATCTTATACGGTCTCGATGCAGCTGGATACTTCATCCTCATCCTAACGAATGCTACAAACTCCAAAACCATTCCACCACAGTAAAGCATATTCTCTGCAGCTACGATCTCTTGAAAACTCAATCCAGACAAGAGCAAAACACCTGAAGCTGAACACACAATCCCTAGCAAAGGTGTTCCGTAACGAGACCTTTTGGAGAAAGCCTCGGGAAGCATACCGAGCTCAGCCATTCCAAGAAGCTGAAACGAGTCACTACTCATTTCGGCTATGAACATTCCCATGTTTGACGTAGCTGCAGCCACTTGAACCCACAAACTTAACCATCCTCCACCGATGGTTCCTGCAACTTCAGCTAAATAACCGTCAGTCCATAGCTCGCGGTTTAGCGGTATAGCCCCGGTTCCAGACAAGAGAGGGAGGAAGTTAGAAAGAGCGACAAAGATCACACCGTAATACAAAGCCTTGGGAAGTGTCTGCTTCGGGTTTGCTACTTCACCTGCTAATGTACTAACTGAATCCCAGTAGTTTAAGTTCCAGAAAAGAGTGTTTAGATACAAGTTCCAGTTCACATTTTCTATGTCCATAACAAGCCACCTCAAAGGCTCGAGCTTTGGAATTGAAATGAGACTCATTACAGCGAAAGGAAGCATGGAAAAGACTCCCATAAGAACCGCGGTCCAACCAACAATGGTTAGTCCTCTGTAGTTTAGGTAAGTAAGCAATAGAGTCAAGATCAAGATGGAGGCAACTCTAGGAAAACCGGTGGATAAAACCGGTATTGCTGACTTCAAATAGTCGAGGAAGAGAACCGGATACAGAGCATTGTCGATGACTCCGCAAAGCCATTTCATCCAACCTACTTGAAACCCCCAGAAGGGTCCTAAAGCAGAGGAGACCCAAACCACAAAACCGCCGTTTACTGGGAACATAGTGCTCATCTCTGCAGTGATTAGTGCCTCTGGAATACACCAGATGAATGGGAAGATTATAAACCCGAGAAGAGCTAGCAGTGGTCCTGCTGCATTCACAATGCCTTCAGCACCAAAAGGACCTCCTGAGACTTCGTAGAATATGAGGAAAACGAGAGGTAACATGGAAACTTTCTTAATCGAGTTTGTTGCTGCTTTAGGCGATGGAACATCATCGTGTGATTGGTCATTGTTGTTATAGTCTCTCATGGTGATGATCCTTCCCTTCTGAATTAACCAAAACATAAGAGACGAAAGTTTAAGCCTTTTTAACGAAAGGTGAAGAAGAAGCACTAACCTCAAGGGTTTATCGTCTCAAGAATTGCAAAGATTGAGCTATGTTTTAAGAAGAAAACAATACAGTTACACATATCTCGTAGTATCTTTTATAAGACTTGAAAAGAAAAAGAAAGTGTGGTTCTCCGTTTTAAGATTTTCCCATATCTTATCCCATAGAACAAAAATAATAAAGGACGAATCATTGAGAAAGATGAGGAGACAAGCGACTGAGACGGTGGTGATGGAACTTCGGAAGTGACTGAGACACAACCAAGTTATGCTTGAAATTGTCAAACATTGATACTGGTTTTGAATCTTCTACCTTTGCTTCTTTTACGTTTTTATCTTTTCAATCATTTTCACTAGGCCCGCGGATTTTGTACAAAGAAAACCGAACCGCGAAATTTGTTGTTTTTAGTTTGGTTTTCGATTTTTAAAAGAATAAATAAATCAAAAAAATCATTAAAACAAAACATAACCAAAATTAACTGAAATACCCGAATCAAATTAAGCAAATTAACCAAAAATAACTGAATTTAACCAAATTTATCCGAGTGTTTTTTTTCTGATTATACGAAAATCTAACTGAAATCTCAAAAGTTATTATTTTCAGAAAAAAAGTATAAAACCAAAATTAACTGGAAACCGAAAATACCAAACCGAAAACCGAAACTGCAGGCTCAATTAAGGATTTTAAAACATCTTACCAAAGCATTGAATGGCAACGACAAAAAAAGGATACAAGCATTGTACATCTTATTAAAACCGGGTAAAAGACTAAGAACACGCTGTGAATAAACAGAACATACCATGAAACTCGAGTTTTTTCGTCGCTATGGCTATCAAAACTCTGTACTTAAAAAACATAAAAGATGAGGGGGAGAGAACTAAGAACACACTCCTAACGTATCAGAGTTTCTTGGCATTCCCGAGTCTCCTGCTGAAGATCTGGTAAGTCAGAACTGATGGAGAACTTGAGCCATTTCTTTCGATCCATATGTTTTAGACAAGGATGCATCACAAAGCCAATGATCAACATTATAAAGCTCACTGCAGCTACTTTAAGAGACGAGAGTGCTACAACCGCACAGATCAGTATAGTTGGAGGAACACACATGAGGATAGAACCTACAGTTCCGATAGGTATCTTGTATGGTCTCGATGCAGCCGGGTGTTTCATCCTCATTCTAACAAATGCTATAAACTCCAAGATCATACCAACGCAGTAGAGTAAGTTCTCCGCAGCTACAATCTCTTGAAAGCTTAGCCAAGACAAGAGCACAACGCCTGAAGCCGAAAACAGAATCCCTAATAAAGGTGTCCCGTAGCGTGATCTTTTGGCAAACAACTCCGGAAGCATACCACGCTCAGCCATTCCGAGAAGCTGGAAAGAGTCACTACTCATCTCGGCTAAAAACATTCCCATGTTTGACGTGGCAGCAGCAGCTTGAACCCACCATCTCAACCACGCTCCACCTAGAGCTTTGGCCACATCAGAAAAGTACCCATCTGTCCATAGCTCGCGCTCTAGCGGGATTGCTCCAGTTCCAGACAAAAGAGGGAAGATGTAAGAAAGTGCGACTAAGATCACACCGTAGTACAAAGCCTTTGGAAGCGTCTGGTTGGGGTTTTCCACTTCACCAGCTAGCGTACTGATGGAATCCCAGTAGTTTAGGTTCCAGAAAAGCGTGTTTAGATACAAGTTCCAGTTCACATTCCCTAAGTCCATCACAAGCCATCTCGAAGGCTCAAGCTGCGGAATCGAAATCAAACCCATGACAGCAAAAGGAAGGATAGAGAAAACACCCATAAGCACAGCAGCCCAACCAACTATAGTTAGTCCCCTGTAGTTTAAGTAAGTAAGCATAAGAGTCAACACCAAGCTGGCTGCAACTCTCGGCAAACCGCCACCTAAAGCAGGGATTCCTGACTTCAAATAATCAAGAAACAGAACAGGATACAAGGCGTTGTCGATAACACCACTCAGCCATTTCATCCAGCCTTGCTGAAACCCCCAGAAAGGTCCCAAAGCAGAGGAGACCCACACAACGTAACCACCATTCTCAGGGAACATTGTGCCCATCTCAGCAGTGATCAGTGCCTCAGGGATACTCCAAATGAAAGGGAAGATGACAAAGCCTAGAAGAGCTAACAATGGTCCAGCTGCATTCACACTGTCCTCAACACCAAAAGGACCACCTGAGACTTCGTAGAATATGAGGAAAATGAGTGGTAACATTGAGACTTTCCGAATCTTGTCGGTGGCTTTAGGAGATGGAGACTCATCATCAACACCAACGGTTGAGTAATGAACCTCATTGTTGTTGTTGTTGTATTGGCTCATCTCAACAGAAGCTGATGATGGATTCACGGTGATGATTCTCCGCTTCTGCATAACGTCATCCAAACGATTAGATATCTGCAATAACCCTTATAGAATTACTCACAATTGCTAATGAATCTTCTAGGGTTCGTCTTAATTGACTATTGGGAACTGAAAAGGAATAGTTTTTTCAGTTTATTTCTCAGATGGGTGTCTTTAATATTCGTTAACTAAATCCAGAAGGAGCTTAAACGATGGGAAAACGAAAACAGAGATGCTCTAGGTATAGACGATGGACAAAAATGAAAGTCTAAACCTTTACGAGAGGTGAAGAAGTGCGAACCTTGAGAGAATCGAGGGTCGTCTCGAGATCTCCGTCGTCTATTCAGGAGAGTGGATCTTTGGAATGATTCAGGAGCGATGATGATGAAACAAGATGGCAACAAACAAAAGCCCTTTTCGAATAAACCCAGATTCAAAAGAATTTAACTAAATTATTTATATATTTTTTTTGGAAGTAGTGTTTCTCGTGTCATCGAGTTTAGTTTTTTTTTTCTTTCTTTTTTTAACATACTAGATAATTCATCCGCACATACAAGCATAAATATTTTATAGTTATTGATTAATACATGCATTAATAATTAGTTTTTGGTTAATTTAGTTATGATTTTTTGTTTTTAATTTTAACTATTTTATTAAGAGATATTTTCAGATAACAACATAATATATATGAATTATTTTTTATACTAAAATATTCTTTTTAGATTATGAATATATTTATTATTATTAATTTTAGTCATTATCAAATAAACTTTAAATTCGTGTTTATTTTTTGGCTAATTTATATATTTTATTTATTAAAGGTATAAATAATACATATAAATTATTCATTAAGAATATAAATGATATTAACTGCTCTATTTTTTAACGTGAAAGTTTCATTGCGAAAATCACTTCACAAATAATAGTATAAATAGATTTAGCTTTGTTAAAGATTTTTGCATATGGGAGGAAATTTTTTTATGGATCTCGAATTTGTGCATGTTCTCAGTTAGTTAGTTGAGCTCTTTAATTTCTAAAACTCGATGGTAATGACTCACTAATGAGCTCTTTACTAATCAATTTTTTGTTTGACTAATTTTAATTTTCATTGGATTTTAAGGAACCTAAACATATATATATATATATATAATTCCCTTAGATAGCCTCTTTTAGGTTGTTTGTCACAAAAATAGCTTTTAAGAAAGAAAATGACCAAAATGTTTTTTTAGAAGCTAAAAAATTCATTTATATGCATTTATACCCTTAGGGTTAACTAATTTGGACTTTAGGGTTTAGAGTAAAGGGGTGGGTTTGGGGTTAGGGTTTCAAATTTAAAAATAAAATAAAAAAAAATCAAAATTTCAAAAAAAAAAAGTCTTTTTTGATCATTTTATTTTTTAAAGGCTATTTTTGTGACAAAAACTTAAAAATGACTATTTAAGAGAATTGCCCTATATATATTGTGTGTTTTTAATGTTCATCAACTAAACACATATGGTTGAAAACATAAAATTCAGCTTCATACCATAGTATACAAAACTATACTATATCAGAAAAAATTGTTTTAATTATTGTTTGCTGAAACCAGAAAATCTATGAAAGGCTGGTTAAACACTCTTACAAACTATATATTTTTTTGTGTCAAAAGAAACTATACATATTTTGTAAAGAAATTACCAAACAACGAAAAATTTGAACAAGCCAAAAAAAAAAGTATTTCAGGCCAAACAAAAACGGTCAGGGACAACCGGACAACACATTAATGTGTTGAAAGAGCAAATACTATGTGGATGGGTTTAAACCTACGCATGTGTAGCAAATGTAGCATGTCAACTTGTCAATGAAATTTGGGTCTGACAATTTCGTAATTTTTTGTTCATCAACACAAAGGAAAAATACAGTTTTGAGATACATTGGCTGGTAAAAAACAAAAAAAAAAACAATAGTTCTCCGAAAATAAAGCTGGCATAAACTAGTTTTCCTCGGAAACATAACCCTAAACGTACAACGGTACAAGGGAAGAAGAGTGAAGTAAACCAGCGGAATTATAAAAATAAAAAGAAAATGGAGGTTTGAACAAGTTAACTCGAGATCCAGAAACAAACAACACACTAACATAACCTCTAACTTCAAGAAGAACCAATTAAATCGTATATGTCCCCCGCCAACCAATGATTAATGTCCTCCCAAGTTCCCAACAACTAAAGATGGCAATTGCAGACCTGAACCGCGGACCCGTCCTAAAAAGACCCACTGCGGGACGGGTCTGGGTCGTAATATATTAAACCCATAAAATAGCGGGTTTTGCAGGATGGGATATAAACGAGACGGGCCAAATGCGGGTTGGGCCTTGCGGCAGTGTAGGACATCCATGAGACCGCAACAGAGCTTCACTTTTGTCTCTTTCCCCACCGGAGGTTCTGGCGCTTCTATTCTCTTCGATTTTCTCCATACTCTTATGTGTGTCTTCTCCGCTAAAGTTCTCGCCGCTTCCTTCTCCTTCTGGATCGGCAGGTCTAAATCTCTCACAACATTCCTTATATTGATTTCTCTGCTATGTGTTGATAATTGTAAGAGATTGATTTGTTGGCTACGAATTGTGTTTTAAGCAACAAATTGATCATGATTCAGATTCTTCTATGTTTCATAGAAACTTTATGATCGTTGCTATATGACCACTCTCTCCTTAGTTTTTGTTGTCGTTTTTGTGAAGTTTAAGCTTTAGATTGTGTCCGGTGGTAGCTTCCATTATTCCCTTTGTCTTCGATCTGCGGCATAGAGGCTGAACCGACAACAAATTTGAGCATGCATGTACACAAGGCTGCAAGAGTACACGGGTTCGTACTTTGAATTGGTGATTTGTTAACTTGATGCACTGATTTATTGATGTGCTTTCTACAGATGGTAGATGCATCTATGTCAATTATATGGCAGAATATGAGGAGCAAAAGCAATGTCTGAGACACTGAACGTCAACTTTTTAAAGGAGAATTGTTACGGAAGAAGCTTCACAACACCATTCTTATAAGAATTGTTTTTGCTTGGCAACATGTTTTAACTTCTAGCTACTTTATTATGTGCACTAAGCAAAGCTTTATTTCAGGAACTGAAAGGAAACATATGTCTGTTTTGCCGTGTGCGTTCCTTGCAATGAAGACTTTATTTCATGTGATTTTTTTATTTGGCTTTGAGGTTACTTGATGATTGCTTGTTTAAACATATGAGTCATCTGTAATTATATCTTACAGGTCACAGGTGGGGGAGCTTATAAATTTGCAGACCTGTTCAAGGACGTCTAGGGGTTAGTATTGAGAAAGAAGATGAAATGGATTGCCTTGTTTCTGGAGTAAATTTTTTGCTCAAGGTAAGTAAGGACCTTTCTTTATTCAACATTATATTTACGTTGGCGTCTGCATATGTAGATGTGCCTTTATTACTAGCACTTTACAAAACAGAAACGTAAAAACTTGCTCTGATTATTGGTGGATGCTTGCTAATTTCTTTATTTATATACTCATCTTTACATTTTTATTATGCAGGCTATTCGACATGAAGCCTTCACAAACACGGAGAGTGAGAAAGAATTTGTGCAGATCCAGAGCAGTGGCTTGAGCTGTAGCATGAATCATATTGATTGTATTGATCTTGATATAATGATATGTTTGTTGATATTCTTGTTTAGTCAAGACTTGTGTTGCGTGGATGCCTTGTTTTGACCAGTAGAAAATAATTTTTTGAGATATTAAAAACCACTGTAAAATTTGAATAATAAACCCTAACCATCAGACCTAAACGTTTACAGGTGGTAACATTTCTTGTGCGGTTACAGGTTTACTGACAGTAGATTGCTTGATCGTTCTGAGAAGGAATTGGTTTGATTTCAGTGCCAATTTCTTGCTCAGTCTGATACATTTTGAAACGGTCCTCATATGTAACCAAATAACAATGTGTGCATGCCATAACAAATACTAGACATCAAACCATACTGACTGGCCTTGTTCACTTCGTCACCAAAGTACCATAACAACGTCTGATAGACCTCAAAGTACCACACAAACGTGTGACTAGCAGATCGCACATCTCGTGGGTCAATCCGCAAAGGCCTACATGTATTGCGGGACGGATTTGGGCAGACATTTCAAAAATCGCGGTCCGCACGGATCTGACCCACCATGACCTTCTTATAAACAAACCCGCTGCTGTATGGGACGAGATGGAATGAATCAATCTGTTTGCCATCTCTACAAACAACCTACTTTACGGTTCCTCGAACTAGTCACAAACACAGCTAAATAGCAACTTTTGAGATGATCAAATATATTTGGACAGTTATAACTTATATGGGATTGAAGTTTCAGAAAATGTTAAAGTTTTCATATGTGGGGTCCAACATTTTAACCCCACAACATTTGAGAAAACTTCAATCTTTTCATTTCATTATTAGCCATTCAAATTTATAGAAACAATAAATTTATAATAACTAAATTTTTTATTAGCTTCAGAAACTTCTCAAACTAAAACTTTCAATGTTTCTTTTAAATCTTATGGAATAACTCTCCATAAAATTTATATTTATATGAAAGAAAATTCACTTATACATATAGATATGGAAACATAATCTTAACGTAAATAAAAAATTTACTTCTCATATTCCTAGATTATATGTCGTATGAGAAATATACAAAAAACAAACTTGCAAAAAAAAAATGAATATTTTAAAACATTAGAGTTTCCGTAAAAAAATTCAAAACATTAGTGAGTTTATATTTTTATATATTAAATATAATAGAAAAAATTTCTAGGATAATCTCTTTTAGTTTATTTTCACAAAAATAGCACTCACAGAAGAAAATTATCAAAATGTTTCATTAAAAAGGTAAATAAACACTTTTACTCATAGCGTTAACTAATTTATACTTAGGGTTTAGAGTTAAATTGTGAGTTTTACGGCTGAAGTTTCAAATTTAAAAAAAATATTAAAAATTTCAAAATAAAAATAGATTATTTTAGTTATTTTCCTTTTTAAGAGCTAGTTTGGTGACAAAAACTTAAAATTGCTACATAATATTTAGATACTTTTGATTATTTGTCATGATCTCATAAATTTGACTGAAGAGTTATTAATTTAAATTTATTATATTACGGATTTAGGTTTATGGTCTAGGATTTCAATTTAGGGTTTAAGTTTAGTTGACGGCGATGTTAGTTGAGTTCTTTTTTCAGCTATTTTCTTTTTTATTTAATTTAAAAATTTTATTTATTAATTTACAATGCACTTTGAATGCAAATATTGTCAAATATTATATAGTGTTTTGATTTAATTATTGTGTTTCAACTAAGTTTCATCTGCAAATACTGTTAGATTAATATCATATATTATAAATATAACCCATATTGTATCTTTAGAACATATATAAATAATTAAATAAGTAAAAGTAAAATTAGAACATAATTCAAGAAACTATGTATTAATTTATATTAATAGTCTGTTTAAGGGAGTCTTTAAAATAATATTCTTATAGAATATATGGTTTAGTGTTATGTTATGTATTAATTTATTTTAAATAACTAATTTTTAATTTATTATAATAAAATAATATTATATTTGATTACAATTTACATAATTTTATCTTTAATGTAACTATAAGAAAAACAAAATTATCTATATTCTGAAATTTCTTTAAATTATCTAAATTTATAGATATATTTAAATTAAAACCCTAATTTTATTAAGTGATACGGAGTATTATTATATTTAATATAAAAGTAAATAAATATATAAATATCTTAAAAATGTATATTGAATTTTTTGTAGTATATTCAGAATATCTTAAAATTAATTCTGTATTGTTAATTAATTGTGCTATTATGTGTGGTGACAAAAAAAAAAAAAATTCCCTAATTCCTAAATAAATTTATATTGATCCAAGTATTATAATAGAGTATTATTAAACATATTATTTCAATTTTTTCTGAATTTAACATAAATACTAAATAAATATATTACAATATATATATGGTAGTTTTGTTTTAATTTGTATTTTTATAATTATGAAATACTTGTCTTAGTAATTAATAAATTATAATAAAATTTCATGTTATTTTATCTTATTAAAAATATCAAAAAAATATTGATTTTTATCAAAAACTTTTAATTTATCAAAATTATTATAATTTCAAATATTTATAGAATTGAGTCAATTATTTACTTAAAGCAAATAATATTATCCCTGCGATAGAAGTCATCTAGTACTCTTTTGTATTGTTACTGAAATTATCGATTTGAATCTGGAATTTTGTATCTATTATAATTATTGCAAACAAGTGTATTTAACATAATTATACTCGAGCGATTTCCAGTGTATTTAACATATTTATACCAGACAAATATTAAATATTATTCTGTTCAACGAGACTTCGTGTTTTCTTATGGCTCAGCTTTTGAAATACTCGATAAACACAAAAACCCAGAACATTTTTCAAGAACCAGCAGCAGCTAACAAGTGAAAGACCCAGGTAATGACTTGCAAATACCAGATAACTATAACATTCGAAAACCAATCCCATGTCTGACTTAAAAACATCAAGCCTTGTCTAATTCGGATTTAATAGAAAACAGATTGTAGGATAGATTTAGTAGCTGAAAGCAGAGGAAAAATCCGCTTCACCTGTGGATCTATCCCAACGGTTGTCTGGCCGCTTGCTGATCTAACAGCTAATCGTTTATGCACTGTTGCTCAATGACTATGCCACTCAGTTTGACATAGCCTTCGAGACAGAGTGCAAAACCACAAAGAAATAAAAAAAACATACAACTTTGCTACATATTCAATAAATAATGCAAGACATGATCGATTAGAGCATAACCCATATAAGAAAACATCTATCTTTATTGAATCAGGCTCTCCACGGCGCCGGAGATTTTACATAACACTGTATTGGATACAAGAGTGAAGAACTAGGGTTTTCGAGTGAAGGGGTCGTCGGGTCCGTTAAATAAAGCAATGTATTTCGATCAGTTTACTGGGCCAGACCCAGTAAAGCCCATTGATTTTTTTAGTCGGGCAGGTTGAGATAACCGGGTCCTTGCACGGCAGCTGATACGACGAAACTATCAAAAAATAGGGTTTTACGATAGAGAGGACGTCGCTTCAATTAATTAAGTCAAATGGGCCGATCTACGAAAGCCCATATTCTTTGTTACGATCTTTCGGGTTAAGTCGGGTCAACTAAGACCAGTCAGTCAACTAAGACTAATCGGGTTGCATTCTATTAGAATTCAGAAAACAAATTAACTCATTAGCTTAGTTCAAAAAAAAAAATTAGCTCACTAGCTAAACTCTTAACACAACATTTTTCGTTTTCAATCAATTTGTGCAAATTTGCAGTGACCTCGCTTAAAACGGATACATGTTTTGCACTTTATCGATATAATTTATACTCTATACTGATCTATTTACGAAAATCATTGTTTTGTTTATATAGGGATTCTTGTTTAATTCTTCAATGATTAATAAAACTCTTACGGATATCTCACCAATTGGTTCAAATATCATAGAAAAATTCCCTTAGATAGCCTTTTTAGTTTGCTTTTCACAAAAATAGTTTTTAAGGAAGAAAATGATCAAAATAATTTTTTTTAGAAACTAAATTTTTTATTTATATGCATTTATACCCCCTAGGATTAACTAATTTAGACTTTAGGGTTTAGAGTAAAGGGGTGGGTTTGGGGATAGAGTTTCAAATTTCAAAAAAAAAAATTGAAAATTTCAAAAAAAAATGAAAAATTTCAAAAAAAAAAAATGCTATTTTGATCATTTTATTTTTTAGGACTATTTTTGTGATAAAAAAACTTAAAAAGGGTTATTTAAGATAATTGTCCAATATCATATGGGTTGGTGTTTTCATAGCAGTTTCTTACGATCAGTCATTACGGTTCATTGTCTCTCCGCTCAAAAGTAAACAGCCACGAAATGGTTTGCCGAGTGCATCACTGGTAAGCTCTTTAAAATACAAATCTGGTTCGAAGAGGAATCAAATGGTGTCCATGTGAAGATAAAAGAGAATAAAAGATTAAAATATATTTAGATTCGTCTTTAGTCAAACATAGTAGGGTTTAGCCAGTAATGACTAATCTATGTGTAATTTGTAAATGTCAAATGGTGGCAATCTTAACAAACTGACGTGTGGAAGTTTGAAATACTATGCACATTGCCATGTTACCCTACGACGATCGATTGATAACAACCGCAGGTTCCAGAACTCTTTAGCCGGTTTTATTAAGCAAATCACTGGCAATTTGCAGCATATTTGGGGATGTTGTTTCTCCATTTGTTATTTCTAACCAGTTGCTTCATCTATGTAATTCATCCAGATATTTCATTCAGATTTTAGGGATTGTTCGTTTTTCATCCAGATGAGCCACTTGAATTAGTCATCTAGATGAATTCTTTGTTCGTTTTATTATTTCTATTTTATTCAAATAAGTTTAATAAACAAAATTCAAATATACTCATATTCTCATTTAATTATATTTTATATTTATTTTACTATATTAATTTTTATAATTATCTGCTATAGTTTTGGGGAAAAATATAGTTTTGCAGTTTTAACGAAAAATTAAATGTTCATAACAATTTTGAAGAGAAATTTAATTTTGCGATTTGAACGAAAAAATATATTTTTCTAGTTTTTGCGAACATCCCTTTGTTTTGATTTAATCACATTTTATTTTTATTTCACTATATTGGCGAAAATGTGTTTTAGCGAGAAAATGCATTTTGGTGAAAAAACACATTTTTGTGATTTTGGCGGAAAAACGTTTTGGCTGGAAAACACATTTTTACGATTTTAGCGGGAAACGTATTTTTACAGTTTTGGCGGGAAACATATTTTTACGGTTTTGGCGGGAAACATGTTTTTACGGTTTTGGCGGGAAACATGTTTTTGCGGTTTAGCGGAAAACGTGTTTTGCAGTTTTGGCGGGAATGCATTTTGGCATTTTTGGCGAAAAATGTGTTGTTGGATTTTGGCAGGAAAATGCATTTTACGATTTTGGCGGGAAAGACATTTTTTTTTGCAGTTTTGGCGGGAAAGACATATTTTTGCAGTTTTGGCGGAAAAACATATTTTGCGGTTTTGACGGAAAAACATATTTTGCGGTTTTGACGGAAAACACATTTTTTGCAATTTTAGCGGAAAACAAGTTTTTGCAGTTTTAGCAAGAAAACACGTTTTGCGGTTTTTGCAGGAAAACACGTTTTTGCGGTTTTGGCGGGAAAATGCGTTTTTGCAGTTTTGGCGGGAAAACACATTTTTGTGATTTTGGCGAGCAAACACGTTTTCAATTTTGGTAGGAAAAACGCATTTTTGCAATTTTGGCGGGAAAACACGTTTTTGCGTTTTTGGCGAGAAACACATTTTTGCAGTTTTGGCGGGAAAACGTGTTTTACGGTTTTAACGGGAAAACATTTTTTATTTGTTGTTTTAGCAGGAAAACATGGTTTTGCAGTTTTTGCGGGAAAATGCGGTTTTGCAGTTTTAGCGGAAAAAATGTGTTTTTACAGTTTTGGTAGGAAAACACACTTTTAACGATTTTGGCGGAAAAACGTGTTTTTGTAGTTTTGGCGGGAAAATGCGTTTTTGCAAGGTTTGCGAGAAAACCCATTTTTGCAGTTTTAGTGGGAAATCACGTTTTTGTGGTTTTGGCGAGAAAACACATTTTTGCAGTTTTAACGGGAAAACATGTTTTTGCAGTTTTAGCAGGAATAAGAGTTGTTGCAGTTTTAGCGGGAAAATGCGTTGTTGAAGTTTTAGTGAGAGAATGCATTTTTGCTGTCTCGACGGAAAAATGCGTTATGCCATTTTAGTGGAAAAGTTTCTTTTAGCGGTTTTGACAGGAAAATGTATTTTGATGTGAAAGTGTGTTTCTGTGGTTTTGACGGAAAAATATGTTTTAATAAAAAATGTATTTTTTACAAAAAAAATTGTGATTTTAGGAAAAAAGATATATTTTTGTAATTTTGATTGGAAAATAAATGTTTATGGTTTTGTCATTGGCAACTCTTTAGCCTGTTTTATTAAACCAATCAACCGACTGAGACTAGTTTTTTTGTTTGTCAACGATTAGTTTTCAATTATCATTACTGTTTTTTGTTCGATTAATGGAATTGTTTAAGTTGTATAATATTTTTTACTAAATCATATTTTGCATGAATCATGTTCACGTTCATTACTTACAATAGTCAGTTACAATAATAGTTTAATAAATTAAAAAGTTATAAATAATACTATTATTAAGATTTTCTGATTTTAATTATAATTAATTAATTCTTATTTTCTATTTTTATTTCATAATATTAAATTTAATTTTAGTATTTTTTTAATGTTTTCTTAAATAAAATAACACTAAAAATATTCATAATATTGGTTTAAATAATATAAACTAATCATAATTATTTTATCGATCATCTCATTTCATCATATTTTTTTAAAAAAATAATTAACTTCTTAACAGTAGAGTATTTTAATCTTTAAAGTAGAGAATACAACATTCATTTTATTTTTTTAAACATCATGATCATCACATAAAACTCTTGTATACACACAAAACAACTACATACAAATTCAAAGGACTATTTAACCACCAATATAACAAATATGAATCCAATAATATTTTTAATATTATGACTAACTCTCAAATAAATAATAAATTTAAGAATTAAAATTATGATTGTCAACAGATCAAAGCTAAACTTGACTAAATTGGTATAAATTTAATTTATATTTTAAAAATATATAACAAGTTATAGATTTACAAAAAAAAACATGACAAAAATTATACATTTACAAATTATATTTAATATAAGCTTCTCAAGAATCACTCACATCTAAATATAGTGGTAAGCAATAAAAGCTTTTGTATTTCTCTCAATATTTGATAGACCTCCACATTTTTGTTTCTTTTGTATCTCTTTTATTCTTTTGTGGGCATTAAAGGTACTAGTGATCAACCCGCCCTACGGGCGGGGTATGCAAATAAATAAAAAATAATATATTTTAAATATTTAGTTTATTCTTCACAAAATATTACATTAATTTATATTTTTTATTTTTTATTCCTTTGAAAAAATATTTATTTGAATTGAAATTGGTTTATATATATATATATATATATGTTTATTCAAAAAATCAAGTATGTAAATTTTTGTTTATTCGGTTTATTTTGGTCTATTTATGTGTATTAAGTTTAGTTGGTTGATAAATCGGTCTTTACTTGCCAACTGAACCATAAACCAATTAAAATTTTAATATTGACCGATTGTTTTATAGTTATTTTGAAATTTTATATTGGAATTATAAAATGTGAGCTGATGTAGATTATATGCATTGTGCTCTTATCATAATCTGATTTTCGCGTACTCTTCTAAATTTACCTTCACATACAATTTTGT
>MU105884.1:26588-76630 GCA_012274485.2 Sinapis alba | reverse complement strand
AATATTATGATATATGTTTAATGTAATATTTATATTTCTTATATTGTATATTTACTTATTATTTATATTTTTTATATTGTATATTTACTTATTAATTATTTTTATTTCTTATATTGTAATATTTCTATTTCTTATCTTGTATATTTACTTATTATTTATATTTTCTTATATTGTATATTTACTTTTTATATCAAATGATAATATTGTGATATATGTTTAATGTAATATTTCTATTTCTTATATTGTATATTTACTTATTATTTATATTTTCTTATATTGTACATTTACTTTTTATATCAAATGATAATATTGTGATAAATGTTATTGTAATATTTCTATTTCCTATGTTGTATATTTACTTATTATTTATATTTTCTTATATTGTATATTTCCTTATATTGTATATTTATTTATTAATTATTTTTTTATTTTTAATAATAATGTCACATGGCTTTTTTGAGAGAAAAAATTATGATATTAATGTAATATTTCTATTTCCTATGTTGTATATTTACTTATTATTTATATTTCTTTATATTGTATATTTACTTATTAATTATTTTGTGTTTTTAATTATGATGCCACGTGGCTTTTTCTGAGAGAAAAATTTACGATGATGTGGACGCTCTCTAGAGCCAAGGATAGTCCCTTTTAATAGTATAGATTTAGGCACAGTGAGATAATGAAACTTTAAACATCCTTCTTCAAAGAGACATTTTCGAATTTTTAAACTTCACTTAGGTTATAAAAAGATTTATGAGCCAAATGTCCAGTCGATGCCATGAATGTTGAAATATTCTGCCACATCCGCTGCTTCTTCCAAACCTAATTCTGACCCTAACACTCTCTCTAAGAAATCACCTCCAAAGCAAACCTCAATGAAGGAGAAACACACCAAAGCCACAGGCCGGTGCCGCATATGGCTGCCATGTGAGTCGTGCATGTCTTTCAGCTCACACGGTCATAACTCACAAAATGAAACCATCGAGTGGCTCCTCCAGCAATCTGAACCGGTGGCTACAACCACTACAAATACAAGGACTGTAACCATTCAGTTTAATTTTGTTTCTCTAAATATCTCACTTCGTAGCTCAAGATCTTCTCTCTCTACTGATCATCTTTGTTCAACCCCAAACATCTATTACTTTCATTCGTCTACACTCATCGTCATCAGAATCATCAGGTGCCTCCCAAGAATGATTCACATTCTTATGAAAGAAACTACACGAGGGAGAGGCCAAGAGAAGAAGGAAAATTCTGCTGCTAAGGAAAATGTACAAGAAAATGCTTTGTTTGGGATATCTGAGAAGGTGAACCCCTGCACCTCATAGGAGAAAATGACTAGAAGAAGATGGACGGAGAAAGGAAAAACATAGAGCAAAGCTTATAATGAGAGAGTTGATACTACATCAAAGAAAAAAAATCTTGAGTGAGCGTTAAATGAGGATCTTGACCCATTAACCAAACGGAATGAAGATTAGAACGTAGCGGAAAGCAGGTTTCAAACTCTAACTTTTATTAATCGATCTGGAAATCAGAGATAAAAGAAGTAATTGAAGCGAATCTCTGAAACAGATCAAATAACACAACAAAATTCGCTTTGCGAAGTATTAATCCGACAAGCGGAAGAAGAGATTCGCCAAGCGAATATATCTACAAACAAAGTAGAAGTTAAAGCAAACAGACAGAGAGCTCATATAACAATATCTTCAAACCTAATTCAATATTGATACAAATATATATATATATATATATATATATAAAACAAAGCGACAAATAATATATGAATATAAATAAAAGTACATGACTTAATATAAAACAAACGTAGTAGCCAACTAAAAATATGTCAGCAATCGAATTATGCAATATAGTTAATCGGAATGAAATTAAAGTAGAATATCCTTACATTAAACAACTTAAATTTTGCATGGCGACTTTTGTTGTGATTGTCGGTCTGATATAGAGTTATGCTTCATGTTTCTCTTTTTATCTCTAATTATCAAGATCGGCAAATAAAAGAATTCTGAGTTAAAATCAGAGTGATGCTTGGCTCTTTCACATGCGCTTGACTACAACTAGCTTCTGTCTGAACTCTTTAATCATCAGTTTATCCACATATCTTCCTAGGAGTATAATACTTTACTTTTCTAATCGATTAGTAAGATCGATGTAAAGTTTCTCTGATTGGAAGAAGTATGGAGTATTGAAAGTTTTTATCAATTTGGAGCATGATTAGTAAAGTCGGCGATTCTTATGCCGGTCCGGCATAAATCTATCTCCAATTGTCTAGAGCTTCTCATGTGCAAATTATCTCCGGTGGTTTTAAATGTACAGCAAGTTAGTTCGTTTTATGGTGAAAAGAGCTTCGATCCATACAAGGTTTCATAGAGGAGAGGAATCATAGATGGAGAGGCGATTACAGTGTCATCCCGGCGGTGAAAGCTTCAGTCGGCTGAGATCTGCTGCTGCATGATTGAAAGACACAAGAAGAGGACGTCTGTCCCGGGGAGATTATGGAGGCTACACGTGGATGGCAAGGCATCATCAACTGTTTCCTCTGTTGGGTTTTAATTTTGTAATATTTTCTACTTGAGCATTTGTATTGATCAGTTGGCTCTTTGGGCTTTAATGAAAAGTAAGTTGACAAAAAAACAACTTAAATAAATAATTAAAAATAAAAATGAGAAATTGCAAATATTTCACACATGATATATAATTAAACTATCTTAGGTATAATAAAAATATTAAACAAAATATACATTTTTGGCGCGAAGCGCAGACCAACCTTAGTTCTATAACTAAGATGATTTTTCTTATAATATATTTCTTTAAAATAGAAATCTTTAAATATAGAATAAAATATAGAGAAATAATATATTTTCTTTTTGAATAGAGAGAAAATAACAATATTTATTTTAGAAATAAAAATAAAAATATGTTTGTAGTGATTTTGTTGTTATATGGTATTATATAGATAAAATAGAAGTGGGTTGGAGATTTTCTAAAAATTCAGAGAAATATAATCTCTCGATTCACTAATTACTAGTTTTGATTTTTATATTTTCTTGAAAACGTGTTCAGAAAAATAATACATAACTAGATATTGACCATCACACCTGCGTGGGTGTGTTTTTATTTTGTAATGATAAATTTTGTAATTATTTTATGTTTTTTAATTGTTTGAATATATGTCGGTTGTTCATATTATTTTTGAATGTTAAACCAATCAAAATGATTTGTTATATGTACTGTTTTATTGTATTTATTTATAAATCTAACAATTTAGTATGGTTGCATATATTACAAGTCTGTTTTTAAAACAATTGTTACATAGCCAACTAATATGTTAGAGAAATTCCCTTAGATAGCACATTTTAGTTTGTTTGTCACAAAAATAGTTTTTAAGGAAGAAAATGACCAAAATGTTTTTTTAGAAGCTAAAAAATTCATTTATATGCATTTATACCTCTAGGGTTAACTAATTTGCACTTTAGGGTTTAGAGTTAAGGGGTGGGTTTGGGGTTAAGGTTTTAAATTTCAAAAATAAAATAAAAAAAAAATTTCAAAAAAAAGAAAGTCTATTTTGGTCATTTTATTTTTAAGGGCTATTTTTGTGACAAAAACTTAAAAAAAAAAACTATTTAAGAGAATTGCCCAATATGTTATCGGTTTCAAGGTTATATGAAGCAATTTAGTTTATATACAAAATAAATTTAACACTAAGAATATTTAAGAAAAATATTGATAAAACTTAAAATATAGGTAACCTTATCATTTTGTGAATATTTTAATTTAATAAAAAAAATTATTTTTGTAATTGTCTATAGTTAGTTTATACAGAAGTCTCATACTAGATCTGTTTGACAGAGCTAGAGACGTCTGAACCGCTAACATGGGCACTAAACATATCTCCCCCTAGACCAGTCAGTGTTCATTTAACTTTTCTTGGTGGGTTTTATTAATATTTTGAGTATCTTAGCTTCTCCTCCGTTAAAGTAACATACATTCCATATGTTCTAAACTTTCGAATTAAGACTTCAGTTACTTAGAATACGTAGACCATGAGTAATCAGGTACACCAATACAAAACACCACATCTATATTGCAGCAGAAACAAACAAATTTTTCTTCAAAATTTGAGCCTTTAAAGTGATGAAACATGATGACTTTTGAAGAGACCTTTAGCCAAAGAACTATGACTCGTGTGTATCTTCAATCTAGAACCATATACTGATGAAGAGAACTTCACCAAACACAATCCTCAAACGATTCTTACAACCGGCATGTTAAGAACAAACTCGTTGATTTGAGTGTTATTTCTTCAGTCTCTAGATCTTACGATTCTTCTGATCATAACAACTACCAGCGAGTTCACTTTTCCATGCTCCTAGAATGGTAAGATCTAGTTACTGATTCAATATACCAAATCAAAAATCCTTTTTTCCCATTGGATCTGACTTCGTGTATCTTCTTTCTCCAACGTTGGTGTCTTCTACCAAGAAACACCATCATCTTCATCTTCCTTGTGTGATGTTGCAATTGCTGATAATTTTTTCTTCTCCTTCAACTTTGGGAATCCTTGAATTACTGAAACTACCACTGTTGCAATACACCATGGATATCCTATGTTTCCTCACAGCTTGCACTTTCTCTCTCTTTCTTCAGTGAAATCAAAGAGCCAAGGCCCTGCAAATTCTCTTGTTGTGCCTTAAGATGGATTATTACGACAATAACTTGTGGGTCCTCTATTATTTGCCTTGTTAATCATACTAAGACCGACCCTACGAAAGGGGAAACAATGTTAGAGATGAAGTGCATAAGATCAAAGTCTAATTCTAGACATATAGTCAGTCCACAAGATAAAAACTTTAGCCATTAACAATCAAATAACTTTCGATGTGAAGATAGAATGTAGACATAAAAGAAGGATCTTTTTAACCTATATTTGGCGCTTTTACAAAGCTCTATTGATTCGAGCTTTGCAGCACTATTTGTCATACATCCATCAGTGATTCTATATAGATACACCATTGGTGTGCCTCCAATCTTCTATGATCAAAATCAAAACTACAGAACTTTAGTTAATCAGAAAAGGACTAATCTTTCTATAAGAAAATTTGTGTTTTTGCCCAATAAAGTCAATTCATTTGGATTAAGAAAACTACAATTGGATTTTGTAAAATCAAAGTAGCAAAAAGATGCGAAATTGAATTAACAAACCGATTCTAATTAGGTTAGGGTAAAGAGAAAGTTTATTCAGCATAGAGAGAGGTTGATCCTCGAGTCCAATCCCGTCGTTAAAAAGTTTGTTCAGTCAGGGATTGTGGCAACTGACCCTATCGAGAGAGTGGAGATGGGAGATGGCGAGCTCTAGAATATTATCGAAAGCATCGATATCTAATTTTGCTCTTCCTTTTCATTGAACACGGATTCTGGATCCGGTTCGTAAAAACACGAGAAGTTTTAGATGAGAAAAAAAACAAGCAACATGTTTAGTTTAATGGTTAGATCAAAGATATGGTAAAAGACAAATTTGCCATTAATGAATCCGGTGGCAGGAAATTGTAATTATTTTGAAAAATTAAGGGTATATTTCAATTTTAATAGTTTAAATTTTGTTAACATGACTTTTTAATGGCAAAAGCAGTTATTCGGTTATATATTTTGCAATCGAATATATTATATATTCATATTTATGGAAATATATATATATATATATATATATAATAGATTTATATGAATTAGCATACCATGTTTGAGATCATTTTTATATTTAATAAAAGTAGAGAAATTCCCTTAAATAACCAATTTTAATTTATTCTTCACAAAAATAGTTCTTAAGGAAGAAAATGATCAAAATAATTTTTTTTAGAAGCTAATTTTTTTATTTATATGCATTTATACTCCTAGGGTTAACTAATTTAGACTTTAGGATTTAGAGTTAAGGAGTGGATTTGGGGATAGGGTTTCAAATTTTTTTTTAAAAAAAAAATTGAAAATTTCAAAAAAAATATATTATTTTGATCATTTTATTTTTTTAGAACTATTTTTGTGATTAAAAAAATAAAAAAATTATTTAAGAGAATTACCCTAATAAATATCTAATTATTTGAAATTATAATACATATTTATGTCAAAACACAATTTACTTGCCGTTATAATAGACAATCACTATTAATATTCACCTATAAACACACGCCATTGACTCATTGTAGATGTTTCAGTGAATATATGTCCGCATCAAACTTTTTGGCATATGTTTTGTAAATCATATCATACTGAAATGTTGCTCTTTTGTTTCATACTGCTACATGACCAATATTTTATTGTCTCCATCGTTATTATGTTGATATCTACGTTTGGACTAACTTCTCATCATGATTTCAACATATGCATGCCAACTCAACTAAAACCAAGTAATGATTCTTTTCCAGTGATAATTACTTGCAGTTACTTATAATTATTTCTAAGCAGTCCCTCTCTATTATTTTATTTGTTGTTTTAGGTATACATACATAAATTAAAAAAATATTTTATTTACATATTTCTAAAATAAAAATATTATTATTTATAAATCTAACTATATTATAATCAATAAAAAATCAATTAAAATATTTTTAATAAAATTTATATTGACACTCTAAAATATATTTATTTTGAATTAAAAGTTATCCTATAACAATAACTAAACTGAAAAAAGAGTATGATAATTTTTGGAAAATGATAATATCCTACTTTAAGATAAATTCTACAAAGTTATTAGCTTAATATATTGAGCTTAATATATTGTTGGAAAAAAGAGTGAGGACAAAAGTATTGTTTTGAATTCCAAAGCAAAGAATAAAGGCAGATCCATTTCATCTGTCGGAGAAATTTTGTTCCTCATCTGAAATTATTAAATATTTAATTCTGTTTGTTTTATTAATTGATCTAGGACAAGCTATTTTTCTTCATTCTTTTTTCAAGCTTCAAAAATATAAATCAGAGTACTAATTCAAGAGTACTTGCATCGCTCGTGAAAATGCGTATCGGTGTCGCTAAAGTGTATCAATCAGACTTTTAGGCTGGGCCGTTGGAGTACGTGTTCGCATTAATGATTGGTTGCTTGGCTTAATATATGGAGTATCATACACATTCTATGCACGTATTCGTTTTTGTTACTTATTTTGGAGTTATATAACAACCTTTTCCCAGTATAAAAATATGAATAATTTTTTTCATAATCATATTGGACTAATTAAATTACACTGTGGTAATAAAAAGGAAATCATTGAAGCTGCACTACTGATTATAATTATAGTACTATTCATATATTAGATAAATACCATAATTACTCTGTTTTTAATTAATTGAAAGAATATAGATGTTAGAAATTTTATATGTGAAAGCGTGTTAAACTGAAAATATATCTTAATCCAGTTCAGTAATGAACACTATTTGATACAATTTGGAATTTGATGCAGGAATTAAAAAAAAAATCATATATAGAAATCATTCACTTGTCACCGTTTAAGTATTGTTCTAGTTGATTCATCGATGTTTTTTCTCTTTAAAATATTTTATTTTCTCTTTAGAATTATACTTGTTATGAAAAGATTATCACAATTGATTATCTTTTCTTTGCAATGTTCATATATATTGATAGTCAAGAAAGACTATGTGAAGAGTCACATATGTTTAAGGAAGAGATACATATGTTCACTAAGAGAAACACATATGTTAACAAAGAGTTGTGTATGTTCATTTATGAATTTCTTGAACCAAACCAGTTCAGTATGCTATCTAATCATGAGCACAAACCAACCATAAACTAATATTTCTCAGTCGCATATGATAGGGAGCATGTCAAATACTAAAAAAGTTTTAGAGATCAAGCTTGAGAATCCTAACTCAGAAATCATAAGACAAATTAATCGTGCAACCTTTGCGAGTACACTTTTACTTAGGAGCTAAATTATGCACTCTTAGGGATACATACAAGCTATAACCCTCAAAAAATCATTGCTTTTCAACATGTCTCATTGTTCCTCAAACTCATTTGTCTTTTGTATCGGTCTAACATACTTGATCCCTAAAGCATATGTTAGACTTCTCCTACATTATTTGTTTAGAATATCTAAACTCTAATTGAGTGATATAGTGATTGGTCAGCAAACACATATGTCAATATAAAAACTAATATTCCTTTTATGTTCATCTGTTTCAAACGGACTGCTTTCCTAGCATGTTCCATAAGGCTAATTATTCTATCATCATCGAAAAATATACTAAAATACACGCTTGTGTTGTACACATGTACACGTTTGTGTTGTACACATGTACACATTTTTTTGTACACCCTAACTTTTTTTGGTTTTTGATTATTGATATCTCACTATTTTAAAGAGTTAAAACATATTTTTAATTCATTTTAGTCATATAGGTTGCATAGTGGTGTATATATTGCATATATATATTTATTTGCATTTGATAGGGTTTAAAGTGAATAATTGAAAAATTTTAAGATTAAATTAAGAGGTTGTTTCTTGCAATTTACAAAGTTAAAATTCTAATAGAAATTTTTGAGAAGTTCAAAGACCGGTTGTGTAATTATGAAAGGTTTGGTCTGTACAATTAAAAAGTGTGAAGTTAATTTGAAAGAGTATATTTGTAAATCAGAAACTTTTATAGCAGAAAATAAATATGTTCAAAAATCAAGAGACCATATGGGAAATAAAGCCAAAAGTGATCATTGGTGCTCATCAAACTTTAGCGACGAAGGAGGGCCGCGTCGGAGAAGCTCGAACCGGTCAAGATTATTCTTACAACTCTGAAAAAGTGATCTGATGGTGATGAATCACGGTGGATATGACGAGATCGTGGCTTGAGTTCATGGCGAAGAGAGAGGCTCAAAGGTCGCGGCTTCAGGTGATGACGGATGAGCGCATCACAAGTTGCAAAGAACAACAAAAAAATAAGATATACGGTGGAGAATGAGCATTCCTGGATTGAGCTTCAATGTCAATGTGAATTTATAGAAAGAGATTCTGTTGTGTAGTGGTGGAGGAGAACAAAAAACACCATGAAAGAGCATACACATTAGCTTGGAATGTTAAGCATAAGTTGCAAAGCACAAATTGTAAATTTCTAAAAATTTGTTTTTTTCACCGACAAAGAAAAGAAATAATCTGTTCTCGGGTCCACTACTTATTTTGAAATTTTAGTAGCCTAACCAAATGAAAAATGTCCCAATTAAAAATTATATTACTAATTATTTTTTAGGAGTAAGTTACGACTTTTCACACATAAACTATCCTAATAGCACTAATTATCTTATAATGTAAATAAAACTTATAAACTGCATGCAGTGTATATGACTCTTGAACGGAGGTGGAAACCCATATAATAATGTTTGGTAAAGCATGATAAATTCCCGATCATTACTTTACCTGATTTCCTTTATAATATTTTTTGAGACTGCAATCGCTATCAACATCACCTGTCTATTACTCAATGTAATTCAGTAATTTACAGTTTCTAGAAAAGGTTAAAAAATAGATGGACAAGAAAAAGAAGTAAATAAAAAGAAACTGAATTGAATTGGTCCCACACCTCAAGTTGTGGAGGCTCCAAGCAGGTAAGCATCAATGATGAAGAAATGGGTTGGTTTTATAAAGTCTAACGTAAGTGCTAAACCTTAATTATTATTGTCATTGCTATATTAATCAGAAAAATATCATCTCCCAAGTATTATTCACAAGGGGTAGGAAAAGTAGTAATCTTTTAGATTTCCTAACCAAATTATCAAATATTAAACAATGTCAACAAAACCCTAAATCCTAAAAACTTTACACTATAAATTCTAAACCTTAAGATTTAATGTCTTAAAATTTAAAATTAATCTTAAAGTTTAAAAATATTTCTATGGTTTAGATTTTAGGATTTAGTGTTTTTAAGATTTAGATTTAAATTTTTGCTGCCAGCATTAACAAAAATAATTTTTGTTTTCCACAATTACTATTATTTTTTGATTTTTTAATTAATAAAATATGAATTGGTAAAAAAAATTGACTATTATTTTAGTGATGAATTTAGAAGTTAACCCTAGGGGATGAACACAACAAAAATTCTATTTTGTTCCTAACTATTTAAAATCAACACATATTATTCAAGTATTGCTTGCACAAAATTATTCCAAAACTAATTGTAAGAATGCAAAACTGAATTTGAAATAACCAAGCGCTAAATTATATATAAACGAAGAACTAACGATTTCTGTCTAAATTTAAATTGTTTACTATCTATATTCTAATTTGGCGTAGTCAACAATTTATTAGAAGATAATTTTATAGAAGTAATAGTTGGATATTAAATGTAGCGATTTCAAATAGTTGGATGGGATATTTTCTATTGTGATCTATCTAAGTTTCCAAATCAAAATATATATCAAATATTTTGAACTTCTGAGTTAAGAATATTTATCAAATTGGATGAAACTAGCATATCATTTTAAGATTCATTTTTGGATACACTTTTGTGATTTTTACTTGAGAAATCTATATCTAAATATCCGTTAAAATGTTTTTAGCTTTACTTTGACATATAAATTATACTGCAAGAAAACAAGGCGATTACCGACGAAAATCTAGATAGAAAAAATTCTTTGGTAATAGGTATTTGATCAGCAGTCACTAATTACCAACAAAATTTTCACCAAAATGTATTCAGTATCGAACCGTGGTATTTCTTGACAGATTATCGACCAAAAATTGGATTTCAGTCTCGATAATTTATCTGGTATTTTGGTAATAGGTGATTCAATCCCTTACATTAGTCAGAAAATATTTCAAACTTGAATTAATCAATATGACAACCAATTCACTATGTAGTAATAAATAAGTTATTTCCACGATCGACCGGATGCACCGATAGAATATATAAGAAATCATAAATACATTATTCATTTATGACTAGAAGCTTTCACAGTTGACAGATACCCTCCCAAAGGTATGGGGAACGTGCATATTTCCATTTGCTTAAAATATATCCACTCATGACACTAAATTTGATGTTTTTGTTATCATACTTTTTTAATTTCTAATCATAACATGAAATCTAATAATCAAAATAATATTATATATTATTTGACGTTTTTAATTTTAATAATTTTTATATTTTTATTATTTATAATTAATAAATATTTTTTATCATACTTGATTCTTATTTGTATTTTTAATATTTGCAAGTGATAAATGATGATATTTATTTTAGTGATTAATTGATTAAAAATAAAAAATATTTTATTTTTTAAATTATGTGAAAATAAATTAAAAATATAAATAATACAATATGTTTATGTTTAATTAGAAATTTGAATTAATTAATGATAATATTTAATTATATTATAAAATAAAATAAAATATGTATTTTAAATATTTGGTGTGTACTGTGTGTTGAATATTGTTACATAAAATTTATAATTTAGTGTAATATTATTCATATTACACTAAACTTGGTAAAATGATGTTAATTTTGATATTTTATTTTATTGAAAATGAAATTATATTAAATTTGATATATATTTTGATGCCTTGTTAGTAGAGGTGTTCACTCTGGTAAAACCGAACCAATTAAAACTAAATTGAACCGAAATAGAGAAAGTGCTTTGTATTTGATAATACCGAATATACCGAGGGAATGTCATTTTTAAGAAACTGCGGTGTATGGATATGTTTTGGTATATAAACCAAACAAACTAAATAATCCAAATAAACCGATCAATTAATATAGTAGTATAATTATATGTAAATTATATAAGATAGTTAAGAATATATGCATAATTTATTTTATTGATATGATTTTCATATTTAAAATGTTGATTTTAGTAACTTAATATTTTATTTTGAGTTAAAATTTATGTTTACTTTGTCAAATTAAATAAAACATAAATTTTACCTTTGTGAACAAATATGTGTACTAATATTTAGTTATTTATAAGATTATGGATTACTAATTTTTATTATTTTATCCTATAACAATATTATAAATATTAACTTAATATGTTTACTAATTATTTTAAATATTAAAAAGAAAAAGAAAAATAAGCTATTTATAAACTGAAATATCTTCGTGTTATATAAAAGCCGATATTTAATTATATAAAATAAAATTCATAAAAATATTTTAAGAAATGAATAATTTTATTTTTTTGGGTGTAAAACTGAATAAACTGAAAACTGAAGGTATATAAACTGAACTAAACCAAAATAAATATAATTTTAATATAGTAATTATTTTTATAATTTGAAATATCAAAAAAACTCAAAAAATTGAACCAATATCCGGATTGAAGATCCCTACTTGTTAGAGATGCTTTTAATCTGTCAAACTTGTTGTTCTGTTTGGAATTTGGTAATGAATTTTAAAGATGAGTAAAAATTTAAAAGAGTCTGATTATTCACATTCTTGTAAACGTATTTGTATTGTTATTTATTAGTCCACTAATCCATTGCCAGTAATGATATTATAAATATATGAAATATTGCAGTGTACTTTTTAAACTTCTAAATACAGTACATANAAAAAAAAAAAAAAAAAAAAAAAAAAAAAAAAAAAAAAAAAAAAAAAAAAAAAAAAAAAAAAAAAAAAAAAAAAAAAAAAAAAAAAAAAAAAAAAAAAAAAAAAAAAAAAAAAAAAAAAAAAAAAAAGAAAAACACCGAAAAATCTAATGAGAGAGGAAGAGATGGGGACGAAGAAAAGCGAATGAACTAACGAGGAAGAAGAGATTTATAAAAAGCTTTCTCTATCTATCGGTTTAGCTTCACTTCTTGTCTGAAAAATACAGACTTGAGTGATTTAGAGAGAGAGATCTTCCCTTCATCTCAGGACTCCTCTCTTCTTCTTATCCCATTCTCTTTTGTCTCTCAGAAGTTTCAACTTTTATTCTCTTCTCGAAGAAAACACTCTTAGGTAAGTAAATTCGAATTCATAGTTCGGTATTTATTCAACGTGTTATTATATATAGTTCTATTCATATTCCTCTCTTTTTCTGTTATGTGTGTGCGTCAGATCCATTTCTCTATAGTTCGTGAGTTTTTCTTTACTACTAAGTCCCTTAAAGATCTCATCTTTCTATGAAGTTTGTTAATAAATCAGAACCCTTTTGCCCCAAATTGAAAAAAAAATGCTACAAAAGTCTCGATCTTTGGGAAAATGATGAATCCAGAGGCGTACAAGTTATTTTTAGCGTCAAAACAAAGGAGTAGTTGCGACTGATGTCTTCCAGTTTCAACTTTATTGACCATAGTGGGATGCTTTAGGGGTTGTTGTTGCCTTTAGTGTTTTGGGGACCCAAAGAAAAATGTTTGAAGAAAAATGTTAAAATGCGACAGAAGTTTCACTGTGTTGGAAAGTGTCTATTTCAGATCTCACCAAATCCCATTTGTTCTAAGTCTAAATCTCCTTCATACTATTGATTAAAGATTCATATCAAAGTCACATTTATATCTTTTCATAGTGAAAAATTGTAACGACAATAAAAACGTTTTGATCTGATTCTCACTTTGGTTTCACTGGTTTGGTTTTCATCTTTTGGTGTAAGTAGAATTATGAAGAATGGGAAGCAACCCGAAAAGGGTTCTTCTTCTAGGATCTTGTCCCTGACAGTTCTGTTCATCGCTTTGTGTGGTTTCTCCTTCTATCTCGGTGGGATGTTTTGCTCTGAGAGAGACAAGATCGAAGCCAAGGATGTTGTCACAAGTACCACTACAAAAGCTGTAGCTTCCCCTAAGGAACCAACGGTCTCACCTCTTCAGATCAAATCTGTTTCTTTCCCGGAATGTGGGTCAGAGCTCCAAGATTACACCCCGTGCACAGATCCAAAGGTTAACAAAAATCACTTTGTTTCTTTTGCTTTAGTTGCAGAAGTTTGAACTATTGTTGTGTGTGTTTCTTGTTTTCAGAGATGGAAGAGGTACGGTGTCCATCGCCTAAGTTTCTTGGAGCGTCACTGTCCTCCCGTTTACGAAAAGAGCGAGTGTTTGATCCCACCACCGGACGGTTACAAACCGCCTATAAGATGGCCTAAGAGCAGAGACCAGTGTTGGTACAAGAACGTGCCTTATGATTGGATCAACAAGCAAAAATCAAACCAGCATTGGCTTCAGAAAGAAGGTGACAAGTTCCATTTCCCTGGTGGTGGTACCATGTTTCCTCGTGGTGTTAGTCACTACGTTGATCAGATGCAAGATCTTATTCCAGAAATGAAAGACGGTACAGTCAGGACAGCCATTGATACTGGCTGTGGGGTTAGTCTCTTTCTCTCTCTCTCTCTTGTCAACTTCTCTAACCGGTTCCGGTTCATAAAATCTTCAATTGGTTTGTTTTATAGGTTGCGAGCTGGGGAGGTGATCTTTTGGACCGTGGGATACTAACAATCTCTCTTGCTCCTAGAGATAACCATGAAGCTCAGGTTCAATTTGCTCTTGAACGTGGGATCCCTGCTATTCTCGGGATCATCTCCACGCAACGTCTCCCTTTCCCTTCAAATTCATTTGATATGGCTCATTGCTCTAGGTGTCTCATTCCCTGGACAGAGTTTGGTAAACATCTGCTTCATGGTTTAAGTTACATTGTGTTACTATCTATAAACCAAACTTTGGTCTTAAACCGTATATTATGAGTTTGTTGTATGATGTTGCAGGTGGAATCTATTTGCTTGAGGTTCACCGTATAGTCCGACCTGGAGGCTTCTGGGTTCTTTCAGGTCCACCGGTGAACTACAAGAGAAGGTGGCGTGGATGGAACACAACCATGGAAGATCAGAAATCAGACTACGACAAGCTTCAGTCACTTTTAACCTCAATGTGTTTCAAAAAGTACGCACAAAAAGACGACATAGCAGTGTGGCAGAAACTCTCAGACAAATCTTGCTACGACAAGATCGCAAAGAACATGGAAGCTTACCCTCCAAAATGTGACGACAGCATAGAACCAGACTCCGCTTGGTACACTCCCCTCCGTCCCTGCGTGGTTGCACCCACATCTAAAGTCAAGAAGTCGGGTCTCGGGTCGATCCCAAAGTGGCCCGAGAGGTTGAACGTTGCGCCGGAGAGAATCTCTGATGTTCACGGAGGGAGCGCGAGTGGTTTGAAACATGACGATGGTAAGTGGAAGAACAGAGTGAAGCATTACAAGAAAGTGTTGCCAGCTCTTGGGACAGACAAGATAAGGAATGTTATGGATATGAACACTGTTTATGGAGGCTTCGCAGCTGCTCTTGTTAAGGATCCTGTTTGGGTTATGAACGTTGTCTCGTCTTACGGCGCGAATACGCTTCCTGTTGTGTTTGATCGTGGTCTCATCGGGACGTACCATGACTGGTATGAGAATCTTTGGTCACGAAAAAACTATATTTTGATTATGCGAATAATTGATATTAATGTGACACTTATATTGCAGGTGCGAAGCTTTCTCGACGTATCCAAGAACATATGATCTTCTTCACCTTGACAGCCTTTTTACCCTTGAGAGCCAGAGGTACGGTTTAGGTTTCGATTTCGGTACGGTTTAGGTTTTCGGTATGGTTTTGGTTTCATTTCTCAATTGGATGCAGTAGTTTTGTTTCCAAAACCAATTTTGGTCTTCTATTTTTGGTCTGGTAAATTCAGTTTCTGTTTTTCGGGTATGTCAAATTAAAATGGGATTTAAAATACGAATTCAACGAATTTAAGAATAGTTTCGGTTTTCAGATCGATTTAATGGTTTGCTCGGATCAGAATGTTTGGTTTGGTTTATCCGAAATTAATCACCTGTAAAAATATACAATTTACCGGTTAAAAATGAGTTTAAGATGTGTTTTTTGTAGAGGTTCTTGTGGTATTAATAATGTGTCTGTAAACGGTGTGGTAATGTGAAACAGGTGTGAGATGAAGTACGTGTTACTGGAGATGGACCGGATATTGAGACCGGGTGGATATGTAATAATCAGAGAATCGAGTTATTTCATGGACGCACTCACGACGTTGGGGAAAGGGATGAGGTGGAGTTGCAGGAGAGAGGAGACTGAGTATGCCGTGGAAAGCGAGAAGATTCTGGTTTGCCAGAAAAAGCTTTGGTTTTCGTCTAACCAAACCTCTTGATGAGAACACTATACCAGAGTTCAACCGGATATATATATGGGATTATTATATCATAGATCTACTCTTTTGAGGTTTACAGAGACCACGAAAGAGATCTGGGTTCTTTGTTACCAAGATATAGCTATGAAGATTTTTATTTTCGGGTTATGTTTAATTTCTCGAGTATGAGTTCATACATTATTTTTTAATTATAGTTTAATATATATACTATCACATGTTATTTCATCACCAACTCTACTGTTACGCAGAGACTGAGACAACTAATAAGTAATATCTATGTCAGGCTGTCAGCTATATAAAGTTCCAGTCCTTGTGTTATATGTACTTATGTAGACTAATTCTGTATTTATAATAGGTGAGAAAACTAGATATATATATATATATATATTTATATTTGATTAATTTATATTTTAATTTTTAGTTGATATTGAAGATGATTTTGATGATAAAGATAAGAAAGCTATAAATGTTACAAGTAGTTCAAAAGTATGAGATTCAAGTGTAGTGAGCTTTTGTCTACGGAAAAGAAGTTAGAAAAAATGAAGAAGAAGAATGAGATTCAAGTATGATGTTTTATGTTTTCACTATATTATGTGACCATCTTCTTTTATTTGTTATGTCACTTTTTTACCAATGGGGCGTGTTTTACTTTGTTGCAAGTTTTACTCTATGATCTATCATTTAATGTTTTGTTATAAGTATTTTAAAATTATTTTGTTATGCCACGTTATAATTTGGAGTCTAAAACCAGACTATTAGATCATTAGCAACTAGCATACGTTAGTACTTGTATCTTTGCCATAAATTTAATAACTTTATTATATTACATTATTCTAAATTTAGAGGGGGTTGTTGGGAGATGAATTTAGGTAAAATTGATTGATTTTAATTGTTAAACTTATTCTAACACTACAAGAAAACATCCGATTAACTACGATTATTTACAAGGAAAATGATGACTCGTAAATGTACGTATACTATATAACTACATATCGTAAAATAACAATTTTACGTATTTGTCGTAAAATAGAAGTAATTTGACGTGAAAGTTATGTGGAAAAAAATATTTCATCATAAAGTAGACGCTATTTAGCTTCTATATTACGACGAAATATTTTACGTGTTTTTTGAATGAAATTTTAAGTATACCTAATTTTTAGTTATAAACGTGAGTTTTTTCCGAAGTTTCTCAACCCCTAGCTTGTTTTTTTCTTTTTTTAATTGTATTATAATTTTGAAACTTACATATTTACAAAATATTTTAAATTTTCTGTTATTTATTTTTTATAAATTTAATAGTTTTGTAATTTAATATAATTTTATTTTTTAAATATAGAAAAAAAGTTTACGACTACTTAGAGAGGAAATCAACCGAGTAGTTTACGTGGAAACAGACGTAAATTCCACATAAGAATTACTTCGAATTTACTACGAAAGATACGCCACTTCCTCGTAAAGTTTACGTGTACTTTACGATGAATATTATTTTCGTTAACTTACATGTGTTTTACGATGAATTGTGGCACGTGGCTCATACGACGAAATGTGTTCCTCGTTACTTTCGACGATTAGGCGAGACAATATGTAACAACGAACTTTTAACAACGAAATATGTTTCGTGATTATTTCCTCGTAATAGATTATTTACGAGAAACTAACCACGATTTTGGTCGTCGTTATGTATAAGTTTTTTTTGGTAGTATAATGAATTTTTCAACATTTAAAAGTCTATGGAAATATTCTACTACAATGATTTTATGAATTTGAGGATATATACAATATTTTGAAACTTTTGTTTCTTGAGTTTGATAGAATTGTAGAATCATTAAAACTCAAACTTTTAGAATAACAATAGATTTTATATGTCATTAAAGAATCATCAAACCAATAACACTTTATTTTAATAAGATCATTAGAATCTATTAACTAATAACTAAAAACTTTTAAAGAAATTTACAATCGTTATAAGTATAGCTTCCACTAACACCTCTTATATTGATTTGTAATAATTATGATTTTAAAATATATATGTATATATTAAAATTATCTTTTTAATGGTATATAAAATATATAATTTGATTATGTATACAAAAATTTATGATTTTTCAGAACAAATAAAATGATAACTGACATTGAGTTATTTTTGAGTTTGGATTCGAGCCTTAATATTTATAGATTTTTGCAGGTTAAGGCCTCGATTGGTACAGCTGATGATAAAGCAGTAGCAGTATGCTGCAGAAGCTGTATGCTGTAGAAGCTGTATGCTCTCAATAAAATCTTTACTAAAGTGATTGGTAGAGCAGTAGCATTATACAATTTTAAAATTATAATAAAAGTTAGCATATAATATATATATATTAAATTATAATATATATTAATGATATATTTGTTATTAAAATAATGAATATTATTTAATTATATAAATAAAATTTTAAATGTGAAATATTATTATTTTTATAAAAATATAAATTTATTTAAAAATAATAATACTAAATAAATTTATTTTAAAAGTGAAATATTATTACTTTTTGATATAAATTAATTTTTGATATTATTAAATCAAATAAATTAATTATATATTATTTATCATTATTTATTTTTTGGTAGAGAAGTAAATAATACACCTATAATATTATCATAAAAATTAATATATGATATATAATTTATTTATTTCTAAATAATTTTTATATCTTAATTTTATAATATATAATATATAAATATATACTATTTTATATTTTGTTATTAAAAATAATGAATGATATGTGTAATTATATAAATTATATTATATTTTAAATGTGAAATATTGTTATTTTGAAAAAGTTTCAATATTTAAACGCAACTTTTATTTTTAAAAATATAATTTTTTTTTTGATTATAAACATAAATTATATATAATTATTTTAAATTTTTATTTATTCTAACTGCAAATGCTCTACCAAAAGCTCTATATGAGAGCATTGAGCAAAGAGCATTTGGAGAGCATTTGCATCTTGTAAATGCTTTTCTAAATGCTTATATGATAAATGTTGATTGGATAATTACGAGCATAATGCTTATGCTAATGCTCTGCCAATCAACCCCTAGGTATAAGCAGGATCAAGTTATTTGTGGGTTAGACTGGACTGAATTATTTATCCTAGATTAACAATTGTCAGCTATATGAATTTCCAGTGCTTGTGTTATATCACTACAAGAATTGTTTAATATAGCCAAGGACGAGCGACGACAATTCCGTAGCCATATTCATTAGCCTACGGAAATAGCAACAGATGGCAACAAACATAGATTTTTATAAATTTGTAGCTAAATCTGTAGCAATCTCTAACTAAATAGCTACATTTGTGATTTGTAGTTGTTCCCTAGCTAACTAGCTACAGATTAGCTAAAAAATAAGTTATCGCAAAAACAATTCTAACAACAAATGGTTATGAATACTTTGGTCATAAATGACATGATAGTCTAGTATCACCAGTACTGTAAAACTCGAAAACAGATATTCATTCCATTAAACTACAATTTTTATTTGAGATTTATGTATTAGGTGATAAGTGATCATACAAAGATTGAAGACAAACATTTTTTTTTTGTAAAAGTGTTTAATTTAGGGTGGTAAAATCACATTTATGTATCGAATTGAAAAAAATATTAACCTTGAACCTTAAGTCTTGCACCATAAACCATAAAACCTAGTTGCTAAAACCTTAAACCCTAGAAATTTATACCCTAGACAATAAATCCTAAAAATGTATATCCTAAACCATGAACATAATATAATATCTAGGTCTGGGACAGATCCGGATATTCGGGAAATTTAGGGTACCCGTATCCGGATCCTGATCTGAATCCGTAAAAATAATTAAAAAAATAAAAATATTTTTTTAAAGTACAAAAATCTAAAAATATTACATAAATTAAATACTTTTACAAAATTTATGAATTTATTTATGCATATAATATTATTAAAATTAAAATATAAATTACACAATTAGTTTATGTATAAATATTAATAAATCAACTATAATTATTAATAAAATTTTAAATTTTAAAAAATTTGGATCATGATATCCAGACCAAAGAATCAAGATATCCTGATTCGGATCCAGATTCGACGGATCCGTCTTTTCACTATCCAGATTCTTCTTTAATTTTGTAATTTCGGATCTGGGTAGTGGGTGTTTACAAATCGAGATTGAGTTAGGTTCATTTCTTCATTCGCCCTCTTCCTTATCTGCTGTGAAATTATATTGTTTAGATTTGTGTAGTGGAAATTATGCTTGCTGGTTTATTATCTCAATGGTTGCTGGTTTATCTCAAAGAATGCTAATCCGTGTGCACCACCACAATTCCCACTGCAGAACACAGCGGACTTCCGTCCTGAAAAGAAAATGGAGAACTTTGGTAAGAGATTTTGTGTTAATTTTGTATTAAAAGGCTTTGATTTACTTAAAGGTTCTTCTTTTCTTGTGATAGATCTCCTTGGTTTAAAATAGCGCTCGCTATCCTCGCCATGGCGCTTGGCGAAGTCTTGCGATCATGCGATGTCCTCATAGCCTCAAGGCTAGGCGAGGTACACAAAGCGATCGCTATTGAGCGCTTTACTATTTGTTATAAGGCGCCTCTAGCGACGCTCCATTGATTCTTCTCAAACCAACATGGTTTTGTACATATTTAGGTTATCAAACCAACTTCGGTTTAGTATGTAAGGTTTGCGTCTAATATAATTTACAAGAAACCCTTAAACAGGCTATATTGTAGTAATACAACCCCTAAGTTCTTCACCATCTCTTTCTTTCTCTATTGTTCTTAGCGCTATGCACCCCTTAGTTCTTCTTTCCTTCTACCGGTTAGTTCTCTGTTCTCATTTATTATATTTTCTTAGCAAGCAAAACTGAGAATAAGAATTTTAGAGTTTTAGGTTTTCTAGCAATATTAATGATTCTGCTCTTTTAGCTTTTAGAATTTTAGGTTATAAATTGGTGTTTGGCTTTAAGCTTTTATGCTTTCGTGGAATTGAAGTTTTTGTTTTCTCTTTACTGTCTTTATCAACGGCTAAACGTAACTTAGAATTAGAAACAGAACATTGCTGTTTTGCATGTGTTTAACACATGGCGATCGACTTATCTCGCCATGGCACTTGGCGAGAGTCGAGCACCTCATCGTAGGGGTGGGCAAAAAAACCGAACCGAACTGAGTCAAACCGAATCGACCGAACCGAAACCGATTCGAACCGAACCAAAGTCTATTTCAAATCATTCGGTTGAAGATTTTCCCAACCCGAACGGTTCGGTTTCAAACCGAACCGAACCGATAAACCGAAGTATTTTTATAATTATTTAAATTAAAAATATTAATAATATCAAGATATTAAAATCATAAGACAAAGCCCACGTAATTTCCTTTTTAAAGTAGAATATATTTTTTATAACCTAATATGTAATCATCAAAAGATTTGATTTAAAAAAAAAAAAAAGTTACGGTTGTTACCTAAAAGCTAAAGGTGAAAACTAAAACCTAAACCAAGTCTAATTAAAAACAAAAGTTCTTCTACACAAGCGTCTCTTTTCTGCATCTCCTATTCTCCTCTCCTATTCTCCTGCATATTTTTCTTTTAGTGGTGTCAATTCTAATAACTTCAGGTGAGATTTTTAATATCAAGTTCTAAGAATTTGTTACATATATTTATACAATTGAAAAGTGAAAACATCAAACTATTTTTTTTAGCTTACTAACGATTTCATATGTTTGTAGATGGATAAAGGAAAAACAACTAACAAGAAAAGAAAAGAGTCTGATTCTCCAACGCAGTCTCCAAAGTCTAAAAGAAAACTGCCTACAAGATCACATGCATGGAATGTTTTTACTAGGCTTAAAGATGATGACTCGAGGTGTTCCTGCAACTACTGTGGTAAAACATATTCATGCAATCCTGCTACAAGTGGAACTAGTAACTTGACTGCACACATGAAAAAGTGCAAGGCTTATTTGGATCATGTTGAATCTGGTTCTCAGCATGTCATCCCCACTGTTGGAGGTACTAGTGATAATAGTGGTAAAGTTGTTGGAATGACAAAGCCTTTTGATCAAGTCGCATGTAAGAAAGCAACGGTGAAAATGATTGTCATGGATGAGTTGCCATTTTCTTTTGTAGAGAATGATGGGTTTAGACATTTTTGTGAGGTAGTTGTGCCTTGGTTTAATATACCATCACGGAGAACAATTACGAGAGACACTGTTGCACTGTATAAGGCTGAGAAAACAGCACTGAAGACTATCTTATGTCAAAATAGGCAAGCACTCTCTTTTACCACTGACATATGGACTGCTATTACAACTTTGAGTTATATGGTCATCACTGCACACTTTATTGATATGGATTGGCGTTTACATAGAAGGATTATTAGTTTTAGTCCTATTCCAGATCATAAAGGAGAGACCATTGCTAATCAGTTTTGAGATCTTTGGAGGATTGGGGTATTGAGAAAGTTTTTTCTGTCACTTTAGATAACGCAAGCAGCAATGACAAAGCTATCAATGTTTTGAAAAATCGGTTGAGCAACAGGAACAATGGTTCTTTGCTAATGAATGGTGAGTTTATGCACATACGTTGCTGTGCACACATACTTAACTTGATTGCTAATGAAGGCCTGGATGATATAAGCAAGAGCATAATAAGTGTTCGTAATGCTGTGAAATATGTTCGGTCTTCTAATACGAGACTAGAATCATTTAAGCGTTGGGTGGAAGTTGAGAAGACAACAAGAGGCAGTGTGGTGCTGGATTGTGTTACTAGGTGGAATTCTACCTATTTGATGCTGAAAAGTGCACTTGAATATCAAGTTGCTTTTGATAAGATGGCTGAGATGGATAAACCGTATGATGCATGGTTCAAAGAACTTGATTCTCATGGAAAAGAGAGGAAAGGACCTCCTATGGCAATTGACTGGGACAAAGCTCGTCATATGGTGAAGTTTTTGAAGTCCTTTTATGATTCGACTTTAGCATTCTCATCTTCTATAAAGGTAACATCAAATGGTTGTTACAATGAGATTTGCAAAATTCAATCAAGTGTGAACACAATGGCTTTCAGCCAAGATTATGATCTAAGAGAAATGGCTTCTGCAATGGCTGCTAAGTTTGATAAATACTGGGAAGGCATGGAAAAAATCAATAAGATTTTGATAGTGGCTGGTGTACTTGATCCACGTCGCAAAATGGTCTTTACAAAGTATAGCTTTGAACTTATATATGGAAGTGGTAATCCAAAGTGCACACAAATGTCTGATATGGTGATGGATATTTTGCGGAGACTATTTAGAGTATATCAGGATCGGTACACCAACTTGAATCTACAATCTTCTTCTGTGGCTGGAGATGAGAATGTAATCCCAGCGCCTCAAAACTCTCAGGATATGGATGTTGACAGTATTGATGATCCTTTCCTCAGATTTATGGTTGCTAAAAAGGCTACTTCAGAAGTTTTGAATGAGTTGGATAGATATATAAAGGAAGAATTGTTTGTGGCTACTGCAAATGAGCTGGGACTTCCTTTTGATATTCTAAGCTGGTGGAAGAAAAATAGTTCAAAGTATCCAGTCATGTCTTTAATGGCAAGAGAAGTTCTTGCGGTACCCGTATCATCTGTGGCATCTGAGTCGGCTTTTAGCACTGGAAGTCGTGTTCTAGACCAATATAGAAGTTGTTTGACTCCTGATATGGTTGAAACATTGGTACTGACTCAAGATTGGTTACGTGCTTCTCTACGTTCTGAAGCAATGAGGTCTCTTGACCTTCTAGAGGAGGAGAACAAGTTTATGGATTCACTTGAAGAAGGTGTTTTACTTTTTTTTAAGATCATATTTAACAGTATTTTATATATTTAATCTCTCAAATAATTTCTGATGTTTCTTTTTTTTTAGAGCTTAATCCCCATGAGAATGAAGCGCACACGTCTAATTAGACGAACTATAACATTTTATATAGAGGTAATAATCTTTCTTAATAACAATTATATGGTTTAATTCTTATGTAGCCATTATTGTATTTCTCTCAAAGACGTGTTATGCTTTCAATAATGAAATCATGGGTATATAGTTATAGTAAAAATATAAATAAATACTCATATAGTTTATGTATAACATATACTAACTACTGATTTGTTGCAGGTTTTCTTGATGATATCACATGGAAGATGATTCATCGCAGGTTTTTAAAAAATTTAATAGTATAAGAGACAATAATGTTGTTGTTTTTTATTTAGTTTTTTTTATTGAGTTCTTATAAAGTTATAAACTATATTTGTGACTTTTTAAAAAGGTTTTTATTTTGATTTTATATTAAATTTAATTTAATTTACATACATATTTTTTATTATGATCAATGCGATTATTTTATAACAACCATACATTTATGTATTAAAACATGATTTCTCAAAAAGAAATAAACTAAGAGAAATCCGATTAAACCGAACCGAAACGTAAACCGAATCGAATACAAACCAAACCGAATATAAACCGAACCGAATATAAACCAATCCAAAACCGATCCAAACCGAACTAACTATGGTTTATTTCAGCTTGAAATTTTTTAGAACCGAATTAACTAAACTGAACCGAACCCGAACCGAACCGATGAAATAACCAAAGTGCCCACCCCTACCTCATCGCATTTGTTCGCCACACGCTATTTAAAACCCAGATCTCCATTGACAATGAAAAGTGATGGTACATTTGTAGTCAAACTTTCCAAAGAAAATTGCCAAAGAAGTTAGAGTCCATTGTTGTTTCACAACTCTTGTCCTACATTGACCATGAAGAGTGAGTAGTTCCCACTCACAAAGTTCAATCACACTAATGCAGATCAAGCTTTTTACTCGCTATTGTTTTATAATTATGTCTCTGCCTTTGTTGCTCTAGTTTGTATACTTACTAGTTAATAACTGAGTAGTNTTTTTTTTTTTTTTTTTTTTTTTTTTTTTTTTTTTTTTTTTTTTTTTTTTTTTGTAGATAGTCAGCCCATATAAAGGTACATTGTCTGGACTTGGAACAACACAATATACAGAATTATGATCCCATTGATCCACCAGCCATTGTTTTTCCTTTTCAGGCTCGTTTGTGAGCAAGGTTTGATTAATCTGACCAGAGTTGTCAACATGATGAACAAGAAACTGGCTGCTTTATGTGAAGCTATAGCTGTCACAGAACCACCAATACCAGATGCAGAGCAACCACCTAATATATCTCAGCATCCCCGAATACAAACATCACTAACTGAGGTGGCAGCTATATCCTACCCTTCTCCATCCGCACCTCCTATCACCAACAAGAAGAGAATCTTTTTTGACCTACAAGAAGAGAAGAGAATCTAAACATGGCAACCAACAAACAAACGAGTTTGATGCCTTCTTACCACAGCTTTTGAACTTTTATTATTTTTTTTAGTTTTCACTATTAGCTTCTTGTTTGTGACCAGAGTTGTCAACTTGATGAACAAGAAATTGAGAAAACGGAAACTGCAAAGATCAAAACTAATATTTGTATTGAAGGAAAGATGTTAAGATATATACATAGTTTTACTTAATGTAAAAACGAATGATGAATGTGTCTCTGTGGCTGTACAAAATAGAAGCCATTCAAATGTGGTGGGTAAGGATGAAACACAATGGGTCTAGGTGGGGGATGCAAACCACGTTTTTCCATCATGAAAGCTTTTTCCCCTTCGTGCAGAATATGCATAGCACGTCTCTTACACTCTTCTTTATACTGTTGCTCCTCTTCACGCTCTCTCTTTTTTTCCTTCGATATACTGAAAATCAAGTCAGTAAACACTCGGGCAGTGAGTTCGCTGTCGGAACCGGCATGGTGCGCATCGCCCACACGTTTGATGTGAAGATCGTCTGCTATTCTCTGCAAACCGTAGCGTGAAGACACACCTTTGCAATCAACCGCAATCTTCTTGACATCAAAAGTAAGCCCTAGAGTTTCCTCAACGGTTTTGTTAAAAGCTTCCAAAGTCTCGGGCAGTGGTATTGTTCCGGTCAGGCCTTGAACCAGATACGCTAGGTCGTACGAACCGTCGAACGAAACCCACTTCAACTTCTTGTCCTCGTCTTTGAGAATCTGACCGAACTCTTTGAAAAACTCTTGGATTCCCACTCCCTCTTCTCTGATTTTCTTGAAGTCGAGACCGTTGCGTCTAAGAAACTCTACCGACTTGTCGTTACAAGCATCGATTCTTTCGTCAAAATCCTTGAAGTTGACCTCCCACGTACCGCCGATACTTCCGTCGCGTTGGAACAGAGTGAAACCTAGTTGAATAAGCTTTGTGTGTTCGACATTGAACTTCAAGTTCTCGTAACGTGTCTCGTCCGTAGCCTTCATAGGAGTCTCCTTCAAACAACCCGGGAACTCTGTGTCGATCGCTATAAAATCACAAGTTTTAAGAACTTTACGAATCAATTTCATCTCTTCTTCCTTCTTACAACCAAAGATTTCTCGCATGGTTTCTCTCGATAATATTTCCTAAGCAAAAACAAAGTGATGGTCAGATAGATTATATATATAGATTTATGTAACTTCCATTTTCCTTTTTTGCCGAAACTTTCCTTTTCTAAACCGATTTAATTATTGACCTTATTTCCTTTTTTGTTTTTATGTTTTGGAAATTTTTATCTGGCCGATTTTTTTTTTCATTACTTAATAACATTATTGTTCTGTTACTTAATAACATTATTGTTTGTCTGGCCGAATTTTTTTTTTTCACTTTATGTGTTTATCTTTGATTTTACAATATTTTAAAATAATTGTTTACATTTATATATAGTGTAGTTCAATAACAATCTTATGTCTTTATCAATATAATTAATATAAATTGATTTATGTTTTATACATAATTTACTGTGTCATCACTTGTTAAAACGATAAATAGAAAATGCCCTCGAAATATAATTTTTTTTTTTTTAGTTTTAGAGTTTATAATAATTTTAATTTAAATTTTGCAAATACATGTATTAGGATCTTTAGAGAAAAATATAGTATTTAACAAATCCGAATATTTTAGGATGTATTGGATAAAGGAAATAGAGTATTTCACATGATCTTGTTATATCAATTATAATTCATTATTATAAATAATTGGTTGTTTGTTCAGATTTTTAAGATATAACATGATTTGATTTACGATATATAAGTTATTTATATGTTCAGATGTTTAAGATATCACATGATTTTATTATATACGACGTGATGTTGTAAGATATAGTGTGATTTAGTAAGTTAGTACTGATTCATAATAAAAATTACATTTTTCGTATATTCTTTTTATATACAAGAATATAACACACTATTTATTAATCATAAATTTTATAAGAATATTGATTTGAATATATATTTTCCAAATTTGTTGAATCGATTTAAGTGCTAATTGAAATGAAATTTTAGTTGGGTAGTTGGTTTCGTTTATTTTATTGATATATTTGGCTCGGCTCAATATTTGGTTTTAACAGTGTGGATTGCTGAAAGTGATCTAATAATATTAATTGCCCATATCGAAATTAATGTATTAATATCTTTATAATGTTAATTATGCGTTTCTTTGTAGGGCGTCACAACTAAGCATAACGAATTTCCTTAGTGTAACTAGGTTTGACGTTCGAATACCCGTTGGCGTTCGGATCTGGTTTTTCGGATTTCGATTTTTTTTATAACACTTTTAGGTCTCATTCTAGTAAATTTGTAAGTACGGGTTGGATTTGGATATAGCATATCGGGTTCGGATTAGTTTTGTATCACATCCTATAACCCATAAAGTAACCATATATTATTCAGATTCAGGTTATATCTGATCGATTCAGATATACTCGAATATACCCAAAATAAAATCTAAAATTTAAAAGCAAAACATAAGAAATGTATACTTATTTATGTATAATTAAATACTTAAGGTACTTATTTTAATTTTAGATATTTATTGTTAGATACCATATCAAAATAAATATGAAATTAAATATTTGAAGTATATATTTATGTTTCATATAATTATATTGTACAATAATTTGGACATTAAAATCATTTTTTCAAATATTTTTCGAATTTTTTGATTTTTTATTTTTTTTGGATTACCAGTTTGGAATTAGTTAATAATACTTTGGATTTAGATTTGTTTTGTATCACCTTATACTCATTTGGGTATTTTTTTATTTTAGACCGAATATGAATTAGATTTTTCAGTTCAGGTTCAGTTTGGATTTTGGATTATGGATTTTATGCCCATGCCTAAGTGTAACTATCGGTTGATTCCCCAGTTATGTCACTTCACGAAATAATAGTAGCTGATGAGGTAAGATTGTAAATATTTACTCTTTCAATTAATATAATATTTGAGCGCGTGTATTCGACTAATATATTTTTCGTACATATTGGAAAATGAAGAGTCAGAGGAAATATATAACCTATACAGTAATAATATGGGAAAATCGCATAAAAAATCTTCAAGGTGACTTCCACTTACACTTTAAACCTTCGAAGTATTTCACTATCACTTAAAACACTCAAATTGGTTATAGTAGCACTTAAAATCTTCATATTGGCAATTTTGTTCGCGCCGCCAATTTCATAAACGGAATAGTTAACCCCGTTAACAGTACAGTTGACTCCGTTCTCGGAATTGTTAACCCTCCGTTTTTCACAAAACGATGTCGTTTTGAGTTTGGTTTTTTAACACGTGGGTTTAATAATAAAAACAGAAAAAGTCCCAAATCGATTTGGGAAAGAAATTAGGGTTCTTACCCGAGAGATAGAGAAGGAGATAACACGAACGAGACAGAGAGAGAGATCGAAGGCGAGAAGAGAAGGTATGTTTTCGTGTTTAATTTGATATGAGATTGTCGAGATTCAAGTGTGGGAGCTTTCTTTGTTTGTACAAATGGCTCACAGTGCAAGCTCTTCAACGATGGAATTCAAAAATGAAAAGGGGGTTTTTTGTCACTACAAGGAGCTAGCAAAGATTGTCCAGGCTTGAACAGATAATAACCCGAGACGCAGATTCTACACTTGTAGAGGCCGTAAAGTTAATCACGGGTACGAATCTTGTAAGTTTTTTCGTTGGTATGATGTGGAGAAACCACAAGGATGGCAACATCTTGCGTTGTTAGAGGCCGGAGATACAATTCGTGGGCAGAAAGAGGAAATAAGGTACTTAAAGGAAGCTATGAAAGCAATGACTCATGATGGTGAAAGGCAACTGGAAATACCAGTCTCTGAAGTAGAGGAGTTGAAGAATTATCGTGAAGAATGTGAGTCTCTTAAGCGTCAAGTGTTGATTCTAAGCGAGAGGAGCAGAGTGTTTTGAAATGTTTTGATATCTTCGAGTGTAGGATTTGTTGTGGTTCTTGGAGTCATGGTATCGATGGGAAAATAGTAAAGTTTGGATGAAGATGGTGTCGATGGATTGTTTTCTTTCTTTGTTTCGGCAGTGATATCTTTTTGTGGGTTGTGCTACAACTAAGCAATGTTGTTTTCTTTATTTTCAGCTTTGGAGATCTTTTTATTTTGGATGTTGTAAAATGAATGATGCTTTGATTGTCTGTCTTTGTTTAATGTTATGCAATGCAACATTAGTTAGTTTGGCTTTAGTTTGGTTGGTATTATATTGTGGTTGTTAGATTGTAACACAAAGAAAACATTCAACAACAAAATACACCATAAATATAAGTTCACAACAAATCGTATCCAAGCATAGTTGCAACCAAGATAAAGAAAGATTGTCAACGCATTCAGAGTACAATAACATAAGAGTAGTTCAAAAGCATAACGATAAATTGAGATAACAACAATAGAAAAGCTTATTGTGGTGGTTCTGGTGGCGGAACTGAAGTATCATAAGCTCTGTTGTTTATGACCTCGAAAACTCGATCTGTGTATGGACATGTAAGTATTCCTACACCTCTTGGAATTGGAGCAGTCTTGGTTATTTTGAGAGGTCTTCCACGTTTGGCTTTCTTCACTTGGTGAACTGATGAACTGATGAACTAGCAGGTTCAGGTGCACTAGAAGCTGCGGGAAATTCAGAGGTAGATTCAGCAGCTGGCACTGGTTGCAAACTGCTTCCAGTAGATGGAGAATCCCTCTTCCGAGGATTTTTTGGCCGGTTTAGTACCTAACATACAACAACCATTATCATACAACAACCATTATCGTTCAACTTACCCCACTTGGAGCTTTACATGGACGTCCTCTTCTATTTTTGGGACCTTCAACTGTTATTTTTTCATTTTTGCAACCACTTTTTATATGACCGAGTTGTAAATAGTTGCTGCAACACATGGTTCTTCCATGTCTGGTAGCTTTTCCTGCATTTTATAAATCCTCAAATGGCTCCTTTCTTCTGTTACGGAGCTTCAGGCGACCTCTTGGCTTTCGAAAATTTGGAATTCCTACTGGTGTTTTCCATGTTTTCTTCCACAGCTTCTCACCATTCACCGGCTTAATATTCTCAGCATATGTTTCTTTCATGACACTTGCATGATAATATCCAGAGACATATTTCACAGGATCAGCTTTGTTATCATTGATCACACAAATTGCATGCCTACATGGTATACCTATCAATGAATCAATTCATGAATCAATAACTCAACAAGAATATTTTTTAAAAAAAATCATTGAATCAATTCAATAAGACTAACCTGTTAGATCCCACCGCCTACAAGCACACTCGTGTGTTGAAAGGCTAACTGTGTAGCCATGGTTGAACTCATTCACCTCTTATAAAGTGGAAGAACTTCTTATTGTGGTGCAATATTTGTTGTCAACCCTTGATTTCTCTAATAGTGCCATGGTGATTGGTGTTAGGATTGTATCACACCTCTCTGCTTTAAGAAATCTTCTTGCGATCCGTCTCATAGCTTGACGTCGAATATCTTCTAGCAAACTAATAACCGGCTTTGATCTCACTATCTTTATTGTCCTGTTGAAGCTTTCTGATAAGTTATTGTGGACATCATGGCAGCGAGAGGTAGTAGAGAAGTATGCTCTACACCACTTTTCTGGTTCAGTAGTTAATAGTGAAGCATGAGCTGCAGGATCATACGCTTCTACCATACTCATCTTCTCTTCATATTCTCCAATATTATAGCTGTAAGCGACTCCTCAGAACAAGTTCTTGTACTCAGACCTTGAGAATGATTTCTTCCAATTACCATAGATATGGCGTGCACACATCCGATGCTCAGCATTAGGCAGTTATGACCCTACAACAAGTACAAGCCCCTTCTGTTTGTCTGAAATGATGGTGTAATCATCTTCTGTACCTAAGTCGAGGTCCGCCTTTAACCTTCTTATAAACCATCCCCAAGTGTCTTTGTTTTCTCCTTGAACAACTGCCCATGAAATGGGATACATCCTATTATCAACATCTCTACCAACAGCGGAGAGTAAATCTCCATTCAGTTCCCATTTTAAGAAGCATCCGTCTAGACCAATAACTGGTCTACAACATTTCTTCCAAGTCGTACAAAATTCTTCAAAACATATGTAGAAGCTGTCAAACTGGAGGACACCATTTACATTTGTAGTATTCAGCTCTGTAATGATACCTTGATGTGTTCTTCGTAGCTCAGCCTCATAATCCCACAATTTTCCAAATTGTATCGTTTGTGCCTCCAATATCGAGTCCAGTGCAATTCTTCTTCCTCTATAGCACTTTGAAAGAGGTACAACAATGTTATACCTTTCCTTTATGATGTCCTTAATCTCTGATGCTTGCACGTTCACATTCCTTCTTAACTCTTCTCTGAACAGACCTGCGATCACACCTTGTTTTAACATTAAGATGTGGCTTATTTTCTCATGGTTATGCTTGCCGTGACACACTTTCACCATCCATTTGTTGATGGGAACTTCGACTGAACAAAAAATCCTCCAAGGACATTTCTTTTCACAACAAACTGCTGTTATTCTGCTCGCTTCAGACTTCGCCATCTTAACATCATACTGTGTATTAAGAGAGTAACGCAGCAACTGATCCTTAAATTGCAATCCACTATCAAACTTTTGAAATAACCAGATGTACGGCTCTTTATCCAAAGAGCCATGGAACTTGGATTTTTCTCTAGGCTTTCGTTTACCCATCCATTCATCCCATTCCTCTTCTGATTCTACTGGCGTATCAGGATATTTCACATCCCCTGACCTATCTTCTTCCTCACTTTCTGCTGCTTCTCTCTCGTGTTCTATATTTTCTTCGGTATCTCTCATTTGGAATGCCTGGAAATCGGCTGCTGTCTTTGCACCTTCTTCAAATACAGTTTTAAACCTGACATCGTCACCACCATCTCCTGCGTCTAATACAACATCATCTCCATCATCATTTTGATTTCCACTCAAGTCTTCTTGCACAACTTCTTCTTCTTGCGCAGCAACTGGGTCTTCATCTTCAGATTGTTCACCTTCAACATCTTCTCTTGGCATATCTGGACAGTCATCTTCACTATCAACTTCCTTTTCAGGCTCATAACCGCCATCCTTCTCAGCAGCTCCATCTTCGTATTCTCTTTCATCCTCATGTTGGCTACTAGAGATGAAACCAATGGATTTTGGAGAGTGAGAAGAGCAATCATGCTCCAAAAAGACATCAATTTCACCAGTCCTCCTTCCTGCCGCTTGTAGCTCAACCATATCCTCATCCGTCGTATCAAAGACATACTTCATATCCTTCATCTCTTCACCAGGAAGCTTGAACCAAATCAAAGCAAGTGGAGCCATAACTTTTTCATCAAACAAAAATTCTTCAAAGTTTCTCCATCCTAATTGATAGCTCTTACAATTTTTTTGCATAAATCCTAGTTCACCAACATATATGTAACTGTTGTCTTCTGTCTTCTCCATAGACCCACCATAATGAATGTTCACTTTGATCACCGGTTTGAACCTGTTAATGGAGCAAGAAGAAAAATAATTGAAAACTTAAAAATTGTTCAACCACAAACAAAAACAACACCGATGAACCGAAATCTTCAAATGAATCACAAACTGAAAAAAGTTTACCTCATTTTTACTCCACTTTCACGGAGAAACCGAAGTCTTGATGTTTGTCTCTTCGAAGAACCCTAATTCTTGTAGATTTCGAAGTCTTATCTCCTTCGATCTCCTTCAAACTCTCTCTCTTCTCGCCTTCGATCTCTCTCTCTGTCTCGTTCGTGTTATCTCCCTCTCTATCTCTCGGGTAAGAACCCTAATTTTTTCCCCAAATCGATTTGGGACTTTTTTCTGTTTTTATTATTAAACCCACGTGTTAAAAAACCAAACTCAAAACAACATCGTTTTGTGAAAAACGGAGGATTAACAATTCCGACAACGGAGTCAACTGTACTGTTCACGGGGTTAACTATTCCGTTTATGAAATTGGCGGCGCGAACAAAATTGCCAATACGAAGGTTTTAAGTGCTACTATAACCAATTTGAGTGTTTTAAATGATAGTGAAATACTTCGAAAGTTTAAAGTGTAAGTGGAAGCCACCTTGAAGGGTTTTTATGAGATTTTTCCTAATATTGATTGGGCTTGGTAATATTTCAGATGCTGCATATACAACAGAAAGATGACAAAAGTTAATAGAGAAGAGTTAGGAAATCAGTTAAACATTATGTGGTGATGTGATATATGTCGCGGAAATGTTTCAAATGTTGCACTAAAGTAAGATTCTGTATTTTATGCATTATACATAAGGTTTTTAGTGAATCATTTCTTCTATTTAGTATAACTCGAATCAAGATTGAAAATTCTAGAGCTACCTAAATCAGAATAAAAATGACATATATCTCTATTTAAACCCACACGCTTTAATTGAATTCAAATTCTTTTGAGTTTCTAATTTTGTTATTTGAACCAAACTAAAATAACTAAATCTAAATAATATTTAACTTTATAAATTACCGAATGGTTCCTATAATTTTTGAATCAAAAGCCACAACCATCCGGAACAAAAGTAAAAAAAAAAATACAATTTAGAAGCAAACCAAAAATTAAAAGATCATACCTAAACATATTAGTGAATAAACATACATAGTAATAATTTTTTAATAAAAAATAAACCTGCGTTTTCAAAACATGGGTTACCATCCTAGTTTAAATTATAACCAATGTTTTTAAAACCGGATCGGAAGCTGAATCGGATAAATTTTGGATCACGGTTCAGTATGGTTCGACCGGATCAAACTTAGTTTAGTAATTTGGTTTCATGTATTTTAATGTATAAATTTAAAAAAAATATTAGTAAATATAATACTTAATTAAAATATAAATGAATTTTAAACACAAAAGATTATAAATATAAACTAGTTTTTTATTTATATGGATGGTTTATAGATTTTTGATAGTTAGTAGTTTTTATTGGTTTAATCTATGAGATCTAATCTGGCTATTGACTGGTTCGTGGTCGAACCAATCATTAGATCCAACTCAGCTATATAACCGATTCATAGTCAGATCCGGTTCAACCATCAGATCGGTATGGTTTTAAAAACATGGATTACAACGGGCTATATATATGCATATAATCGTCTAGCGTTAATAAAATCTATAATATAAATGGACAGTTTAGTCTCTCCAAGTGTTGTCATGTCAGCATATGGTGGATCCCACACAATTTTTTTTGTAAAAAATAATTATTTGCATGCTATAAGAGTCGAACCATGCACTTAACTGTTTATTTGATTTACATAACCAAACTAAGCTACAAGAGATTTTGTTAAATGGACGGCCGAAGTTTTACTTATTCTTTACGAGGCCGGAAATACATGCATCCACTATAATTGAGATTGTGGATCGATCTTGACCCGCCAACCCGCTGATCGATTCTTTTTTTATTCAAAATTCTGACTCGCCTAATCCATCAACAAAAAGTCTTAAACCTGCACCCGCTCCACTAAAGTTTACGGATAAGCCACAAGACACATAAATAATATTAAATTTAATAAAATAATTATTTTTATATATTAATTATTTTTATAAAAGTAATTAAAGTAATATTTTAATTTAAAATAATAATTTTATATACTTTTACAATTTATTTTACTCCTTACAATTTTTGCGGTTTGATGGGTAAATGTGACTCAATTTTTTCGGACCGCACCCGTTCCATTTAAAATCGACTCAACCCGCACTTGCACCCGTATATCAAATTTTTTGAATCGATCAACCCGCATCCGCCCGTGGCGGGTTAATGCGGGACCAACGAGTAATGACTCAAATTCCCAGCTTTAACTTCCATGCTTCCCCTCAGGGCCGGTATTGTTTGTAAATCCCGTATTTTTCAATGGACCTTAGTTATAATTCGTTTAATAGACCCACTTTGACCCATTCTACGAAGACGTACCTTGCAATGGTATGTCTAGGGTTTCGCCAAACCTTTGAGAGAGATATAAAGACTGATCAAAATTAAAAAGACTATCATTCTTTTATCGCTATCAATTAAAAATATAGTAAAAAATATATATAAATAACAATCACCACAAATATAACTCAACGCCACATCCAAAAAATCACTCTAACTTACACTAACCAACACATACTGCAGTTTTAACAAATTCTTGACTTAATTACGCAGGTGATTATGAGGAATCGAGATACTTTGCAGAACATATGTGACTTCGCCGAAACCAGTTGAGACTAGGTATTCACTTTTCACCAATATACCTAAACCCAAACTTAATATATATATATTACTCTAATTAATTGACTGAATCAAACACATTCACCGTGTGAAGACTTAGAGACTCCACCGGTCTACAAATTGGCGGCAACTTCGACAACACTTGTTCGTCGACTTTTTCTTATGAACTGACCTTAAAGGCTATATAATTGTTACGTGCTAGAAAAATTGGTATTTTATGTCAGATGATTAGTTCATTACATTTAAAGGTCTTTAAAGCCTATAAAATACTAAAACTCTTATTTGCAATTGGTACTCCACGATCAAAAGACGTATTCTCCCAACTGTTTGTTATCAAAACAAATTATGTAGAAGAACAAAACAAATTCACAAATATTTTAAATACAACCTAGACACACTTACTACCGACAACTTATCAGCAAGCCTCAACCATTTGAAAAACAAAATCTAAACAAACAACATACAACAACAAAATTGTATAAAGCAACACTAATATCCAAGATCCCGCACTTGCGCAGAGTTACACCTTTACGCCTAAACTTTGTACGGTCCAATACATTTACTTCAATTAGAGGAGGTGATAAGAAAGCATTGATTAAGTTTGGATTGTTTAACAAATCAAACTTTCTAATACCTCCATGATAGTTGATGACAAATTTATAACTTTCTATCCGTTTGAAATTATTAGTCCGGAAGGTTGGTTTGTCATTTACGGGACTAATTATATTTGATTTATTAGAAAACCATTCAAGACAACTATATTCAGTTAAATTAACTTTCGGTTCAACCAAATTCAGTTAAATTACTATATTCAGATTCATCCAAAACTAAATTTAATTAAATTAAATTAAGTAATTAAACAAAATTTAGATCGAAACAAATTGTTACTAATCATCTTCCCTAAACTTTATATAAATAATTAACTTCATCTATTGTTTTGAGTATAAATAATTATAAAAAAAATAAGTACACACCATATTGTAATCAAAGCTTTCAATAATCTTCCAAACTCAAATATTAAGTTACTATTTTATTCTCGATAGTAATCTTTGGCATGATAAAAAAAACAAACTCACTACAATATGAAAATATAAATGTTTTTTGGTTTGAAACAATTACAAAAAAAAAGAATAGTTTATTGAATTTATTTTTCAAACTAAATAACAAATATATCCGATTTTTATCTATCCAACCCAATTATGTTTTTGATTCACGTTTCATTTAGTTTCCCGTATGTTCCGTATGGATTTAAAAATATATAACATATGCAGTGTTTCTAAAAAACAACAAAATTATAGTCATTTGAATTAAGCAGTTCCATTATTAACCAACACAATAAACGTGGTGAAACTAACCACATCCTATTTCCATAAACCGGTAGCATATTTCCTTTTTCTATTGTGGTTTACGAAGTGACATTCATATAGTGCAGTTAGCCAAAAAAAAAAAAAAAAAGGGAAAATTGTTTTTTTAGGCCAAAAAAATAGGTACATTGTCCCTTTAGACTAAACAAAACACTAATTGTCCAATTAAACTAATTATTTTCAAAATGGCAATAAAACCCTTAAATTTTAATTAAAATACGAAATTATAATTACTAAATAATTAATAATATATATATTAATTATTTATGTAACCTAAGTAATAATAAAAACAAAAATTAATTATAAAATCAAAATTACAATTACAATTAGTAAATCAATTAGTAAACAATTATAATATAATTATACAATCTAAATAATTTTAAAAAAATTAAAAATTTAAATTCAATTTTAAAATTACATACAATTAGTAAATAATTATAATATATATAATTAAATTATATAATCTAAATAAGTTTTTATTTCAACTAACAATTCAATTATAAAATCAAAATTACAATTTTAAATAATTATAATATATATTTTTTTATTTTTTTGAAATAACTATAATATATATATATATATTGACAAAAAATAATATATATATATATATATATAAATAACACACAAAAAGATGGTGTGGGAAAGGGATTATGACGTTTTTTTTTGTTGAAAATATCGAGTATTTAAGATATGAAAATTAAAATATTCTCAAATATTTTGTTCCCATGTTTTCAGAACAGATAAACCTTATCTGTAGAATATGTAGAATACAATAAATATTTAGAACTCAACTTCTACGGGTTTTAGATTTAAAGTAATGTGTAGATTCCAATTTCTACAGGTTTTAGATTTATAGTAATATATAGATTCTGATTTCTACAGATTTTAGAATGACAGGTAAAGCGTGGAATGTGCATTCTAAAAAAAATTAGATTATCATTATTTTCGTAGAATCCATATTCTAAAATAGTAGATTCAATGAAAAATGTAGATTGCAGTTTCTACTAATCGGAATACAAATTCTAATTTTTGTAGAACGAAATTTGAAATTATGAATTTAACATTTTTAGAACTGAAAAAAATATCACTAAGTTGATATTGATATTTCATCAATATTTACTATTTTTAGATTTTTTTTTAGTTTGTAAAACTGTTTATTTGATTTATTTTCGAAAATACTAAGGGGCATTATATGCAAAAATGGTGCAAAATAGAAATTAGCCTAATGAGACAATATACCTATTTTTTTGGCCTAAAAAAACATTTTTCCCAAGAAAAAAAGACATTCATATAGTGAGAAACTTATCCTAACCAAAATGTTTAACAATAAAATATGTTGGTACGCTAGTTTAAAATATTTTTCGTCATTGTTTCTAAAAATATCTTGAAGTATATTTAAGTGTAGCCCAGGACACACTTCAATAGATATTTTCATAAAGATTAAGCAATGTGGTTAAGTTATATTATTCAAACTGGTATTAAAATATATTTGATTATTGATCTTTTAAGATATGGTTTATATGCATTAGTTTGATTATGATTTGTTACAGATGAATAACCTCTTCTCTTTTCCGCACCAATCTTAATTGACTAGTATGAAAACACTTTTTCAAAGTTTCTATATAGTCTTCAAATAATGTTTATTCCTTTTTTAAAAATATCTCATATTTTTTTACAAAATACCAGAGTCGATCTGAGCTATTTCCGAAGTTTTTGTTTAAATTTTAATTTTGATTATATATGTAGTATTTTATTTATATATCTAAATAAACTTATTCATTGTTTTTGTCGTACGCATTTCAAAAACTTTAGTATCCAATTTTGTTTTTGTTATTTGAAACTATATATAAGACTATGAGCAGAATGAACAAAAAGTGATTAACTTTTAGTTATTGTGTTTAATTGATTGAATTGTAGAAATGTTACATTTCACTTAAAATTATTTATATATCTTGCTTACAATTAATCTCCAAGTAATTTAATGGACCATCCCTCTTAAATCTATAACCCTATATTTTTATGTTTTAAAAAACTTACAACTACATCACTAAAAATTATAGACTAAATTCTTACAACAAAATCTCTGTATTTACAACCCAATTAATCGGATCTATTATCTAAATATTATCTTACTCATATAAGTTTTGATGTAAAATATTGTAAAAAGTATAACCAATTAAATTGATAAAACAAATTATAGCGACAAAATGACTTGGAGATATGATCGTAGATCTTTGTAACGTTATGTCTAACTTTAGTGGAGTACTGGAGTGTGAAGGTCGAGTTGACATTTTGCGTGGTATTATATAATCGTAGATCTTTGTAACGTTAGAGCATTTCCAACCCCATTCTATAATTTATTCTAAAATAGAGTGAGAAATAGTATAGTGAAGAAACAAAAAATGATTACTCTATGGTCTTAGAGCTGAAACTCTTAACTGGAACCGTTTAGTCGAACCGGATCCGATCCGAAATGAATCGGTCCGGTTCGGTTATGGATAAGGTTATTTTATCCGATGGGTCTTTGTTTCTAATATCTATGAATATTGGGTCGGTTCTGTGTTATTACCCGGAACTTGATCGGATACCCGTTTAAACCGAAATATATAGCTCAAAACGTAGAATATTGGAAAAATTGCCATCATTTCTATACGAACCCCACCATAGAAAAACAACTATGATATCACTAGACCACTCTAACTTTTATGTATTCTTTTATATTGTAAATATATATAGCATTTCAATATTAAAGTTTTTATAAAATTAACATTTAAGAGATTTGAACCCGGGTTAGATAGACAAATGGACATATATGTAACCGCTAGATCTATTTGATTTATATGTAAATTATTTTATTTGATAAATATAAATATGATTTTTATAATAAATGGATACTCAGAACTAATCCGAAAGCGGTAGTATCCGATCCAAAATCCGAACTGAAATCTATCAAATACCTATTGGGTAAAGAATTTATTTATCCAAAAAAACAGACCCGACCAGATCTTATCCTTGAACACGGACTCCAACAGAACATATACTTTTGAAACATTTTCGGTTTGGTTTCTTGGATCCGGGTAAAAGATATAGGTTTAATAGAGAGTTATATATAATTTTAAACAAATTTTCTTATTCAATATAATACAATTTTATAACATAATAATATACAAAATTACAAAATACTAATATATATCAAACTTTTGTTTATAACCCCAAAAAATCTACAATTTCGAAGGACGAATCAAAATCTAGTAGTTATTAAGAATCAAAATGATCATAAATTTCATTAAATTTCCTAGGATGTTCTTATAACAATTTAAAATAATAATTAAAAATATTTTCACAAAAATGAAGATTTTTTTGATTTTGAAATAAAATTAAAACATGAATAAAGTTTTGAATATTAAATAATTTTTTGAAAATATTTACTAAAATATTTATTTATATTTTTGTATTAATAAAGTAAATGTATAACTGTAATTTACCTCTTTAACTAAATTTGTTTGTCATTTTCCTTCTTGTATGATCTTTTACTATAAAATATTTTTTTTAATCATTTCTGAGATTTACCCATAAATTTTTTATTCTTTTTAACAGATAGAACATCTGATGTACAATACAAAGTTCCATGCTGAACAAATTAGTGGAACAGCATTAACTTAAGACTAACTTCAAAGAGAATTATTGCAAATACAACATTATTCAACACTTGTAAACGGTCACTTTGTGCGGTTTTGTTTCTCCTCGATCCCAGATTGAGAGAAGCGTTTCCTAAGAACTTCAAGAACATCTTCGAACTTCACATCCCTTTTAGACAAAAGCACCATCGAATGGTACAACACATCCGCCATCTCCGATGCTGTTCTTGAAACATCCTCCTTATCCTCCAGTGTTCTGCATAACTCGTCTGCTTCTTCCCTGAACACACACAAAAAAAAAGAACAGTAAGCTTCATACATAGCTCGATGGTCTGTAGGAACCTTTGATTGAAGAAAACCCACAAAAATTACCTGATCTTTGAGCAAAGCAGAGCGTCATCCGTCAATAACCGTCGAGTCCATGACGGTTTGCCTTCTTGAGGAACTGATGATTCTTCTTTCCGCTTCGAAATGATTGATTCTAGTGAATACACTGTTGTTAATGCTAGCTTGTCTCCTGAAGCCTGTGATGCGTAATCGTTGATCTTCTTCAGATTTCAATTCATCTCTAGTCACATAAAAAGATTTAAGAAAACAGCAAACCTCATCATTGTTTAATTGGTCGAAAACAGATGTGTAGTAACAAGTCTCTGCTCCTGTATGACAAGTAGGCCCATCAGGTGTTCCAAGGTAGATTATCTGAGCAATCACAAAACCAATGAAGTTTACAGTGAGTCAGATTCTAATATGAATGAACATACCGAATCGCGATCGCAGTCAAGATAAACATCGAGGACATTGATGAAGTTATTGGATGTCTCTCCCTTAGTCCATAAGGTTGATCTAGATCGGCTGAAGAATGTAGCTTTACGAGAAGTGATGGTTGTGGAGAGAGCCTGTCTGTTAGCAAAGCCTTGCATTAACACAGCTCCAGTGTCAACGTTTTGTGCTATTGCAACAGCTAATCCTTTGTCATCCCATTTGATGCGGTCCAACAAGTTGTCTACCTAGCCCACGAAATCAAATACCAAAGATCAGATTTGCAACAAAGAGAGTTAGTTAAAACACTGACAAGACCAACTGTAACAGCAAAGTGTTCTCACTTTTTATCTAAATTGAACATGAAACAGTACATGTAACAGTAACTAACTCATATGTAGTAGACACCTGAAAATGGTCTGGTTTCATTCTAAGTTATAAAGTGAAAACCACAGCAATTATATGAGTTAAAAAAAAAGCTTGGCAAATCGCTCTTATCATGTGTAATCAAGTTAATAGAGATACAATCGATTACCTTAGCTTGAAGAGCAGTGTTCTTATCATTAGAAGCGAATACGACAGTGGATCTGCCTCTCTGCTTAGTATCTCTGACGCAGCAAAAGGCTTTGGGGATGAAGCAGCTACTTTTCGCCTGTAAACACTGTGCTAATGCATTGTACGATACCGCCATTAATGCAAAGCGGCGGCCGGATTAATAAGGAGTGACAAAAGGAAAACCCTAATTGTTCTCAAATCGTATACTATAACTTTAGTCAGTAGTGACAGTAAGAGTGAAAGCCTGAAAGGCTTTCTTTTTTATTAATTACTTTTCAGTTGACCAAAAGGCCCCTGTTTAATCGTAGTTAGAACATTGTTAACGGTGAAGTTCTAGTCTATGCTCTCAACATTTAATTTATAAAAAAATATAAAATACATTAAAAATAAGAAGAACATCATGTGAGAAAGTATAGCTGTCTTTCTGCTGAGCATCTGCTAAAGTTACAAAAGTACCTTGTCACATATGTCATATAATAAAGAGAAATAGCTTAACATAGCCTTAAAATTTTTGTTATCACATATATAGTCTCTAATGACTAAAATAATCAAAATATTTTATTAAAGAAATAAATATATATTTATATCAAATAGTTAATTAATTTAGATTTAAGTTTAGAGTTTAAAGGTAGAGTTTTGAGACTAATTTTTCTTTTTTCAAATTAAAATAGTTTCAAAAAGCATTTTGAAATTTCAAAAAAAAAATTTGAAATTTCAAAAAGAAAATTTGAATTTTTTAAAAATTTTTTTAAAAAATGTGAAAAATATTTTTTGAAATTTTTTTTATTAAAAGTTTAAATTTAAAAATATAATTCAAAACTATAAAATATTATATCTATTTTTTTATTTTTTTTTATTTTTAATTTTATTTATATATTTAGGGTATAAGAGTCATTTACCACTTTAGTTAAATATTTTGATTATTTTCTTAATAATAATTTATTTATATCCTTTTTAAAAAAATTATTTAATGTACTAATATTATTATTAAATTCTAAGAGTAAATTGGAAAGAAAAATTCTTTTAGATAGTCTAGTTTGTTCTTCACAAAAATAGTTTTTAAAAAAGAAAATAATCAAAATAAGTTTTTTTAATAGCTAAAATTTTTTATTTATATGCATTTATATCTTAGGATTAACTAATTTAGACTTTAGGGTTTAGAGTTAAAGGGTGAGTTTCGGAATAGGGTTTCAAATTTCAAAAAAAAGAAATTGAAAATTTCAGAAAAATGATATTTTAGTTATTTTATTGGGCAATTCTCTTAAATAGCTCTTTTAAGTTTTTGTCACAAAAATAGCCCTCAAAAAATAAAATGACCAAAATAGACTTTTTTTTTTTTTGAAATTTTGATTTTTTTTTATTTTTTTTTTCAAATTTGAAACCCTAACCTCAAACCCACCCCTTAACTCTAAACCCTAAAATGCAAATTAGTTAACCCTAGGGGTATAAATGCATATAAATGATTTTTTTAGCTTCTAAAAAAGATATTTTGATCATTTTCTTTCTTAAAAACTATTTTTGTGACAAACAAACTAAAAGAGGCTATCGAAGGGAATTTCTCTATTTTATTTTTTATTTAAGAGAATTGCCCAATTGGAAAAGCATGTACCGTTAACAATGCTTTTAGTATTCACAACTACAAAGACATGACGATTTCAAATCCGCCCTTGATACTACTTTCTCTTCTTCGTTCTCCAGAGGATCAAATAAAGAAGAAGATCTCGCGGTGGACTGGTGGAGTAGTAGTTCAAGCTTTTGAGCTTTTGCTCTTTTTCCGATCATCTCTGGCGTCAGTTTCTCCGATCAGTCAATAGGGACGGTCCTGAGGGGAGCAGGATGAAACCATCACTTGTGGTCCCAGTTCTTTTTTAGTTTTCAACAAAAAATAAATTAACAAATGAACCCCTGATTTCTTCATTATTATAATTGGGTCTGCAATTTTTCAATCCCGTTTGGAATCGCTTATACGGTTTTAACTTCTTATTATCTTCTTCTTGCTTCAGTCTCATGGTGATTATATAAGACTTACTGAAACTACTAATTGTGGACTGGTGAGCTAGTTCTCTGCTCCTGTACTTGATTTGGTTTCGAGTGCTATTATGTATTTGAAGAGTTGCATTGCCATTCCGTTTCTGCTTGACCCTCTTGTTTTTGAATGGAATATCCACGTTTATTTGTTGGTAGTTGAGCTTTGAATTCTCTAGGATGGCCGTTCCAACTTCCAACAACAGGTGTAAAATCTATGAAAATTTACTTGAGAAAATACGAAGTAGTGAGGAGTTATAGAAAATAAGAAGATNAAAAAAAAAAAAAAAAAAAAAAAAAAAAAAAAAAAAAAAAAAAAAAAAAAAAAAAAAAAAAAAAAAAAAAAAAAAAAAAAAAAAAAGAAAAAAGAAGCCATCCAAACCTGAAGCAAAAGGTAGCCCTACTTTTGATTTTTTTTTGAAACCGAACCGAATTTTTTGAAACCAAACCGAATTTTTGATTTTTGATTAAACGAAATTTTGAAAAATGATTCTGAAATTAATCGAATTATATTTTGGTTCGGTTCAGTTCGATTATTGGTTAACTACGCTTCTGAGTTTACATATGCATGTAAGTGCAATTTCAAGTTACGCAATTTAGACACTGGTATGGATTAAAACTTTGTGCGTTTGCAGGAATGTTATGATTGGTTAACTAGAAATAATATAGCAGTTAAATAATAAATAATTTCAAATATTATATAAACAAAAAATAGTAAAAAAATATTGTGTTTCTTTTAAATATTTTAGTTTAGATGAAAATTATAATTTTAATATTTTAATTTTTTTTATATTACATATCTTTAAAATACTTTTTTGGTTTATATATGTATATATGTTTATATACATAGTGATATATTAATGTTTAAAAGATTATACTAAATATTTTTGGCTTAAATTAATATTTTGTAATATAGACAATGATATTGTTAGTGAATATAAATTATAGTATAAAATATAAAATATATTTTTATTTATAATAAGTCAAATTTAAACTTTAGTTTAATAATTTGATTTTATTTTTTAGAGAAAGTTTTTAAATATATGTTTAGTTTTTTTTATTTATACACAACAATCTGCAATTGCTAGCGAAAACCTATTTTTTACTTTTGAACTGTTTGGAATGGTATAAACCAGTGTAAAACACCAATCAAATTCAGTCAAGCCTTTAGTTCTGGATAAAGGAGATTGATCTTTAGGAAGAAGAACATGAATATGATTCAGCGGGTATTGGTTTAACGGTTTCCTTTTCCTTGTTGCATCTATATTCTGTAGTTGACACCTATGTTACACCGAGACAAATACAAAAACTGATACGGTACGGAGACGAGGATGAGAAACGATAAAATTAAAAATTTATAGATACGGATACAATATATATGTATTAATAAAAAATATACTTATATATTGATAAATAAAATAAATCACACTATAAATCTTGCAGAAAAAATTAATATAATATTTAAAATAATAACAAAAAGAAAAATCATTATTACACCATTGATTATCAACATAAGAGGGAAGTAGCATGATAATGATAATAAACGTGGATTTAGAGAGGGATAGGAGAAATGAAATGGGATTATTGTTTTTTATTTATTTAAATTCCACCTCTTGATGTGGTATTTTTCTATTGGATTTGAGTGCAATTTTTTTTTCATAACTCATAATAATTTTACATATAAATTATTAATGAAATTCATGGGAGTTTTGATAGAAATTTTACAAATACTATATCCAATAAGCATAGATTTGTTAGAACTTTTATAAATACCATATCCGATAAAAGAGGATATGGAGAAAAACTTAAAAAATTTAAATCCCTAATACAATAGGTCCCCTCTAACTTTACTCTTCTTTTCAACAAGATATCATATTAATTGTCATTCCATTTTTCACTCAATTTAACAATTTTATTAATTATATTACTCTAACAATACATCATATTATTAACTATATAGAAATACCCTAGAATAATCCTAAAAAGTTTTTATTACAAAATAGTTTACAAAAAAAATGACAAAAATGTTTTATTAAAAAGGTAAATAAACACTTATACCTCTAGGGTTAAGTAATATATATTTAGGGTTTAGCGTTAACGAGTTGGGTTTGGGGGTTAGATTTCAAATTTTAAAAAATAAAAAATTAAAATTAAAATTTTGAAACAAAAAGACTATTTCGGTCTTTTTTTTTCTTGAATGCTATTTTCGTGACAAAAACTTTAAAATAAGCTATTTTAGAGAATTTTCCTTAATTATATTACCATAATAATAATACATATTTCTAAACATTTTCATTAATTATATTACCTTAACAATACATCACATCATTAAGTATATTATCATAATAATAATAATAATAGTTAAAAGTTTGGTTTAGTCTGTTCTACTAAAAATATTTTTATCTTAATTTCAGTCAGTGAAAAAGTTATATAACCAAACACATAATTCAAAGACAAAGTTTAGTTGAACAAAATAATAAGTTAAATCAAAATAATAAAAATGTACTCTCTCTGTTTCATATTAGTTGTCGTTCTAGGCTTATGCACACAGATTAAGAAAACATTTAATTTTACATATTTTCAAAATAAAAATATTATTACCAATACACATAACCATATATCAACCAATAGAAAATAAAGTAAAAAATATTACCAATAAATTTTGCATTGAAAACCGAAAATGACACTTATTTTGAAACAAAAAATCTAATCTAGAACGACAAATAATTCGAAACGGAGGGAGTATTACATTTATTGTCACTTAATTTTTTACCTCACATAACTATTTTACTAAATAATTGTTTTTTTCTATTTCATTAATTTAGCCAAACACATAAAAAGAGATTTTTTATTTGTTTACAGAATCAGCTAGTCATGGACACTCCGATACTTATTCATGTACAAGTTATTTCTTTCGGTATAAGTCTTTTGGTTTTGAAATTAAGCTCCGCTTAGATATAATAAATTTATGTGGAAGTTTCGAATTGAGTCCTTTCGGATATGGATGAGTTCGGGTTTGATGTATAGAAACTTAAGAATATCTAAATAACCAATATATCTGAAACGTACTCGGATATATGTACCAAAATAATCATATTATCCGATTCGGTCCAGATATTTTGAATATAATTATTTATATGGTGATATATCTAAAATATATAATATTAATTATGAAAAACAAATATAAATGTATAAAAACGTAAAACTAATATCCGTGTGAACTTGCGCTCAAACTCTAGTATTAATTATTAGGTCTCCACTAATTGTGCCGTGCCCAAGCTGTTCACGTGCCGTCTCCACACTGTCCACGTCCCGAAAACCTTTCGGGTACGGAAACATCGAGCAAAATTGCCGTCCCCGTGTTTCATAGGTTGACACCGACCATTTTCTTTTTGCTTTTCTGTTTTATCAAGCGGAAAGGCCTTTGGTTGATGGGGACACTGAAGTTAAGAGAATCAGGAGGTTGGAAGATAGAGTAAAGCAAGGCGTGCTCAGAATGCCATTGCTGAGGATGGTGACTGAAGATCTTGATCTTTCTCCTCCTCATCGTAGAGAAAGGACTCGGAATGACTCGCCTATGTCAAACCAAACCCTCTAGCCACACCCGATGTCATCTCACTTAATGAGCAAGCTGGGAATTGTAGACAGAACACCTTGGGCCCGAACAAGACTAAGCCCACTACGGACATGCGCCAAACCCAACCCCTCCAACGGTCATCTGCAATACAGCATCAAGACAAAAACAGAGGGACGTTAGAGGAAGCTGTGAGGAAGGAGGTGTGTACGAAAAGCAAAAGCAGCACCGTTCCTATCCACAATCGATACAACTTGCTACAGCTACCAGCTTAGCTGTTGATAGCTCCACGTGTCCTAGGGCAACCGGAAACATAGTCTTCTATATATACTAGACTGTTTTAATGAGAAACCTGAAGTGAAAATCAATAAGAAAAGATTCAACTTCATTTACAGTTACTCACAGTCCAGGAGTTCCAATTTTGATAGACCTCGTAGAGAATCAAAACCACCTCCTAAAACTAGCAAGGAACAATGAAAGACCGGATTAATTAATGGCAAAAACATTGGAAGTGAATATAGAAAGAAGGAGGATGAACAATTGAGGTAATAAATTAATAATTAATAATCTATCAGACTAAGCCTTACAAGACTGTGTTACTGTGTTTTAGTTATAGGCATCATGTTTCAGTTCAGTATTGTTGCGCTAAAGTAGTGTTTGATTTACCTGAAGTTTTATATTTACTACTTCTTCCTAAGTTTCTAAGATCACATTCATAGGATTTTTTCTTTTCCATGTCTTTAAGTAGGGACGTCATAGAAAGACCAGTCTTCAGTAATGATTTCTTCAAGACTCTCAACTGCACGACTTAAGCTGTTATCTTTTGTGACAAGTTATACTCTACAGGTTTGAAAATTTGGATTCCGAGCTAACTGGTAAGAATGCAGAAGCAGTGTTTCGTGACAAAATCACAGGTTTAGCTCTAAAGCGTGATGCTGAATCTAGACTACAAGAACTTGAGCTTGAGAAGGAGAAGCCATTTGCTCGGACCAGGTATTTTATTGATTCTTTCTCATGAGTTTGAGCTTTTAGCTGCTTGGTTGTTTGTTATTCAAATTGTCTTATCCATGTCGTTTCAGGGATGACCCTAGCTTGAACAAATGATGGCAGAAAGAGTTAGATGGGGTGATCCAATGGCTCATTTGGTCAAGGTATTGATATAGCTTCTGCTTACTACAAACTTACCATTAACCAAAACCCTTTTTTTAATAAAAACAAATGATCCTAACACATCACCAGATCACTATATCGCAGAAAATGGAGCACCAGACAGCTCTTATGTATCTAGGGGACGATGAAAAGATGAAAAGATTCTGGATTTTTCATACCACAAAATATCCCCAAGCACAACTGGTTAAAAAGAGGATTATAAACTGCACCTAACCCGTATGGATCCAAACCCGGTAGACATTGTTGAAATATAATCTTATCTCATCAAATTCTTATTTACATAAGTTAGCACTACAAGAAAACTGTGTTTTAACGAGGAAGATTAACGAGGAAAATATTTCCTCGTTAAATACCTTCGACTTTACGATGAAGTAACGAGGAAAAAAGCAATCCACGTTATTTCCTCGTGAACTAACGTGGAAAGTATATCCTCGTAAAGATAACGTAATATGACGTCGCATTTACGAGGATAACGTCTTAGTTACGAGGAAAAGTAATTTCGTCGTAACGTAGACGTAAACGTAGCTTCGTTTTAACGTTGATTTTCTTGGACAAGGAATTAACGACGAACCTTTTGAAACACGTTTTTTTTTGTTTCACCTAAATATCTTTGCGTGCTTAATTCCTCGCTAAATCTCACCTAACCAGATTCGAAAATTGTATAAATATGGAGGTTTGAACCTCATTTTTGACACACCAACAAGAAAAGAAAGAGTTTAAAAAAAAATTATGTCCAGGTCCGGGAATATTTATGAGTTCCGAAGGTGGATGTATATGCATAGAGATGGTAACGGGAGAGTGACGAAAGAATTCCTTACGGGGATGGAGACTTTTATGCATCAAGCAGATTGTACATCGCTCGCCCAAGAAAGCGGTAAGATATTCTGCCCTTGTAAAAAATGCAACAATTCAAAATTAGGAAATCGTGAAAATGTTTGGAAGCATTTAATAAATAGAGGTTTCACGCCAAATTACTATATCTGGTTTCATCATGGAGAAGGTTATAATTATGATCAGAATGAAGCTGCTAGTAGTAGTAATAGCAACTTTCAGGTAGAACCGGTAGATCATCATTTGGTTAATGAACATAACCATCAGGAAGAGCAGATGGTAGATTGTGATAGGGTTCATGATATGGTAGCTGATGCATTCGTAGCTCATGATGAAGATGAGGAA